>BMAV01019736.1:490354-541272 GCA_019973955.1 Trichonephila inaurata madagascariensis | reverse complement strand
TTTTTTTTTTTTTTTTTTTTTTTTTTGCCAGTTTTTTTTTTAAAAAATTAATGCGCATTAAAGGGTTAATGATAACTGTGCTTAGTAATATAAATGACAGAAAAAAATAATTGTAAATTTTAATAACTAACTAGTTTTACCTTTAATTACAGTTTAAATTATGTATCAGTAGAAGATTTTTCCCCTTTCCCTGCAATATATTAATACACAGAAAAGATATTTCATCATTATTCTTTTATATTAAATTTACTTAAGTATCCCAATTAAATAATGTTTCAATAGCGCAATGAGCTCTTGCCGGTAAACCTCAATGCTTCGAACTTAAGTCGGATGACACAACAGCGTCTCAAATTATATTTCTTCATTTTAACTCCTAAATATCTTCAAGATTTTGGGGATGTTCTGGACTTAATTATTACCAAACTCATTATTTTTAGCGACTTCTTTAAGTATACTGAAGTTCAGACCCGTAAACTCTGTAACCAGGCCATGACCTTGACATTCCTACCATCCCATTCATTGTACTCTTATTATGGGAGCCAATTAACATTTAATTTTCAAAGAAGGGAGAATTTATGAGAACCATAATTAAATTTACTTTAATTAAAATTCTCTGAGATTTAATGACTAATTCATTTTTAAGCGCAACAGATTATTTAAATTTTGTTTTATTTATTCATTCAAACGCATACCATTATTTGATTCTGAAACTGTATCTTCTGACTGACCTCACTGACTTTATTAGTTTACTTTTAATTGTATATCATTCCACTAAGATAATGTATACTGATATTCCCAATGAATAATTGTTTATTAAGAAAATAGAAAAAAAAGAGTGACATTTTATAAAAGGAGACTACGTCTTTTTTAGCAATATTTATTAATGCTTTATAATAATGTTTATTTAAGTTTTATGGTAATTAATATATATATATATATATATATATATTTACTCTCTAGTGTTATTAAAGTTATGCTATAATTTACAACTCTTATTAATTTTTATTTCCATTCTTTTTATACTTTTGTTGAGTGCTACATTTCAGCCGTTCACATGACTTAAATCTGCATTAGGGTCTAGAATCTGGCAATAACTTATTTATTGCACTCAGATTTAGCGTGGACTTTGCATTTGTAAGTGCAATTTTTAGGTAAGTTACCTCAATCTTGTAATGGATTTAGATATTCCTATCCATTATTTTCAATTGGCTTTTGCTCGGTGTTATTTACATAAAGGGGGAAAGTTGGCTGGCCAAAAAACATGCTCAACCCCACTTTTATATAAATTATTTTATATATTAGCGGTCCTAAGTCAGCAATGTTTATAACACTGCAGCATCCGTTTTATAATTTTTATTCTCGGTTACTCATATTGTGTGATTTTCCTACTGTCTATGTGTTTTTCGAATGTGATTGTTGGATGTTATCTCTTGTTTGTAGAGAATAAGCCTATATATATATATATATATATATATGATATTGAGCAATTTATATACAAAATAGCTATTAAATATAGTATGCCTATAGAGGCATTCACAGAATTCAAAGATAAAATTACAAAGCAGCTCAATAAATATAACTATGGTACAGATAATAAAATCTCTTTTAATAATATTAAAAGTCATCAGATTAAAAATTTGCAAAATAAATTTATTATAGTTTATGTTAATAAAGTGCCAGGAAATTTTGCCTTCATATGTAAATACTATTATAATTTAATGATCAACAATTATTTCGATAATAATACAGCTTTTATTAAGTCTTCTGTTTCTGATAGAGAAATAAATAAATGTATCTTGGCTTTTCATAAACAGTTAAGAATTCAAATTAATAATAATTTTGAATTTCCACATATATTTCTTACTCCCTAATTTCATAAGGACCCAGTTAAATTTAGTACAGTTACAAATGGTTTTAATACATATATCAGCAAAACAGGCAAAATTCTCTATGAAATATTGCATGATACAATAAATAATCTTAAATCCATAGCCATTCTTAAAAATAGTAAATCACTTATTGAACAAATGAAAGATAAAAAAATTTATTCAGTCTATAGTTTAGATTTTGAAGATCTCTTTAACTTTTTTAATATTGATGATTTGATTAATATACTTGTAAATTTACATAAAGATAATTTATTTAATAATGTTAATTATGATAGATTTGGTTCACTATTTAAGTTTGTACTTAAAGAGAACTATATATATCATAAAGGTAACTATTATCTGCAGATTAAAGGATTGCCACAAGGTGGCTCTGCGAGCAACTGTCTTGCCAATTTATACTTACATTATCTTGAAGGTAGTTACATTAATAATTCTAAATATTATATTTATCATTATATAGATGATATAATCATTTTTGGCAAACAAGCCAATTTTATACCTAACATTAATTTTTATCCACAATATCGTAATTTAATACAGACAAATAATAACAACAATGAAGCAAATTTTCTTGACATACATGTTAAATTATATGATAATGTAATAGTTTCTAATATTTATGATAAAAGAGAATAATTTAATTTCAATATTATAAAAGTTCCTCATTGGGAGAGTAATGCACATGTTTCTATATTCAGAAATATTGTTATAAATTATATACAACGTAATAAATTTCTGGTATCAAAAAATCAGATATTATAAATAACTATAAACATTTTACTAAATATTGCTTAAATCAGAAATACCCAATTAATTTTATTAATAGTTATATGAATAAAGCTATTCAAAATAGTTAGGATTAAAATTCTGAGATTGATAATAGTTTATTACTATAAACATAAATATTTCATAGTTATAGTTATCACCATAATCTAATATTAGATAAAATTACTTATTATTATTTTATTCATATTTACTCTAGTGTTATTAAAGTTATGCTATAATTTGCAACTCTTATTAATTTTTATTTCCATTCTTTTTATACTTTTGTTAAGTGCTACATTTCAGTCCTTCACCTGATTTAAATCTGCATTAGGGTCTAGAATCTGGCAATAACTTATTTATTGCACTCAGATTTAGCGCGGGCTTTGCATTTGTAAGTGCAATTTTTAGGTAAGTTACCTCAATCTTGTAATGGATTTAGATATTCCTATCCATTATTTTCAATTGGTTTTTGCTCGGTGTTACTTACATAAAGGGGGAAGGTTGGCTGGCCAAAAAACATGCTCAATCCCACTTTTATATAAATTATTTTATATATTAGCTGTCCTAAGTCGGCAATGTTTGTAACACTACAGCATCCATTTTATAATTTTTATTCTCGGTTACTCATATGTCCTTCATTGTGTGATTTTCCTACTGTCAATGTGTTTTTCGAATGTGATTGTTGGATGTTATCTCTTGTTTGTAGAGAATAAGCCTATATATATATATATATATATATATGTGTGTGTGTGTGTGTGTGTGTGTGTGTGTAATAAAAATCTTATAACTCAAGTTAAATCTCTCTCGCTAATTTTATTCCAACAAAATTATCTAATTTTCGTACAATAACAAATAAGGGAAATTGTATTTAATCTTTTGATTATTTACTATAATACATTGATTCTTTCAAAAAAAATTTCAATACGGGTCATCCATGTATTTATAGGCTAATCTTAATATAGCATTATTTTAAAAGCGGTGTTTTTTTTATAGATATCTTGCTTAATTGCACTCTACTTCTATTGGATGTCAATCAACCTAACTGACTATTACTAGTGTAACCGATGAAAGCATTCTTGTCTATTCAACTAACTGCATAGTACACTGTACTTACCTACATGAATAATCCATGATCTAACTGTCAAGACACGTTTTAATCGTTAATCGTACCATTATAAGGTTCTGAATTGGGTATGGATAGAATTGGTTGATATCACATTACAATAGTCTGTTTAAGCAAGCAGTTATGTTACTAAATAGTTAAACTGCATACCTAAATAAAGATGGATAATTATCGTTCATTAATCAGGACAACAAAATGAATTATATTATTTATAATTAATATTTAGTTATTTCTACAATTAATGTTTCATATATGCGCATGGTGCTGTATAATGAGTAAAATTTGCTAATGGTTGTCTAGTTCTATATAAACTTATACGAACCGCAGAGCATGTTAATCTTACGGTTATTGTAATAAACATGCGTTTTCTCTTGCAATAATTCACAATTCTTTTCAATACATTCAGATTTCCATATACTGGAGTATGTTGCTGTACATAAAGCGTGTTTGTTAGATTACATATCATGTGCATTATATTACATATTATATATGTCTGACACTATGCATATATAAAGAGTGTAATTCCAGGGGTATCTCTCAAATAAGCCACCGTAAAAGATCTATCAATGACATGAAATACTATTAAATAGAGTTTTTGCAGAAGAGTCTGACATAAGTTATTTTATAACCACTACTTTTTTAACGTTAACAGATTTGCTACCAATTTATACAACCAATTTATTCCATATAATTTACATTCATTTATATTGTCCCACATTTATTCGTACTGAGATACATGCTGATTTGTCAATTAAAAACTACATTATAAAATTAGTATCTATAGATATGTAATACGGAAATATACTGTACGCTAATGTATAAGGAGATAATGTATAAAGAGTATAATGCAAATATAGTAATACTACACTCAGATGATGATATCGGGTGTCCCGAAACTTAACGATAATCGGGCACGAGGTGAAAGCTGGGTTCATATCTGTTATGGGAAAAATATAAAAAGAATTCCCCAGCACTTGGTTAAGTAAGGACGAGCCCATTTTCAAAAATGTAGAAAACTGACACCCTTTATCACATCATTAGCCACTGAAACTACAAATTTCACAATTTTACGATCAATTTTTAACTAACATCACCTTAAATATCCGTAGTATTGATCGCAATCACAAGTCGGAGAAAACGCTATGCTGGTTTAGTTAAAATTAACGTAATTTTTGTGAGTCGGGGTTTGAGTACAGATGTCGCCTAACTTTGACTCCATAAAAAGAAAACTATTACACACAACTCCCCAGGCTGATTTCTTAAAAGTTGGCCCATTTAGTTAAGGTTCCAAAATGGTACAATTCTTGTTCTTTTCTATGCATAACAATCATAGAGAATCTTTTAGTATCGAACCGGCTTAAACCACGTTAATTTTAACTAAATCAGTAATGGGTTTTACTCCACTTGTTACTGTTATTAATAGCACAGCTATTAAGAATCACGTTAGTGAAAAAATCACAGTGAAATTTTCGAATTTGTGGTCACAATACCTAATGATGTTTTGGAAGATATCAACAGAGGTGTTCTTAAAATGAATATGTTCTACAAATAAAAAAAATTCTCTATAATTGTTATACGTAGAAAAGAACAAGTATTGTGCCACTTTGGAATCTTAACTAAATGGGTCAACTTTTAAGAAACTTGCCTGGGGGGAGTAATAGTTTTCTTCTTATGGGGAGTCAAAGTTAGGTAACATCTTTTTCTCTCAAACCCCGACTCACACAAATTACGTTAACTTTAACAAAACCAGCATAGTTTTTTCTCCGATTTGTGACTGCGATTAATACTACGGCTATGTAAGGTGATGTTAGTTAAAAATTGATCGTAAAATTGTGAAATTTGTAGTTTCAGTGGCTAATGATGTGATAAAGGGTGTCAGTCTTCTACATTTTTGAAAATGTGCTCGTCCTTAACTAACCAAGTGCTGAAGAATTATTTTTATATTTTTCCCAGAACAAATATGATGCCAGCTTTCACCTCGTGCCCGATTATCGTTAAGTTTCGGATTACCCTGTTTGTATAATACTGAGATTCTTCATGTGCATGTTAAGGATTCTTCGTGATAGTTGTAAAACTTTAAATTGTGGCTATCTCTAGAAGCAAAATGGTAGTAATTAAACACTTTTTTGAAAAAAAGAGTGATGTGAGAAGTTACTATGCAAAAATGAAATTTGTATAAATAAAACTTACTTTTAGGAATCCGTTTTATTTAATGTAGATACATGTGTATTAGTAATTTTATGTGCAATTCTCTTAAACCTTATGCCGGTTGCATTTAATAAAAATAATTATGTTTTATTAATTTTACTTTGAATTTTACATATATCACAAAATCAAATACATTTATTCAATAGTTAACATTAATTTGTGAGAAAAATATACATTTAAATGGCAACAAGCTTCAAATTACCACGAGAGAACTGTATTCTATAACATCAAATAAATAATATACTTTATATAAGTACTTTGATTCCAAATAAATATTTTATCAAAACAATGTGCAGTTTTCTACCAAATAATCATCTCTTTATGTGCCATTTACTTCCGGTGTTTTATTGTTGGAAATAAAAAATTGTTTAAAATTATCAGTCATATTTTACACTATGCAATGCGCACTGAAAATTATTATTTAATTTCGTATTTTAATACGTGAAAGGGCAATAAGATTTTTTTCTATATTTCAAATAACTACATGCCGAAAAAAATTTAAGCTCAACAAAATGAATTCCTTAAGAAAAAACTAAACATACGAATCATTTAAAAATGAAGCTTCTTGCAAACATTGCTAAAGTTTTTTTTATTATTATTAATAATAAAATATACTGCTGAACTAGTAATTGCATGTTTTAAACTTATCAACTATATATATATACATAATAAAAACAGGAAAAATTTTAAAAAACATTTTGAATTATCTTACCAAAGTATTCATGATTTACTTTCGGTAGTGCTTTCCTCCATTAAATATTAAAATTTGTGTAATTTTTTCAAGTGATTACATGTGTGTATTCATTTTTGCGCTCAAACGCGTACGATTTCTTTAAGTTACAGAATTATTTTCACTATGAAATTCATCACTAACTCGAGTTAAGAAATTGTAAAATAATGTTTAAATAGTAATAAAAGAAATTTATTTTCCCTGACTTTAGGAATAATGGTCAAAGATAAGGTACCATTATAATGAGGACTTGTCTAGTCTGAAAGGTTCAAAACGACAATGAAGTTAATATGTAAACAAAAAAATGAATAAACCAGTAATAACCAGAGCCGAAAAATTTCAAAAATATTTTATGTGTGTTTCTGTAGTATATTTTCAGTAGTAATTACCCCTAATTTTTGTGACTTAAAAGTTTGGTTTTGTTGTGCTGTTTGCCAAAAAAAAACTTCACTACTTGAAAACTATCAGTTTGCTGTTTCTGTGCCTTGAATTTCTTTTTTTTGAAGATTGGATCAATCCAAAAGGTTAAGTGAACGAAAAACATTTGCCCTGCTTTCAATCAACGTATGGAAACAAGTATTAAATCTGAAAGTAAGCCAGCGCGCACAAAAACATCTGAAGATCACTTTGACTGCGCCAATATTTAGATTCTTAGAGACAACCCAGTTTCCAACTGTTCTAATCATTGGGGAGTTTTTAAGAATGAAAGAAAATAACAAATCCTTCCAAAGTCTGCCAAGCTGTAGATATCCAGGATTTGTGAAAAGGAGGGCGCCAGTTTAGTAGAAATACTCACTCAATCGAAAGCTAGATTCGGTGATTTGCTGAAGTAGAGTGGAAAGCCTCTTTTCGCTTTTGTGATAAACCCATTCATCGACGAAATATTATTCGGCGGGTTTTTGATTATCGAAATTCTGCCAGCGAAGGAACTCCTACAGAAATTGAAAAGCTTTTCAAATCTAGGAGGCTGAGGGGATTTGTGGGAAATGATATGATACAGGGAAGTGCAAAAGAACTTAAGGGACCGACCCGAAGAGTAGAAGTAGTATAGGTCTACGGAAAAAAATAATTTCTTGAAGAAAAATTGAATTGTCATAATAAAAACGGATACTAATATTGTGCACATTCTGAAAAAACAATGGAGTGCGTGTCATTGACTGAGCAGATTTTGTATTTGGCACCTGAAAATTACTGGCTAGAAATTCTGTTTTAAAGTAAAAAAATATAACAATTCTTCGAAATACGTCTGTGAGTTTTTCTGTTAAAGTAAAAAATATATGCTAGAAGTATTTTTAGGAATATACTAAAGATTAATACATTTAATAATTAATAAATGGCGCATTTCTTAAAATTCACATTATTAGTATGAAGCGAAAAAATAACATATTGTATTAACTGTAAATTTTATGCAAAATTTATAAATTGCGTCTAGTTATAGTACCTTTCAATTTAAAACTTTCCTGGAAAAATATCACTATTAAAGAAAAAACACTAGATTCTTCAGATTCCTATTATCTTCTGTAATAAAAATATATACGTATTTAAATTTATCTATTAGTAATATGTATTAAAGTATGAGGTAATATATTGTCAAATATTAATAACATGGTTTACGACAAAATAAGTGCCCGAAAAAAGATACATTTGAAAGCAATAACTATTTGATTCAAGATTTAAATTATGGAAATCTAGCAATAAACGTAAGAAAAGCTGGAACTGTACATTATCATAATTAAGAATCTGCATGATGTGTAAAAAAGAAATTCTCTTTGAAGAATAACTTCCAATCAAATTGGATTTTATCCATTCATTTTGATTATACCATTACCTCGCAAATGGATTCACCTATGCTCTAGGCAAATATCATGATTTTAGAAATGACGAGTAAATTAGCTCAAGGGAATAAGGTGGACCAATCGAGGTGTCTATATCTCAAGATTTTAGTCAGACCCATGTCACCAATCTACGACTCTGGCAGGAGTGCTTGATTCACGACAAAACACAGCGTGGAGAAGTGGACATTGCACTAGAGAAATGACCACCAGACAGGAATCGTTACAGCAGCGCTCATAACACCTAATTTGTCATCATTAATAACCTAACGTGTAACCGGGATATGGGACCCAGTAACCACAACTAAATAGCCAGACCTCTCAGAGCGCATAAGGTGAGCAGGACTATCAAGCCATCTAGGACAGGGATGGCGAACCAGTGGCACGCGTGCCGTTGATGGCACGCGACAAAATATTTTGGGCACGCCACCGATCAAAACGGTTTGCATTTTAATTCAAAATAACAAAGTTCAATATGAAGAGAACGAGAAATGTGAGTGATCGGTCGCAGTTTTCAGCGAGATTTTCTCTGTTCAAAGAATTATCGGAAACACTCAATTTTTTATGTACCTTGATGTAACTTTTTTTAATAAACTGAAATTCGAAATGCAACTGATTGATTTCCAGTCTAGTTCAATAGGGATTCAAAAATTTGTTGAAGAAAGGAGAAAGTTGGAATTGATTATAACAGAAAGATTAACAAGCAATATAAGTAAAAACGCTAGTAATGAAATTTTGTAAACATGGAATTCGATTCCAGATACATTTAGCTGTTTGAAAAAACTGACTCATTCTATTTTAATCATATTTTGATCTACCTATGCTTACTAGTCATTATTTTCAAAGAGGAATAACATTAAAGACTCGCTTAGAAAACGTTTGGAGAATGACTCCAATTAAGCCTGCATTCTGGTAAGAGTAACATCTTATAATCCTGATACAAGTTATTTGTCATCTAATCTACCACAACAGAATTCACACTAATGTTACTTTAATTTGAATTACACCCATAAATAAAACATTTACAAATATACTGTGCAAAACGTATTTTTTAGTTGTAATTAAAGAGTTTTGAGAGTTGTTAGTATTTAGTTTTATTATTTTCTCAATAATCACATGTCAAAATTATTAGACGGCACGTCTATCCCTCCTTAAACATTTCTTAAAGAAAAAATGGCACGTTGATTGAAAAAGATTCGCCACCCCTGATCTAGGATCTCAGTGATCTAACTTGCCAATTGCATAGAATTTGGCAAAAAGAATCCCGCCAAAGGACAAATCGAATTCCACGAATGAAAGTTGAATCAGATAGCAGATTATATAAAGACCAGAGGTAGGATAGCGCTTTATATCGAATAGCTCACATATGTACTAGGGTGGATTGAAAAATATTTTTTAAGAACTTCAAAACTTACCCATACGGAAAAGATTTTTTTATGAAATAAAGATTAAGGTAAAAATAAAATAAATAATACTTTTTTTTATGTTAAGTACCGCCATAAGGGGTATGAAGTTTAGGTATTTACGCTTTTTTATGATAAAAAGTTACAGAAATTTTACTAAAGAAAAACAGACATTTTAGAGCTTTTTAATATTTATTACGATAAGAGGATACATACTAAATATTTTTTTAAGAAAACATCAAGTACATTTAAAATCTTCTTTAGTATTCAATTTTTTAAGACTTACTATCGAAATTGCAGTGCACGATAAGGTGGAAGATGAAAAAAAGCTTGGATTAGACTGATTCGACGTTACTGAGAGAGAGCTGTGATTTGAAATAAAATGCACTGTACATTGCACTATTCACTACACGGAACTCATTAATGAATAATCATTGCTTCTAGTTATATAGTAGAAAAACAATTAATTTAATCTATATAACTAAAATTTAGTCTTTTTCCATGTTTTTTGAAAATTCAACGCCTTTGTGATAATATTGAACTTTGAAGTTATTTTTTAAAATTATTTTTCTCCTAATGTCTATGCCAGGGGTCACCAACCTTAAAGCTGTGGTGTGCCAAACCAATCTACCCATACGATTTAGGGTGCCTCGAAGTAGGAAATATTTAAAACGATTACATTCTCACGGCAGTACATATAGATTTAGAGAATATAGAGCATTGGCATAGCTAGTCCTGAGGGGGAGCCCTGTATCAAAATTCCTTCGTTGGCCTTTTATTTGAGGGAGGGGTGGGGGGCGAATATTTTACTATCGTTTTCTACCCATGTTTGAGCTCCTGACATTTCGCGCCCCGGGGCCCCCGTATCAGTGATACGGCTGATAAAGCGATAGCTTTCTCATCTGATATAGAGGCCAAGAATACAGATTTAGAGTTTTATTACAATGCAGTTACGCATAATTTAAAGATAATTATTAACACCCGAATATATGTATTTTCATATATTTGCCATCTGTAAAAAAAGATTTGTCTTTGACAGCTACACATGAGCAATTACGAAACTACATTCGGTCGTTTTTGGTTTGGTTCAAATTATTTTACATAAGGGGGTCACTTCACGAAAATCGATGCTAAAATCGATTTTTCAATTTCGATTGAAAAATAAAATGCCACTCTTTCTCTTTCTGATACAGTTTAAATTTTTGTTCTAGCTGACTTAGAAGAATTTTTAATATTTTTAAAAAGTTGTTTAGGTTTATCAAATCCCAAAACAGCTGATTGCCACGTCCCTTTCAAATCAAAACAAAAGACACATGCTACTTTTCAGCCTTGTCAAATAACTTAAATTGATTAAAAGTATTTATTTTGATCGGCAAATCAATTAGGAAAGAAGTGAAGTGAATAATTGTAGCTGTTTGTTTACTTCTTGGTAACTCACGTGCTTTTTTTCGTTGAATATAACGAATTATTTTCAGTTTTCATCAGATATAAATTCATAATATCTGTGTGTGATTAATATATGCCTCGGTTTTGTAACAAAACATTTAAAAGAAGAAAATTTGGTGGAAGAAAGATTCTTCAACTTCTGAGGATTTGAATAAAGGAGAAAAACAACCTGCAAGTACGTATATTAAGAATTCATCATCAAAATCAAAATTAGGTAAGTTTAATGATGAGTATGTTTCGTTTTTAGATTCATCTGAAAACTTTTGTGAAATAATTGACATTCCATTGTTTTCTAGTGTTTTGAAACAACATGTATTTTGTGTAAAATGTAAAAAACAAGGTATTGACATTAAGTTTGGTCGCCAAATTCAGGGTTTGGCTACAGAGCTGTTCATTTGTTGCGACTTTTGAGATATTATTCAACCACTTCTCAATACCAGGTTTACTAACACTGTGGTTAATAAAAAAGATACAAAAGTGTATGAAGTGAACACTAGACTTGCATATGCTATGAGGTCAGTTTGAAAAGGAGAAGCAGCTGCGGAAGTATTTTGTGGAATTATGAATTTGCCACCTCCACCAAAGCGGTTTTACGAGTCTTTGCATGCATTAAATAATGCGACAGAAAAAGTAGCAAAAGTGTCTATGGCTTTAGCTGCTGCCGAAACACTATCATTTAATAATGGTAACCCAAATGTACCTGTGGCTATAGATGGTACCTGGCAAAAAAAGGGCCATACTTCTCTCAATGGTGTTGTTACAGCAGTTAGTGTGGACACTGGGGAAGTTGTTGATGCCGAAATATTATCGAGGAAATGCTCATGTCATTTTAACGGCAACGTACATAGTGATGAGTGTTCGGAAAAATACTTTGGAAATAGTGGGGGAATGGAAGTTGAAGGTGCACTTCGTATCTTCCATCGCTCAGAGGTACTACACAATTTGCGATATACACAATATTTGGGTGATGGGGATTCTAAAGCGTACAAAGCAGTTTTAGAATCTAAACACTATAAAGATGTCAACATTGAAAAATTAGAATGTGTGGGTCATGTTGAGAAAAGGATGGGTGCACGACTCAGGGCATTAAAATTAAAATTAAAAGGCAAAATGCTCGAGGACAAAAATTCTCTAGGAGGCCGTAATAGATTGACTGATGCAGAAATAGACAAATTGCAAAGATACTATGGTTTGGCTATTCGTAACAACTCGGGAAATTTGTCATCCATGAAACAAGCTATTTGGGCTATATTTTTTCATAAAATCTCAACAGATTTGAATCCACAACATGGTTTATGCCCCTTGAGAGATGATTCGTGGTGTGGATACAATAGGTCCAAACTGAAAGGTGATACATATAAACATAAACACAATTTACCTATTGCAATTATGCATTGCATAAAAAAAGTATTTAGAGATCTTTCAAGCCCTGAACTTCTGTCTAGATGCTTGCACGGTAAGACACAAAACTGTAATGAAAGCTTAAATAGTGTTATATGGTCTATAATTGCAAAAACTGTTTTTGTACAATTGGGAACTTTAAAAACCGGAGTATATGAGGCTATATCTATATATATATATATATATATATAATCAAGGCTTAATTACCAAATTAAAAGTTTTAGATTTATTAAATATTCAACCTGGATTTTATACATGTCGAGCATTGCAAGAAGCAGATCATGCAAGTATAAGGAAAGTGGAAAAGGCAAATTTCACAAAGAACCCCAAAGAAGCAAGAATTAAAAACAGACAGTTAAAATGTAGACAAGATGGATGATCTTGCAGATGATCCAGCAATCCAAGTTATGGTTCTGGTATGTATTAGTTAAAGGTATGATGTTTTTACTTTAAATCACACTATTTCTCAAAAGTGTAAATTTCAACACAAAAGGAACATTTTTGAAAAAACTACTCATTTAATAGCTTTGAAATTTTGCACATATATTAATATTATACAAATAAATATTTTAATGAGAGATTTTGTCAAAAAAATTATTAAAAAAAAAGTTATGGATTGAAATGTACAAGAATTTTCAGCGTTTTAAAAATTTTGACGTGTTACTCCACATATGAATTTTTTTTTAAAAAATTAATCAAAATTTTAAAAAAAGCTCTCATTAAAATAAAGAAAATAGTGCAATAAATGTACACAAAAAAAATCATGACTGCACAACTGGTCAATTTTTCAAAAATGTTCCTTACACTTGGTCATTTTTAACATTACGGAGATAGGGAAAATGCTGCGTGAAGTGACCCCATAAGATGTTTCTTACATAAAAAACTCTTTTTATAACTTCACATGTCTTGAAAACATTCTTAAGTGTGGAATGATGTTTAATTTGAAAACGTCTTTATACATTCGATGCGTAACGTAACACACATGGGGCACAATCTTTTTGTTGTAAGAATCCATATTCATTTGTCCAAGAGTCTTCAAAACCACGAACATAAAGTTTTCATTCTTTAGCGGTCTTTTGAATTAAATATATAAATATGAATCTTCGTAATAATTGAACAATAATAACAATTTAATAAAGCACCACCTAGTTGATTCAGCATAATCGTTTTATGGCAGAGAATTGAAAGTGAGAAAATAGCCTTGAAATAAAAATGTGCGAGGCCTAGAGAGGAGAGGTAGAGTGATTTAACTTTATTTAATAATTTTATACACTTGTATTGAGTGCCACTGAGAATTGCTCCACATGCCACTTCTGGCAAGTGTGCCATAGGTTGCCGACCCCTGGTCTATATTATAGAATACGTTTTTCCGCATAGGTAGATTGTAATTAATAATTAATAGGGTGGATTGCGTTTATTTTTTCTTTATATAAACGCAATCCACCCTATATGTACTTGTAACATTTAAATTCTCTAAAATAAAAGCTCATAAATGAAACAGTTTATAAAAAAATTTAAGCTAAGTCTTAAATTTGTTAAATATATTCAACTACTTAATCTCACTTGGGGACTATAGTTCCACTTATAGTCCCCAATAAGAAGTCATTCAAGTAGTATTTGTAACTATGATAGTGTTCATTATTATGTAAGATATCTCTCAAATTCAAAAATTTTCAAATAATCATCCATTCTACTCAACTTTTATTATTAGTTCCGAGCAGAAAAGCATATTTATTGAAAAGTAATTGGCGGCTAAAATATTCTCAAATGGAAATTTCTTTAACAGTGCATCAGTTTTTCAAAACATTTTGGTGCTATAAAAAAGAGTAGTAACAAAGCAGAGGGACGGAAGCAAAAGCCATCTGGGCTCAGAATTAGCGGAGATGCAAATCTTACTTTTTTATATCAATGAATCAGCTCTCTATTTTATTTAAATTTAAATTCACTACTCAGCTGTAAAATTGCACACTTTGTCAAATATATACAATAGATGTGTAGAAGTACATGCTTATAATGACATTGAAAAACAGTTTGATAAAAGATCAAAACTAAAACATCAGTATGTTTATATACTTAATTAAACTTCTAAGTTTTAAATATTAACTTTTACGGGCGAGAAAACAATTGCAACTGATGGCCTTTAATAGCGCGTAAGTCAACAGCTTTTGAAAAACAGGTTTTTTATTCTAGCAGCCTAAAGCAAAATTTATTTATGAGTTTTCAGAAAAGAAATACACAGCGTTGTTTCAAGACATGTTTATATTTTTTAAAATATGGCTTGCTTGAATAAACATTTATTAAGAAAGCAGAAATCGAATCAGCATTTCCTTATAAAACACACTATCTTACAATTGAATAATGATCGAGCGGCTTTTATCTAACAGTTAATTTTTGATCCTATAGGTTAAATTTTATAGTTGAGTTCTCATAAAAAAACAATAATCATAAAATAAAAAATATAGCATTGTTTCCTCGCGCAAAATGTTTTTGAAAAATATGATACGTTTAAACGAACGAACATTTATGCATAAAGAAATTCGAGTTTTATTTGTAGATTTTAATTTCTTTTTTTTTTCTTTAATGTCTTACAGTTTCTCTCAAGTTATTAATTTTCTTTTTGTCTGTGTCTTAAGAATTTTTTGGTTAAACGATATCCAAAACTTCCCGACTCAACTGTTTCATTTACTGCTATTTCAGAATTTTGTTTTCATATATTTTTGTCTTCATGAAATAAACAACTTCAGCTTTTCCTTCATTTATATTAATGTAAAATTCGTTAATTATAGAAAGAGGTCACCCAAACAAAAGTCTATAAATGCTTTATTTTTAGTAATTTACATAAGTTAATAGAAAATTGTTTTTAGATCAGATTGTAATAACAGTGGAACTTATTTTAAACAGAGCGCTTTCAATTTTCTATTTTATAGAGTTTTCTTTCTCTTCCCTCTTATTTCCAAGGAACACAAGATAAAATTATTGGATATTCCAGAAATAAATACTTCCTCACATTATTTCCTATAAATTTTCTATAACTGTAAACACATATTATATAGGAATTTAAATGGAAATTTTCATGATTTGTACATTTAATGGCGTAAGTAAAACCAATCATTGAAAATATTAATAGCAAAAGGAATTTTGCCCGGTTTCTAGCCCATATTTATACATAAATTGTGATATATATATATATATATATGAAAAACTTTCAATTTAAATATTAATCAAAATAATTTGTTATATTAAGAGAAAAATAGTAGTGGTTTTGTTTCTCGATGAGATTATACATAACTCATGTATTGCTTTAGATTAATAAATCATAGTATCGATACCCCTGTAGCGACTTGCTTCACAGTAATCCCTAAAGGGAAATTTGCGTGAACCTTCCCTAACCGATGGGGAATTCAATTAGTCTGTTAAAAACTTGGGCCGACTGGGGAGCCCCACAATTGGTAGTGTGCCTACCCACATAATATAAATTTGTTTAATGAATATTTAATGTTTGTGTGTGCTCTCGTGTCGTAATAATAAACATATAAAATCTGGAAATAAGGACTAACATTTGAACTGTTGAGACGCAACCAATGCACAACAATACCGAGGGAAATATTGAACAATCAATGCAAAAATAAACGCCAAATATAATGCAAAAATAAACGACAAATATAATGCAAAAAGTAATTTAATATTAAAAGCTAGTAATTTTTTGGTACTATATAGATGCGCATAATCATTATAACATAATAAATCGTTATAATTTTAACATAAGGATCCCACTGGCATCATGTGGTAGTTTTAAGAGGAAGAGCCAACTTTGGTGTCGTCTCTACACTTGACCGTGGTACAGAAAAAAACCATTCGAAGATGGAGAATTGATAAAAGAAGCTTTCTGTTAAGCGGGAGAAGTGCTTTTCCACTATTTTAAAAACAAATCTGAAATAATATTGTCAATAAATAATATTTCTTTGTCGCGTAACACTGTGATGTGACGAACTGAAGCTATGAATAATAATTTGGAGGATTTATTAAATGACGTTTTAAAAGGTTGTAAGTTCCTATCCTTCCTGATAAATCCACGGATATTAGTGGCATTGCAAAGTTGTGCATTTTTGTGAGAATGGTTTTCGAAGAAATGTGACTTCAAAAGAAGAGTTATTAACTATAATTCCATTGAAAGGACAAACGAGAGGCCAAGATATCTACAATTCATTTAAAAACTTTATTGATGAGACAGGATTTCCAATATATAAATTGGTCTCTATTACAGCAGATGGAGCTCCAGCATGGTCGGGAATCAAATTGGTTTTATTGCCTTGTGCAATAATGATGAGGAAATTCCCAGTTTTACCACCTATCATTGCATTATCCATCAACAGGTATTGTGTTCAAAAATACTAAAGTCTAATGATATAATGCAAATTGCTTTTAAAATCGTCAATTCAATTCGTTAAAGAAGACTTCAGAGACGACAATTTCGGGCGCTTTTGGAAGAACCTGAATCAGAATACGGAGATCTCTTATTGCACACAGACGTGAAGTGGCTAAGCAGTGGTTCTTTTTTAAAAAGATTTCGTATTCTGTTACCAGAAATAAAATTTTTTCTACAAATGAAAGGAGAGCACATTACTGAATTGGAAGATGAGAAATGGCTCATGAAACTAGCTTTTCTCTGCGATATTACTGCAAAATTTAACGACTTAAACCTAAATCTACAAGGAAAGAATAAATGTTTAACAGATATGATGAGCGCGATTAAAACTTTCAAAGAAACGATAAAAAGGTATGTGTCTCAATTAAGGAAACATGAATTGAGAAATTTCAAAAACATGGAGGAAGAATGCATCCATAATCCAAACCGAGACTTCGAAGATTTCATCGAACACTTAGATGTTTTGTTTGAAGAATTTGAAAGAAGATTCGCTGACTTAATTAGGTTGGAAGAAATACTCAATTTTATGATATTTCCATTTAATGAAAATGCCAACATTGATGGAGTATCTGAAAAAATAGGACATTTAATAGATACCACATCAGTCACGGTTGAGGAAGAAATTATGAAATTAAGATGCGATATATTTCTTAAATCCAGAGCATCTACCGATACTGATTTTTGGAAATTAATTTCTGAGGAAACGTTTCCAAATATTTACAAGTTGATTTTGTATTTGAAATCATACTTTAGATCGACGTATCTTTGCGAATCTGCTTCTTCAACCATGAACGCCATAAAAACCAAACATCGGTCGCGTGTTTAACAGATGAACATTTAATTTTGTGTTTATGCATTGCAATAAGCTCGTACCAGCCACAATATGATAAACTTGTCGCAGATATACAGTGCCAAATTTCAACTAAACGAAGTGAATAGGATGGTCAGTTTTTGATATATGAATACTTTGATTATTTTCGTCAGTACATTTTTATTTTGTAAATATTAATATTAAGTTTTTTTTAGAAAAATTAGATAATTTACCATTTTTTCTTGTTAACGAAAATAAATATATAAACATGTACGTTACGTTAATTTAGCTGTGCCATTGGTAGATCGCCTTCGATTTTTTAAATGTGGAGTAGACTACGGATCCCAAGTTTGGCCACCCCTGATATATAGTATATACATTTACATAAATGAGTATCATATTTGCATGGTATAAATTTGAAAACATACAGAAAAAAAGAGCGAAAAAAATAACTCAAAAATTACCGAGTGCCCAATTACAAAATATTCCACATTATATATTATTTTATTACAAAAATTACACCAAAATTCATGAAAACCGTAATGTTTATTTTATGAATGATTTTCCAAAATGATACGAATATCTGAATGTGTTACAACAGCAAAAAGAGTAGAAATTAGCATTGCTCAATGAGTCTTACATAGTGAGATTTAGCTGAATGAGATGAGTCTTACACACTGAACAGGTGGTAGCTATTACTTTTAGCAGTGTGTTCGATAACTGCACATAATTTATTGGCTTTGGTATTGTGAACTTGCAAGACGAAAATATCTTGCAAGGCAACAAATATTTCCCCAACGAATCATACTCTTCTCCAACCCTCACAATCAAATGATGATATCTGATAGATCGAGCGATTATACCAATGGGAATAATCGACTTATATGCTACAAATTTCTCTTGAGGAGTTCGCATGGTGAAGGAAATTGCTCCCTCTCCATGGAACAATGCTGAGGAGAGACCTCCTCATTGATGAGTTAGAATAATGAAAATCTATATATCATGTTATATTACTGATCTATAGTAATTCAACAGGTCTCTAATCCTTCCTAGGTTGTGCTTTAATATTCATATGTCAAACTTTGTCAAAGGACTTCATATAAAGGTTTCTAATGCATGCATTCTCCAGTAAAAAGTACCAGCTATGCTTTCCTCATTCTTGTGAGATCAATCTTAAAAAAAATTATGATAAGATAATAAAAGTTCCTTAATGATTATTAGATGTTTTTACGTATCTTTCGACGTGTTTTTATAATAAATGACTAAAGATGGCTGATGGACGAAAAATTTTTATGCGTAGCCCTGATGTTTGAATTAAGAGGTGCCTTCTTTTCTAAATACGCTATGCCTGGGGTGGGCATCAAGTCGATTGCGATCTCCCAGTGGACCGCCAAGACATTTTGGGGTGACCTCCTGAAGATTATCAGTTAGTAATTATATACCGAAATATTCAAGATTGGCTGACAGTACGCGGACTAAGTTTTCTAGAGACTATAACTACGAGAACTAACTTCAAATGAAAATGTTTTTTCTTTTTTATGTATTTTGAATTGTTTGTGATAATAAATGCATTATTTGATATTATTATATTTAGGGCTATTATTATTTTTATGCTTATATCTTGTGTTTTGCTTTAAACACATGGTTTCAAAAGTATGAGTTTTTTATTTTACTTATGTGGTGAGTACATATTCCGTATTTATTATTATAATAAATATCGTCGGTCTTTTTCTTACCTCACTACACCTACGCTACTGAGTAGACCGCAACACCTTGAAAAAATTAGAAGTTGCCCGTACCCTGGAAAAGTTTCCCCGTCCCTTCCCTATGTGCTATTAAAATAATACTTTCATAAATTCCATGCACAGGATAAAGTCTATCAAAAAATTGCATGTGTATTCAAATGAATCGTGATTATATGGAGGAAAAAAATTATAAATGATTGGAACCTACCTGTACGGGGGGGGGGGGGGATTTTCCATGGGATGGAGATTAGGAGAAAATAATAAAAAATAACAAGTTTAAAATTTAATACGGCCACAAAGGGGATGAATTTTTGAAAAATTGGAAACAATTTTGGGTGGATGATTTTCGACTAAAAATAAAACTATTGTTCAACAATATAAATAACCAAAACAGATGGTTAATGATAAATGAGTCTTGAGTAGTGAATAGCGCAATATACACATTGCATTATCCAAAATTTCTCTCCCCACATCGTCAATCCAAGTATTTTTTACATCTTCCGCTTTATTGTGCATTCTAATTTCGAAATTTGGTTTTTAAAGTAATTTAATGCTAAAGTAGCTGTTAAATGTACCTGGGGTGTGTTTTTTCTTGTAAATTTTTAGTAGGTGTCCTCTCATCACTATAAATATTAAAAAGTGTTAAAATACCTATTTTTCTTTAATAAAAATTACTTAAATTTTTTACCATAAAAAAAAGCTTTCAATTCCCTTTGAGTAGTACTTAACATAGAAATTAATTTTTTTTTATGTTCTTCCTTAACCCTTTATCTATCGCATTATGATTTACTGCGGTTTTTTTCATGCAATATATATATATATATATATATATATTATCACTACATTGAAAATTAAGGGATATACATAAACGAAATACTCAACTTTGGGAAATTTAATCCGTTAGAGCTAATTAATTACAGATATTCAGCTGTAAAATTAATTATATACAATATTTACTTAAAGTAAATAGTCAAATCGTTTTCTAAGGTCTTCATTAACATACCAAAAAAAATAAGACACTTGCCTTTTAACATTAACTACTTTTTCGGAACAAAAATGACAATCTTCGCAATCCACTGAAAACTCCGTCAGCTGAAAACGCAACTTCTGTTATAAAACTATTCGCCTTCCCTTCTAAAATACTCATCATATAACCCATGCTGCCATGTATCTTGGAAGAATGGATTTAAAAGAATATTCCTGCTAAGTATCGTCAGAGTATTCGTAAAAATGATTATTCTATGCAATTTTAAAGTGAGTGGTACTTATAAGTACCGTCGGTAGCTAAAACGTTGAAATGTATACCAAGAGGCATCTTTTCCACATAGATAGGTTTCGAAATTCTGAAAACAAATTTTTCGATCCTCCCTAATGTGTATCCCAGTACTTTGAAGCCATTTTGTTCTTGTATTTTTACACGATTAATTTTTTTAAAATTACTTATGTTTTGCCATTTATTTCTCCACGAGGCATACCAGGCTTTGCACAACAGGCACATTTTAGGTATAACACTACTCTATATAAAATATATTTCTTGAATGTAAAAGTTAGAGCGAAACAAAGTTTAAGTTTTTGATCCTAAATGAAATCTTCTGACTTTTTCACGATTTCCAAAAAATAAAAAAAAAATTACGGACTGCATTTCATTAACTCTGTGTGTCATGTTGGAAGAAAAGGTAATGAGTTTTCGAGCATTTCTATGCATACCAAATCAGATGAGGAGATAAGAGGATTAAGTACACTCTGTAAGTATTAAAGAACGAAGTCTTTCGTTGTGTTATTTTTATCTGGCAAAATAAAATTTGATTTGAATCGAATTTTCTTAATTAACGTTCCACTAGAGCTACGTGGCTGATAAAGATGGACTTCTTACTCTCCATATCTCCTTCTTATACAGTTCGAGGATTTTGGGATGCAATTGGATTTAATACGCTTCAGTTCCATCTTTTGACTTCATAGTCTTTAGGGGTTGGATGGCTTTTATTCTAGAGCTCAGGAAGAGCTTTCGGTGACCGCGATTCTAAACTATGGTCAAATGACGAGGATGGTACCTAAGCTGTTCTCTCACTCCTCTAGCTCAGTGGTCTTCAAAATGTGTTCCACGGAACCCTGGGGTCCCACGAGTCACAATAATAAAATCGAAAAGAAACTAATAAATGTGTATGCAAAATGGATTCACGTTCTCTATGAAGCTTGTATAACTAGAAGAATTTGAAGCTCTTCCCTTTCATTAAGGAAATGAATATTTTATTTATACGTAATAGCTTTATTTTGCAATACTTTTTAAATTTTTATTATAATATAATAAAATAATATTAAAACGCTTAATCATTATATATGTCTTTCCTTCTAGATCGGGAATACTTTATAGTTTACCACTTCGAGTTAAACGAGATAGTTTTATACTCGTTAGTACAAAGTCTTGCAAAACTAAATAGCTTTCTAATGAAAAATCCCCCCCCCCTTTTGTATTTGTGGAAAAACACCTGCACTAAAAGAGAGGGAGCAACTTATCTCAACATATCAATAAATTCGATGTCACAAATCTAAATTTAAGCAAGAACAGCTCCTAAATTGTACGCTGCAAATTCTTCCAAAATACACAGTATTTCTCATGCGGCTACAAGCACTCTAATGCCATTCAGAACAATGTGTATAAGTGAAAAATATTTCTCAACATTTGTGATTACAAAAACAAAGTATAGAAACAAATTGATCTCAGAATATGTAATGCAACTTCAGATAATTTCAATAGACCTATAATTCAGCAGTTTGTGTGAATAAATGCAAGCACATATTCAAGTTTTCTAAACATAATGCATGGATAGGTGACACTTGGATCTCAGATTAATATTATTAATAAATTATATTAAAAGTAGATTAAAATTTTGTAATAATAAATACAATCTTTTTTTTAATTCCCTTCACATAAAGTACCTATAACATGTTGATCTACTTTAAATATTATTTTATATATAAGGTATGTCCTTCTAAGCGTATGCGTGAAATAGGGTTCTACGAAACTACTTTCAAGTTCTAGGGGTTGAAAAGGTTTAAAGACCACTGGTCTAGCCTAACACAACATTATGTTAAAAATTAACCACCTGAATAAATTAATGTTTAGGTATCCACATTTTCTACTTAGCGTTAGCGACACACTTTGAAGGAATCATGACTCTAATTTCAATTGTTTAGCAAAGTTTTCCAGGAATGCAAATAATATTTTTCTGATACGAGTACAATCCGGATTAAAAATTATTATGTTGGTGCGTATGGAATGGCGGATTTTTAAGTGATTACATAAAACTGTATATTTTTTCAAATACTGTTTATTTAATCAAAATATGTTCCATTGATTTGATACACTTTTCCTAACGATATTTTAATGCATAAATACCGGTCTTAAAGAAATTCTCGTCTTTAGAGTTGAAGGTTAGAACCTGTGACCTTTGGATCCGAAACCAAGTAACTTAACCTCTATACCAAAATGATCACCTTAGTACGGAGGTTGTTACTGGCTTATATAGATGCCACTGCCACAGAATCAATAAACTCAGATAGGGAATTTTCAGATAGCGCGATCTATTCATTTTTATACATTTTAACTCGTAAAACTGTTCTAAATGTTTACAAAAATTGAAAGTCAGTTGACGAAAGATCCACTGAATAAGTAGGGTGCAGCAAAATTTCATATTTTTATTCATTTAATTTCTCATTTGTTTTGTACGACAAATACGGCTGAGTGTTGTGAAGAAGTATTGGGCCATGCCAATTAACAAGTGATGGTGTATAATTCTCAATTTTTCATACATTTCATCAATGTATTGGCAGTATAATAGACATAGTTGTATTCGATTCCATAAATGCTTTCAGAGTTTTTCACAGATGTCTTAGGTCTTCTACAGGGTTTATTTTGTAGAGAAAAATCACTAGACCGAAGTTTTTCAGACAAACACTGTACTTTTAAACCCTTAACTGTATTCCCCTCAATACCTGGTTTATGTTGCGTGCAACTTTAGTAGCATTATACCCCAGTTCAGAGGTGGGGAAACCGCGGATTTGGGACCGCATACGGCCTCCGTGAGTTTCTTGTGGGGCCTTCATAAAAGCAAGCCTTTGTATTAATTAATATCTGATAATGTAGATTACAACAGTTTGAAAATCAATAGAATTAAAAAAAAATGTATGTTTCAATGACCGTTCTGGGGAATAGCCAGTTATATATTTCAAATGTTAGAATGTCACCTAGTGCCATATGGCAACACTACCAAACATTCTCGTTTAGGCTTCACGTTATGAAGCTTGATCCAAATACACATATGCTTTTATAAATAATAATACCAACAGTGAAATACACAGAAAGTTACAACGGCATCTATGAATTGAATAGTTTTATAAAAAAATAATAATCAAGGATAAATGTTATAACAAGTTTTTACCCTTACGTGAATACAAAAATATTTTATACTACAACTTTTTATGTCAAATAATAAATAAATAAGGATTTAATTTGTTTAATAATATTTCTATATAATACACAAAATTGTTAAATCTATACTAAAACTATAATAATTTAATAAAAGGCGCACTTATATGTACATCAACCTATTCGGTCTCCTTTGTTACTATTAATCTAACACGTGGTCTCTAATGGTAAAAAGGTTCCCCACCTCTGCCCAAATTTATACTCGTATTAAGATTACACGAACATCGGTTGAATTCATATCAACTTAAAATTCAAAACAAATAACAAAATCGACCACTTTTGTGAAATTCTTTCTAGAAATGTGACTCTGGCAGTGGATAATACGACATTAAATGAGGTTCTGCCAAAAACAATAGCATAACAGAAACAGGGAGACAGACATCCGAGGTATAAAAATATTCGACATTTCATATGCCCAAACCTATATAATTAAATATAAACTACACCTTCTTCTATTTATGTAGTTTTCTTAAGAAGTTTTAGTTAAAATATCAATTTTAAAAATAAATTAACTCTTAAAATTAGAGAGGAAAGATTCCCTAAAAATAAAACAGATAAAAAGCATGATTAGAAAATGAATAACTATCTACGAAACACTCATTTTAGCGTTGTTGTTTTTATTAATGTGTTATTGACTGTTTAGACTGCAGGAGTTGGATAAAATCTGCTTCCTCCAATGGTTACCAGCACATGTTTACATTGCAGGCAATGAAAGCGTAGATAGACTGGCGAAAAAAGCTAGAAATCTCAATAATGATAAGTTTGTCAATATTACTTTATTAGACGCAAATGCTGTCGCAAATTTCAAATTGAGAGGGAAGGCAATTCCTGTAAATCATCAAATCTGTAATATAAGTGGAAACCACCTAATAACAAGAACTATTGCTAGGCTAAGAACAGGTCATTACAGAGGAATGAAGTTTGATAGGGATGGTAGATCTTATATAGGAATTGTGATAACTGTTTAGATATAGAGCTAACACCTGCTCATATGTTTGACTGTCCAGCTATTCTTGCTGCTCTACAAAAAATAGGGGTCCTCTCTTCATCAGCAAATCTCTATGTGGACAATATTGAAGAAGATTGCCAGAACAGTCATCTGGGCCCATGGTACTATTTGATTTGGTCTCATCAGGGATACGACCTCATCATCATCAATAAAAGATTTTACAGCTTAATGCAGTTTCTAATTTTAAAAAAAATTCACTCCTTTCTATTATCATTGTGTAAGGCTGTCTTTGCCAACTGATATAGAGCCTAAGCTGAACTTTTAATACATTTTCAGACAGAAAAATGTCTCAATTTTCAAGGTAACTTGCAACGTTCTAATACATATATCTATTTATAATACAGCGTTTTTAAAATTTGGAAAAATATTCAATAAATAAGCAATTTTTGCTTCTTAACACGCAAAGTGAAAGTCCATTTAGCATTATGATGTAGACGATGAAATATGGAGCACATTTTATACCAAGAAAAAATTAATCAACTCGGATAAAAATGAGCAATAGAATAAAAAAATGCTGCTACCTATAGAATACAAAAATAAGAATATACTATCAATTTTGGAACACACACACACATTTCTAACTGAAGAAATCTTCCAACTTTCAGTGTTATTCGTTAACATAGTACAAAAATAACCTTAACGACAATTGGTTACTACGCTTTTAAAAATACCCCTGGAAAAAATAAACTTATACTTTTTGATTCCATTTTAAGCGAACTCTCGATGTGTATGTAGAGTGCACTATGAACTTAAATAAAAAAAATTACTAAATATTTATTTCAGACATCAATCATTAACGTTAAAAAATAATTCGCGGAACTACAGATAAGTAAATTAGATTTTTGCTTACGAGATCAAAACTTATCGATTCTTTTAACAACGATGTTATGTTTATTAAATGATTAACATCTGATTTCTGTTCAATATCTGCCTACCTCAGCTAAAAAAAATTTACATGTTGTTTTTAGATATAGAAGAGAGTTTAGTCTTATATTATAACTTATGGTTGTTGTTTTTTCCGAGATTTTTAATAAAATATTTATTAAAAACGTTTCAATAGGTAAGAATAACATAAAATGCGAAAATATCCAAAAGATTTCTCTAAATTACTCAAATAATTAATTTTCTAACTGTTCATGTGTAAAATGTTAATTAATGGAATATTCTGTAGGGAGTAAAAAATATGTGGTGTAAAGTAAAATAGTGAAGAGTTACCATAAATTAATATTTTAAAACAAAAATATACAGATTAATCTTAATGGTTGTCAATCTTTATGAGTAATGGTGCTGATGTTTTCCAAATGAAGTTTAACAGAATTTATGAACTTCGAGAAGATCAAGAAATATTGAGTGTTTTCATCTCAATGATGTTGAAGTGACTGCTGAGTGAATTCAAGTGGAAATACAGTGGCAAGGACTAAATGCCGGAAAGAATGCTCTCGTGGAGATTTTACAACGTGAAAAACTGATTGATATTTATTGGACTCGGATAAAGGAGGCTGAGTCAAGAATGTTTCAATGCTGTTATTCAATAACTATGAACGACTGTGAAGTACAATTCAAATGATCATTTCAAACTGAATTTGACATCAAAGATAAAGTAGAACCAGAATTTTTATTTTCAAGTGAAAATTCGATTTAAAATTCGGTCCTGTAGACGCAGAATTTATGTTTATTAAAAAATTTTAAATTATCACAGTATATTTAAAATCATTTACTATAATTGAAGCATATGAATGCTACATATATATATATATATATATATAGCATATTGTTTCATATACTATTTGTGCACAACTAATTACAAACCCGCCTGAAAAGCTTTTTCAAAATTAGTTCAGTTTCACGTTTCAAGAGAAGGCTGTGCCATATTTTCTCTATAAGAAGGAAAATTTGACCCCGCATATTGTAAAAGGAAAAAATCGATCTATGAGCTGAGCATTCAATTTCTAAACTTCTATAACTAAAACTTCTTTAGAATTAAATTTAACAAGCTGTAATTTTTTTATCATTTCAAAATGAGTAAATACTGATTCTCGAACTCGTGATTCTACTACCATTTTTCTCTAGCGAAAATTTATTCCATAGTTTTATTTAAAGTCTCGCTGTAAATATAAATCATCCGAAAAACAGTTGCACTAGGAAATAATGGCGACGTATTGCGTAATTCTGAGCCACAGTCAAAAGACAAAAATGATATCAGAGCTGGTATTTCAATCAACTTTTGCACATACAATCAAATATATTCGAAACCTATAATCAGAATTAACTTACAGCAACTCCCATTTCTTTTTACACGATGGTATTTGCCAGCATCAATTACCAATCCACAATTCATGTAGCAATTTGCTACTCATCATCAGGATACAGAGACCTGATGAAGATAAGGAAAGCTTTACAAAAAGACTTTTTTTTGTAGAAGCTGGCTCAATTGTGTATAATTCGAAGTAATGAGAAAAAGTTTCATTACAACCACAGACAAATATCAACAAAAGTACGTGATATAAAATCCAATGCCATTTTTAAAAAAATCAATATAAAATAAAGCATTTGGGACACGAATACATTTTGTAGTGTAATATTCCTCATGTTAGGTATTATTTCCTTTTTTATTTTTTTGAAAAATGCAAGAAGAATGGTAATACATCAAGGATTATATAAATCAAAACATGCGAATGGCTATTGTAGAAAAATTGAAGAGTGGAAACACACAAGGAATCCATACTTTTGATCGATAACGAAAAAAACGATAGAATTTCAAAGCTGTTTTCGGCAAAAGTACGAGAGCCTGAACTAAACGCTGAGCACATTTTTAGACAGAAAAATGCCTCAATTTTCATTAAAATTTGCAACATTATAACTCATACATCTGTTAACAATATAGCGTTTCTAAAATTTCAAAATATTCCGCGAATATTATTTTTTTTCCATTTTAACACGTGAAAGGACAGCTCATTTAACATTACGGTATAGGAGAAAAAACGCGAAACGCATTTTATGCCAGAAAAAAAGGCTCAACTAGGTCAAAAATGTAAAGTATGATAAAATATATTGTTCTCTAAAGGTTGTAATATTAATTTTTCATTTTTTTTTATATCTGAAAAAATGTACCTAATTCGGGTCCTATTTTTTAACATTAACTGAAGAGACAGCCTTAATACGTAGTGATACTTTGTCCTTGATTTTTCATATGAATTGAAAGACTGATACATAAGAAATTCGTTATTATTTATTTGTTGTGGCTAAAGAAAGTGAATGTGTACAAATGTGGAAGCGATACATGTAAAAATAGTCTCAATAAAATTTCATATTTACTAAAATTACGTGAGTAAAATTCCTACAGCTGCA
Organism: Trichonephila inaurata madagascariensis; assembly: GCA_019973955.1. Taxonomy (NCBI): domain Eukaryota; kingdom Metazoa; phylum Arthropoda; class Arachnida; order Araneae; family Nephilidae; genus Trichonephila; species Trichonephila inaurata. The sequence continues at coordinate 512,650 of BMAV01019736.1, read as the reverse complement.
CTTCCTATGTTTAATATTATGGAACCACTTGTGAAAGAACTTAACTTAATACTTTATAATTGTAAAAAAATAAGAAAAAAATAATTTTTATACACTCTAAGAGCTACATATTGATATTAGAATATGTATTCTTTCTTTGTGAACTTTTCACCGTCCTATATTATTCAAATAATTGCTTTTAAATGATGTTTATATAACAAAATTTCGAGTTTAGATCTCAGAGATTGGATAATATCATTTTAGAAACTAACAACACAACTGTGAACTCTCCCAAAAATACCTAAATCCTCTTATCCGCAATTTAATATTCCTTTAAAGAAAACTAAAAAAATAAATTATTTATTTCATAAAATAACATCAAATAGAATTGTTGTCAATTGTGAAGAAATTATATTTCAAATTTTTTTATGCTTAATAGCATGGAACAAAATGTAAGCTTCGGAGATAGAAAAAAAGAAATGGGAAATAATTGAAAAATGAGATTTGGTAAAAGAACAAAGAAATCTATATCTTCATATTATAAAATAGTTTTTGAAATTCCTGAAGTATTGTTTTCTTATAGTGAAAAACATAGCTTTTTTTTTTAAAGAATTTTTACAACTAAATGTTTACGTAAAATGTGTATTAATTATTTGTCTCTTTTCATCAGTAAATAAAATTGAAATAAGATCTTCCAATTGTAATATCCTTTTATTGCATGATTTTGCTTTTAACTTGTTTTTTTTAATTATTTATATAAAGTTCATTTACTGATATTTACTTGTAAAAATAAAATCAAACTTTAGCAAAAAATTAAAAGATTTATTTCAATTTGTAAAATAAAATTTTTCTACCATCCGAGAGTTTTTATAGCTTTTAATTTAATTAATATTTATGAATAATGTCATTCGGTTTCTTAAAAAGAGCATTGTCGCCTTCATAATTTGCGATTTCTCTCTCTCTAAAAGTCACGAGACCCTTGGAAAGTTAGAAATTTTTTCAAATTCCTAGGGAAAAACTAGACGAAATGTTTTGTAATTTTAATAAAGTAAGTAACAAACTCTCTTGAACTCATACTTTCCAGTAAAAGTCCGATGACGTATGCTCTTATGGGGACCATCAAGAAGTTGAAAAAAATTTGATCACCCTGTACACAGAAAGCAAAATGATTTACCATTTTTATAAAATATTCAATTAATTATCTGCAACATATACACTGAGCGATCAAATTATTATAAAGTACTTGACATTTATTCGAAGATCAGCTATAATTTCCCGTAATTACTACTAGAGGGCAAGGTAAGTATTAATGGGGAATGCAGGAATAGTGAAGCTTCAATTGCACTGTGTTGCTTGTGTAGAAATAAGGAAAAAAAGTGATTTGTGTCTGTGTTTGAACGCGGGATGACTGTAGGTGCTCGAAGAGTCGGGATCAGGATCAGCAAAACGGCTGCCTTTTTGAAAAGTTCGAGAGCAGAAATTATTAATGTTTGCATAAAATGGATTCCCAGGCGTAAAACCAGGTCTCAAAATTAGGCTTGTGGTCATCACAGACAATTGAAAGTTCGCTCGGAAAGGAAAATTGCGAATGAGTGAGAGAGTGAGTCAATATTAACGTCCACTATTCAGCTACTCGAGGGCTTTTAGCGACGAATCTCGTAATTTTGAACCATGATCAAGTGAGGAGGATGACACCTCAGCTGGCACCCCCCCCCTCTTTCCTAATTTCCACACCACACCAATGGGAGGACATTTGAGCCTCGACAAATTTAGCGTGCATCGTCCCCCTACACTGCGGGTCTTCAAAGGTACTAGGCTCAAACTCATGACACGCTGACCACGAGTACGTTACCATGACCACTAGGCTACCGCAGCCACAAGAAAATTGTGAAAGCTGTACAGTCCATCAGAATAGCAACCGTACTTCAAAATCTTAATAAAGGAGCAACCACAAACGTCTTTGAACTGTTCTCCGCACAGTGCATCGTACATTCTATGGGAAACAATGGGCTTAAACAAGAGCAGACGTCTCCAGTTTGTAAAGGAGCACAAGGATTGGACTGTAGATGACTAGAAAAAGGACATGTGATCCAATAAATAACATTTCAATTACACCATGTAGATGGCAGGGTGCAATTACGGAGGAAACAGAATAAAAGTACTAATTCCATCTGCATTGCCACATCTCTTCAAGCTGGTGGAGGCAATAGTATGGTATTAAAGATGTACTTTTCGCATTGCAGGGGTCCTTTTATTTGTGTGGAAGGACATCTGTATGTCCAAGGGTGTGTTTAAATGTTATCGCAGATCAAGTATATCCTGTTATATTACTGTACCCTGTCAGCGATGGATTCTTTCAGTAGGACAACGCTCCCTGTTATACATCTGCCATTGTCCCTAAATAGTTCAAGGAACATGATAGAAACTTTACCTTGGTTATTTAGCCTGCACAATTACCAGATTTCAATCCAACTGAGAATTTGTGGGATGAGACCAAATGAAACATTTGGCAGCTGGATTCAGCACCATTCCATCAGAAGGCACTGTAAAGTTCAATTCATCGGATATGGTCTCAAATTCCTCATTCTACCTACCAACAACTCATAGAGTTCATGCCAAGAACAATCCATGCAGTATTAAGAGCAAAAGTTGGTCCAATATTGCATTATAGGAATGCTCATAATAATTTGGCCATTTAGTGTACATGTATTTTTGTAAAATTACCACATGTGTGCTACTTTTATAAACAAAAGAAAGCCAGATAGCGAATAAAATGACTACACGAATCGTCTAAGTGATGGAGGTCCGTTGGTAGAGTAGAATCTGGAAATTCACTGGTGGAGGACACTCATTGCTTGCAAGTGTCATGTATAACGGTCTCCAAATTATGGAGACAGTTTTAGACATCGTGAGGGAGGTATCGTTATCGAAGGATGAGGACTGGATAATGTCACGTCACAACACACTATGCAGCTTTAAGTACACGGCGCCATAGAGGTATGACAATTAGACAGCCGTCTCAACACTGCTGGGCCTGGAAAAATGCCCTCAAGGTAAAACGTATATATACGGCTACCTCTGATATGTCTTTACGCCTGGAAACCAGTTGTGTGTGTATCCCTTACACAGTTTCACTAGAGAATTCATCTATCTTGGAGCCGTGAATACAACTCTTAGGTAGTGCAAGGGTGGTTACATGTCCTCTTCACTGACGAATCGAAATTCAGCTTGCAAAGTGATTCTCAATGAGTTCTCATCTAGAGAGAACCTGGGAAATGTTATCATCCTGCAAACACGGTAGAAATCGATTACTTTGGTGGTACTGGCATCATCGTATGGAGATTATAATGCTGGACACCCGTACACCACTCAATATCTTCCCCGTTGGCATAGTGACCGGTGAAGGTTATAAGGATAATATTCTCGAAACCTACATGTGACTTTTTCAAGGAACAGTGCGAGACCAATTCTTTTTTATGTATGACTAGCTGGCATACCTGTTCTTCGCACGGGTAAATTGAAAAATTAAACAATACAGGTTGAAGGATAAAGAAGTTTTTAATGAGTTAATTTTACATGAATTGCAAATTAAACAAAAAAAAAAGTTTTTTGCATATCTCAGCTGAACAAAAAAAAACACATTTGTTAAATGTTAAGTCTGTACATCTAATAGCTAATAAAAGGGATTTTTTTTATTTATTTATAACTCCCCGTAACTCTCTTGTCAGTCGATTTTTGAAAGCACCTTCCTAAACTGATCTTTGCTCAGCAAAAGTAACACACTGTAACAAATTTTGTGTAATGAACGCTTAAAATAGTGTAAATAATTTATATATCTGGAAGTGTAATACATTAATATTACTTTCTGTTGTACTTATTTTATGTTAAAATCTTGCCACCATCTCTCCCTTCGAAATCTAGTTTTATTATGAAATAAAAAAAATAGTGATTGCACTGCTTAACGGAATAAATTAAAAGCAAGCGTAGACAAAACAAAAGGAAGAGTTTTGCTGCACACAAAAAAGGTAGATACATGGTGTCGCGAGCTTTTATGCAGATGGCAGAATTTTTTCCTACTTACTTCACAATTATCGTTATATTTTGGACACTTCACACAATATCTTTCGAAATTATAGCCTATGTGTTATTCTGATGAATAAGGTATATTATTGTAAAGTTTCATTAAAATCCATTCAGTTTTCCTAGAAAGAGTACCAAACATCCATACAAACTTCCGCGTTTATAATATTAGTAAGGATAACACCCCCTATATATATACAGGGTGTCCAGCCTTAAAGTGACCCAATAGCTAATTCCCGAACCGTTCGGCTTAGACATGCACTTCCAATTTGAAAAATGTTTTTAAAAAGGTAAAGAATGTTTTTACGTGCTTTTCGAACCAAAAACCACATTTACAAAAAAATTACAAAAATTAAATTTTTATACGGTCCCCAGGTCCTATCAATTATATATTTAGGAAAAGATGCAGTACACAAAAACAAAGTAAACACAAAAAGTTTCATTTTATTACGATAAAAACTGACCGAGTTATGCCTACATAAAGTAGAAGCATCTGAATTGCTCATAATAGGGGATAGTATATACAAATTGAGTTAAGAGAACAGTAATTCCCTATCTACAGAAAGATCAAAAGAAAAACATCATGGTAAATATCATAGATTGATAATTTGTATTGCTATATGGCAAACAATAAAAGTTAAATTAAAGAAATACAACTTGTACCGAAAAGATTTAAACAGCTTGTTTAAACAAATAGCAGCAAAAGAACACATGATTTGCCGTTCAAATTATAGCATAATGTGGAATGATGTTCCAATCAGGGGGAATCAGGGGCTTTATTATATCAGAATGACCAAATTAAAATAATGTTCAAAATGACTGCCTTCCGCAGAAATGCAGTACCAAACCCGCGTCAGAAACTCCGCCAGTGGCTTCTGCAACCTCTTGACCTCCGTAGCCGATTATTCGAGTGTCAAATGTCTGCGCCAAAAATGTACATGGTTGCGCAGATTTGTGTGCAGGGGCACCATCGTGCTGGTACCACGTGCGTGACAAATCCCGTAAGGAAACTTCATCTTCTAAAAAATCGGCTAACAGTCCAGATAAAATTCCCGTGTATGATTCTGATGTTAAAAGTCCATCGAAATATATTGGACCAATTAAGGTGCTCTTCCATATTCCGCACCACACATTCATCGACCAACGCACTTGGTGGCGATTCGGTCGTATTAGATGTGGGTTTTCGAGGGACCAATAATGCCTATTCTATGTATTAATAGTGCCTTGCCTCGAGAACTGGCATTCATCCACCACAAAACTTGATTCAAAAAATCTGGATTTTCATCCAGTGTGTTTAACACGAAATTGCAAAAATCAAAACGATGCTCCTGGTCTCCGGGCATTAGTTTCTGCGCCAGGACTGGATGATAAGGATATGCACCTTACGTATGTAATATGTTCCACACCGTCGATTTTGAGTAGGAACAAGCCTTGCTAATATCTCGGATACTACTTTCAGGATGAGCCAGGGTATATCCTAGAACATCCTCAGCGGGTATCCGCAGAAGGTGTGCACGAGATAATGGAATACGTCTATGTCAACTCCCAGTTTTATACAAGCGTTGAACAGTACAGATGGATGTCTTCGACTGGGAAATTTAATGGCATAAAGTCTTGCCGCCTCTCTCTTATTTCGATTATACTGCCATACAACAGTACCATTTCGCAGTATTCTTCATTTGTATACATCTTGTTCTCCCGTTCTAGAATTCTTAATACTAGAATACGATTGTATGCAATTGCTAACGACTACACAACAGATTCTTAATGTTCGCCATGATCAGTACCGCAGCAAATCAGTCTGAAGCCACAGCAAATAAACCTATTTTTTTGGAACAGCTTTTGAAATGTTTTCTTACTCCAAAATATTTTATTTTGTCTATGTTTTACATGTACACATAATAAATTTTATTTCTTAAGTACTCAATTATTGTAATATTAACTTTGAATTTAAAAACGATTTACATAAGAGTGACGTGCTAGAGCGAAAGTTTCCTGGCAAAGTTCCAATTAATTTCACTTTGGAGACGGCCCCCTACTAGCTTCTTGATAATTGCCCCGAAAATGCATGAAATATGTGATTTTCAAAGTTCCATAACTCGGCCAGTTTTTATCGTAATAAAATGAAACTTTTTGTGTTTACTTTGTTTTTGTGTACTGCATCTTTTCCTAAATATTTCTGATTTGTCCTGGGGGCCCTAAAAAAATTTTTTTTTTTTTTTTTTTTTTTTAAATGGGGTTTTTTTTTTTTTTTTGGTTCGAAAAGTACGTAAAAACATTTTTTACCTTTTTTTAAAACATTTTTCAAATTGGAATTGCATGTCTAAACTGAACGATTCTGAAATTAGCTATTGGGTCACTTTAAGGCTGGACACCCTTTATATATATATATATATATATATATATATATATATATATATATATATATATATATAACAATACAGAGCTGCACGTTTGCGATTATCCGGAAGATGGTATTCACCGTATGGTGAAGCGACTGAGGTCTCGAAACCTCAATTCCATAGAGCACTTTTGGGATGCTCTAAGAAGAGCCATTGTATGTCAATAACAATCCTTCCAAGAACCCTTCAGGAATTAAAATGGGCTCATTTGCAAGAAGAATTATTGCCACAATCGTGGATCAATAGCTTAATTAATAATATGAGAGCACATTGTGAGGATTATATAGCTGTACAAAGTGCCCACACTTATTATTAGAGAAGCTCTACAGAGATGACGGTTCCTATTTCGACCAATATATATGCAGCCCTTTTTTGCATGTCATTCTACATTAAACTCCTGTGAAATCTTTTGTTACCATTTCTTGCCGTACTGTTTAAGGTACTAAATTCATATTTTTGTCTCGAAATATTGCATTGTTTTGTCATGTTAATTTTGGACACCAATATTATATATATATATATATATATATATATATATATATATATAATATTGTACAGCTCCGGAATTTTTGTAGGATCAGAACTTCGCAATTTATATATATATATACCGCTTGTTGAGCTGGCTTGAATTAGAGAGTTTTGTTATTAATATATTGTTTCTGGCGATTGAATAAGAAAATAATTCTTATTTGGTAAGAAAATAATTGTGATTGTCGTGATAATTGAAGAGGAAACATCTTGTGGATTAGAAGACCGCATTTATTTGTTTATATGGTAGGTTTACACGAGAGGTTTACATGATGTTCACAAAAGCAGCATTTGTTCGCTCTACAGATCTCGTCTTTTTATAGTCATTGTCAACCGGAAACTATTAAAATCACATGATTTCCAGTAAAAACTTTTGCGACTGGTCCACTTACGCTGATGATTCAAGATTGCATCATCCTAATTTAAAAACGCTGAAGTTTTATTTCTGGGGAGATAGAGTTATGGTTAACATTAAAATCCCTTGAGAGGAAATTTAAATGAATAATTACATGTATTTACATATTGTGAGCGACTTACTCCTGAAGTTTCTACCTAAGTGTGTGTAAGGAATGAAAGCAGAACCAGAGACTTCCATAATCACAATTATTTATTTAGTCAAACAACTTAACTAACAACAATCTATTCTCTAAGTGAATGTCTAATGAGTAGCACGTAGAAAGCAATAATTATTTAAGCAAATATGTGGGGTCAATTTATTTAGCTCAACCTAATCTATCGTTGATTCCTAACCTCAAATCTACTAATTCAACTCCACTCTTAATCTTTGTAGGCGAAAGTAAGCCTTATTTGATCTCACCTGCGTAGCGAATGTAGCTGCTTCCTACCTCCTTCTCTATAATTACCGAAACTCTGACTCTATATAGTCGAACTAATCTGAATATAAAGGTTTCTTCTTGAGAGGGATAGCTGTGAATTAAACATGAATGCTAGCCCAAAGATTCACCAAGAGAATTAGTGAGAGGACGCGTAAAGATCCGTCACAATATGTGTGTGTATGTTACAATACATTATGAACCATAATAACAGAGTGGCGTAGTTATTATTAATGTTTAGACTATAATTAATAATAATATCTGGATTTATAACATGAATAGCAATAAATATACCATGTATTAGAAATTTCTTCGATATTTCAGATCAGTGATAAGTTAGTGTCAAGGAACGTACGTGAATTTGTAAAGTAGCAAAAAAAAATTTGAAATACATCTGATAAAATTATTTTCAAAAGAATTTCCTTAAACTTATTCACAAAATAAACATTAGCTCTAATTTATGTAACAAAATCTTCCTTTTAAGTCAAACTGCATTATTTTATATACAAAGAAAGAGATTTCGTTTTTTAAAGTAGAAGTGTTTTTCAGGAAAACTTAGTAACAATTTTTCATAGACCTTTTCTAGACGATTTTCTACTTCCAAGAGAAAAAAAAGAACTATGTACCGCCTCTTAGTGCTAGCGTAGACAACACAAAGTAAATCAAACTTAAATTTTATTAGTTTTGTTCAAGATAAGTTGGTTTACAAATTTTTTTGTTTGACCGCACAACCACTGAGCTCATTTTTCCTACTTGATGTTCTTTTTATTATGCCTTAACACTTTATTCATTTTCTGAAGGAAATAAATTTGATTTGATTTAAGTTTACGTCACACTCTAAAGTAACACCAGGGCTTTTGTTAACAAACCTTGTAATTTTGAGCCTCGATCAAGTGATGAGGCCGACACTTACTTCCACACAATACCAACAGTAAGAAGTAAAAGAATTTTACAGTTATATATTTTTTCATTAGAATAACACAATTCAATTTGTAAATCAAATGATTGTATTGGCTTTTAGGAGGTATAATCACCGCTAATTTCAATCCAAAATATGAATTAATTGACTCTTCCGAATGTTTTGAAATTAAATCTCGATTTAATACAAAGGGAAATTATTTTTTTTCTTCATTTAAAGTTAACTCATATACAGATGTATATGTACAAAAAGTGTATTACAAACTCTATCAGATTTATTTATATTCATCTATTCACGAAAGAATAAGTTAAATATATCACAAATACCCTCAGTTTATATCCATAAAGTGGCCGAAAATGATTCGGTTAAGGCTACGGAATTTTTTTTTCTCAGAGAATAATTAATAGTTTTAAAAAAAAATTGGTGACAGTATTTAATAAACTAATTTATAACAAAGTTTCACCTTCTAGCTTATAATTCTTTCAAGTTCTTCAAAACTAAATTTAGATTTTATATAACTCTTCTAATTGAATTAATTCTCTTACAATAAAGTAAATTTCTGTAAATACAATTAATTGTATTCGATCCACTTTTTGACATAACCAAAACAGATTACCCGCACCATTAAAAAAGTTCCACACTAATTGACTTATTTTCAAAAACTTTGGATATGATTGTTTCTTTTAAGACCGTAAAATGTGAGATGAACCACTTCTGAAACACATCTTCCTTTTGATGATGAACTGCTGTACTTAAAGCCGGTATTTGGTTCACATAACATGAATGCAGTTTTTACACAAATTTCTTTGTTCCATTTTATCTTTTATTGTTTTTCAAAGTGGTAAAAAATTTCTTCAAATCCAAATCATTTACCATTTCATCTTGAAATATTTTGTTTTTCAACAGAATCATTTTATCTTTTAGTTTTTCCCGTGATTCTTTAAGCAAGAACTTGTACGTTAAAGGAAAGTATTGTTTTCAGGTTGCATTGATTTTACCGATTCCAGCAATATAAGCTTCTACTCTTACTTTTTTTAACTCATAACATCTGTCGATTCTTCCCAGGTAATTTATTGTAGGAGTAATTTTTTTTAACTACATTTGTTGAAATTTCGTTTGAAAAAAAAAGGATCACAAGAGTTTCAAAATGCAATTTAGCAATTTTTTTTTTTTTTGCTTTCTTTTCTGCTTCGGTAAGACTTTTCTAGAATTCTTCATTTCTTTTTCTCTCTCTCTTTTTTTCTCAGTGTTATTTTTACAAAAGTTAATGGAATGTATCGCGCTTTTCTTTCAAAGATCTCTTATTTCTTCTTTTTTATATATGTTAGGGAATACACTGCACTCTTTTCCCAGAGAAACAATAGAATAGATCTAAAACACCTACGAAGAATTGTCTATTTTTTAATCCATCATACAAATAATAGACTACAGAAGCAAAAAAAAAAAAAAATTATTTTCTTATCCCTCCCCCATTGTAGTTGAAAGTTTCTTCCCACTCTCATTTTAAACGAATGGTTGAAAACCCAACCTCGTCTGGTAGCACCTCAAAAAAACAACCAACTTCTTAAGTTACACATTGATCTAAAAATTCCGATGAACACTCTAATGAACCATCTTGTATTATAAAACAAGAAATAACCCAAGCGCATTTCTACTGATGAAGGTAACAAAATATATAAAGAGAAAAAGAAAAATGCTCTGACTCCTCGCCTTTATTGGGACAAAAACATGACGAATAAAAAGTTATTGGAGGAACAATTGTTGTAGAAGTAGATTCTGAATAAATTTCGAGACGATTGAAAGATTTCGCATTCCTTTATAAAAGACATCCTCAACAAATCTTGTTATCGATTTTCTTTACGTGGAATAGGGGCTACTGCTAATGGAAATAAATCTAAGACTTTCAAAGTCAATTAAATTAATGGAAATCAAACAGAAAGTATATCTTTTTGGAAGTGCTTTTTTGTTTAATTTCCGTATTACATAATGAGAAATAAAGTACTTTTTATGACTTCCCTCAATTTTGTTCACGCATAAAGCTATTTCTTTTTTCAATCCCTCATACACTGCTAATTCATTCTGTGAGAGAGAATGTCATTTGATGATCATCAGATTATTATCAAGTAGCGAAGTTGTTTTTTTTTTCTTCCCGAGATTTATTCCATGCCGTAGTGAAAATGAAACTTAAAATATGTCAAAAAAAGAAATACATTAAACACATTACACACAATACATTAATGTGACTATAAAACATGAAATGAAAAAATATATAAATAAAACTTGTTAATTCTTTTTCCGTTGCCCTAACACAACTTGCGGGGAATTTTACATTTTACAAATTCTGCTTTCAAGTTTTATATATAGCCTAATCTGTTCTTAAACCATTGTCATCCAAATAATTTATTTCGTGATTTTTTTGTGAGTCTCAAAATTAGCCTATAAACCTTTAAAATTAATGAAAATCTGAAGCCGTGGGTAGCCTAGTAGCTAGAGCATCGGACTCCAGACCGGAAGGCCTGGGTTCGTATGCCCGATGCCACCAATTACCCACCGGGTAAGCACGGAGTACGTGCACGTTAAATCAGTGGGTCCGAAAGTCTTGAGGGCAGTCGCAGCAGAAACCACGGGTGCAAGGTGCTAGAGAATATCTTTATTCCCCTCCAGTTCCATGCCTAAATTGTGGGGGTGGAGATAGATGGCGTCGCCATCTATCGTGTTGAAGTCTAACATGTGTCTCAGGCTCTGGAAATTTTCATTCCATCCCTTCGAGAAGAACACAACAACATTAATGAAAATGCATCCAGAATTTTTTTGCTTTGTTTTGGAAATATAGACCATTCTCACACTTGATAGCACTGAACAAATGTGTATACAAAGTCGTTAAAAATACACTCATGTCCATAAATTAAGGATAATGCCAGCTCCGGTAAATAAAGATTCAGAAAGAACACAAACGTGACTTATTCATAATGTCTATTTATTCAATAAAAGATAAGGAACAAAAGAGATGGTGTATGTGTATGATACCATTCATAAAAGCTATGATTTTTGCTCCCTAGCGCAATTGTTAAAAATGTTCCTTTAAAAAAAACTTAATATTACTTGGTTGGTATGATGTCCATGCAATGATATACAATCTGTACAATACCTAGGAAGAATGTGAATCAAATTATAGAACTGATCTTGGGAAAGATTATTCCGCTTAGCAAGTAATTATCTCCGAAGTTCCGAGAAACATGTAGGAGGTTGTTGACGGGCAACAGCTAGTTAGCTAAGTATGTCCCACACATGCTCTGTGAGTACGGGCGTTGTCATCCATAAACACAAATTCTCCGCTCATGGCTTCCTTAAGCAAACGTACATGTTGTTTCAAAATGATGCCCCGATAAATTTGATGGAGTAATGTGAGAGGATTGAGGAATCAGTACTTCTTCATTCTCATTCCAATAGTCCCTTTCATTAGATAGACCATGTGATAGCCGGAAAGAATAAAAAATTCCTAAAACATCTTAAAAGTTTCTACAAAGACTACAAGCTTCTGTTTTTTTCCAACCAATTGCATAATGCGTAGTTTTTTTTCAGTGATGATAAGTACAAAAGTTTCCTCACTAAACTGTTTTTCAAATATTCTCAACGTGGAACAGTTTTCTCTATCTTGACCTGCATTGTTAAATCTTTTATAAACACAGTTTCCCGGAGACCAAGATTTATAAGTTGGTGGAATTTTCTGCCAGTTGGATCTGTGTTTTGAAAAAGGCTCTTGTTTACATGGTAATTAGTAAAGTGAGTAGATAATAAAAATATTGCCAAAGGTATATTATCATCTTCATCAGAAGATACATCTAATTCTGTAATCCCAGCAAAGTCTTAAGTTGCAAGTGCATCAAATTCATCATTTACATTTTCCTCGTTTACGAGTTCATTTTTTCAGGAGGTCAAACCAAATATCTTCCTCTATTTCTCTAGAAAATGCATACTTGAGGGTTTCTTCAAGAGTTCAAAAAGTTTTTCAATTCATAGTTTGTAATAAACTCAACTCATAGTTTGTTGTTAACTGTAGTAAAATAAAATATAGCTAAACTACCAAAAATAGCAGCCAATGGCGAGGGTTCTTGATTGAGGATAGATAAATACAGCGCAATTTTTTTTGTAGGAAATTTTTCAGGGCATATTTCTGAACTTTTTATTGAAAACGTAAATCATATGCATGAGCTTTATGAAAATATTACAAAATTTCACCTATACTTTTTCAGTTAACAATAATAAAAATATTTATATACGAGAAAGCTAAGAGCTATACATGTACTCAAGTTTGAAGACGTACAGAAAACTTAAAAAACTATAACTTCCCAAGTAAAACAACACTTTTCTTCCATCTAGTGTCTCAAATTAAAATTTCGCAAGGAATTCGCAAATTTCTAGAAAAATATTTATAAGAAGCATTCCATAGAGGAGAGGCCCAGTGATCGAATGGTAGCGTATTGCGCTTCCACACCACAGGTCCGGGTTTTATTCACGGGCTGGGCAAGGTCGACTCAGCCTTTCATCCCTACTGCAGTGGGTCGATAAATGAGTAACAAGCTTGCTTGGGGACTTAAACATTGGGGGTCTCGCTTCAGATTGACCACCAGATCAGGACATCTGCTCTTGCACCTCAGCGCACAATGGTCACGTATACTGGGATTGGCACAGTAGGCCCTTTCCTTATGGGCTGTTGCGCCACTGACTTTGAGTTGAGTTTGTTCCACAAAGGACGATGAGCGTTATAAAGGGCCATACAACAAAATATTTCAAATTCAATACTTCGAATGACGTAGCAAAATTAATGTATTTCTATAAGTTGTGGTATTTTATTTATATTGAATTGCGGTGATATATATGTGGCGGTGTGATATCTATATGAACTAGTACCAACATCACGCGAAGACGATCATTTTTGCGTGATTGGTTACGTACTTGCGTTCGGAACGGAAGGTACCCAGAATTCGTATTCCTCCTTCATTGGTGACCCTGGCCGTGCAAAGGAACCACATCCTTCACGCGCGGCAGTCATGGCGCCATCTATCCACCGCAAAAGCAACTAAGCCATCAAACATTGACGCAAATAAGCCGTTACTTCTCAAAGTCGTATCACACAAATGACGCAACCAAACCGTCACACACATGACACAATTCTCAAAGCCGTCTCGCACGAATGACGCAACCCACCAAGTGACGCAACTGCTTACATGCTCGCCACGAATATGGTATCGTTTGTTCGCCTATTCGCCGAAACACTGACAGGGGAGTATGTGGCGGTGTGATATCTATATGAACTAGTACCAACATCACGCGAAGACGATCGTTTTGGCGTGATTGGTTACGTACTTGCGTTCGGAATGGAAGGTACCCAGAACGAACCTCCCTCCTTTATATATATATAAAGTGGGTAATGATTTTTTGAAAATGTGGTGTTAAAATTTGCTACACTCTAATGCACTCTAAAATTATGGAATGGACTATATCTTTATATCTTAGTTATACGTCTGTATGAATTAGTAGTAATTTTTCAATTGTAAAGTATAAAACGTTTCAGTTATAAGGTATAAAACGTATTTCTATGTTCTAGACATTTTGTTAAACTATATTATCAAATTATTATTATTATTTTAAAAATTTCTCATACAATCTTTTTTTTTTTTAAGTTTCCAACCTAGGTATGTTTATAATCAGGTATACGCATCGAAGAGGCATGAGATTTTATTTTGAAAAAGGAAAATAAGGTAAGAACCTTTTATATGATTAAAGGAAAATAAAAAAAAATCAGTTAAGTAAATTAAAAAGTCAAAAATATATTTTTTAAGTGTAAACTAAATAAATTGTTTTAATCTAATTTTGTTTTATATTCAAGTAATTTTTATAGAACTGTTCCAATTTTAATTTAAAGAAAATTAAGTATAATATCAAGTCACAAAATATATAAAGAGAAAAATTAATAAGAAGAAAAGATAGATATAGAGATCACACACAAAAATGAGTTTAATATTAAAGGCATATTCTACCCAACATTAAAATCAGGAATTTTTTCAATGATTAAATTAATGGAGGACTTTTAAAGAAAGACGGGATAATGTTAAAAAAAAGGAGATACAAATGAAAAAAAAGATCTCAGAAACTTTATTAATTATACTCATTACCCAGGGATAATTGGGAATTACTAAACAATACAATATCGCCAAAAATATATTCAAAGAGAAAAGAAAAAAAAAAAGAAAAAAAAATAAGAAATGTAAAGGAAGTTTTGTTTTAAGATTTTTACCTCAGAGAAACTTAAATTTTCCATTCGTGAAATAGTTTCTTTTCTGCGACTTATTTTCATAGTCATTACAAATTAACAGAAAGAGAAATGGAACTCTGTAATTATAAACGATGCAAATGAATTTTAAATAAATATTTTAAAATAAAATAGAATTTATCACCCACATTTCAGTATTTTGATTAGGAACGAAATCTTTTGCTTATCTTTTCAAAAATAGAAGCATTTCAAAAGAAAATTCGTTACATTCTGCTTATTCTACAGGAAATTATTTTATTTGATAAAAATATTTTATCTGTGAGTGTGTGATTCCAGCTCAAACTTTGAATCTCTTTTATATGTTACAAATACGTAGAGAACTGAAGAAAAAAAATCAGAAAATCTCACTAAAGAAAACTGTTTAAAAACAGCTTTATGTCGAAGTGTGGTGTGAAAAATTCTAAAATAACACAAACCACATGAAAATTGATCCTTAAAAAGACCAAAAACAAAAATGAAACAGCAAGAATAAAAGAAATAACGACAGCAGGAGGAATAATGTTTTTGCGGCATTGAATTTCACCATCTCTCCCAGCTATTTTTATAATCTTTTAAAATGTTATCTTTGTAAATGTTACCAAATGCCTCACAGTAATTGTTATTACGAATATAATCATTATAGAACTTTAGAGAGCGATGTATAAAAGAAAATTTTTTAGAGATTTTTTGCTGACAACGTCAGAAAAAACCTGAGTTTTGTTTACTGTTGCCATAAAAAGCGTCTGTATTGGAGAGTTGTTGATTCCTTTACTTCGGTATAAAAAGATAAATATTTTCAATAATTATGTCTCTTTGTATATACATTCAACTACTAACGATTTTTATACCAAAGAATACTGAGATAAAGCAAAGATGATACTGTAAAACACACAGATAAAGTAAATGTTTATACTAACAGAAAAATTTTAATCCTATAGCATTTACTCTAGCCTTTTTATTTAAAAACAACATTTTAAAGAAAGTTTTAAGGTAATGCAACTCTTAAGACTTGAAAATAAATATAATAATATTTATTTTGAATTCTGAAAAAGTATAAACTTTTTAATTTAATACTCGAATATGTACGATGGGAAAATAATTGTTAGATGGGAAATGGAATTTTGTTTACGTTATATATTAATTATCCTTACACACACGCACGCATACACATATACATATACAGGGTGATTCTCTACCAAACCGACAAACTTGCTGGATGTATAGGGCAACTGTGGGGCGTGACAACTCTGCGAGGGGGGCGAGAGCCTATTGAAAAGTCGGAAACAAAAGATTATTTTAAAAAATTATTAATTTACTGAAAGTAAACAAATCGAATACATTCTGACGTAATAAAAATAAAATACACATTTACACTGATATATTACACTTATAAATGTATCAGTGCTACACAACGTATTTTATAATTAATTTTAACAATATACTAAGTTAAAAACAAGTTTAATAATTACTAGTGATCCCATGGGATAGTCATATATAAAAAATTATGTACAAAAATTAACACAATAATCTTGATAATTTGTACGGTTTTTAATAAATCTCTTAACTGCCGATTAAAAGTTACCCGATTCGCTTCGCAATACCAAGCGTTTTCAACGCAGGCGCGCGTATGTGATGTATTGCAGGGGAAGAAATAATGAAGCAAATAATCTGAATTATATATATATATATATATATATATATATATATATATATATATATATAAGTAAATCCTCCGATAACACTGTCAAGGTAATTTTATTGCATTGCAAAGCCTTCGGAATAATTTTACGGATAGCAGTGCACAGAAAAAATCGTACTTCGGAAAGACGTATATATACGTCCAGGGAAATTAATGCTTTGGCTAAACTAGACATTTATATACGCCGAGGACATTTAAGAGGTTAAAGTCGTATTGTAGTTTTAGAATCAAAGTATAGTATTATTGAATTCAATTAATTGTTATTGTATGAGAGGGGCGCGATGAGAATTATGATTGAATATTGGGTCGCGAATATTGAAACTTTGAGAAGCATTGGTATAGGGGCACAGAGATGACTCGAAATCACATAGGGATGTAGGGCAGCAAATACCGTAGTTGCAAGCTATGGTGCAAAGAAGCAGAGAAAAACAACAGAAACAGCAACACAGTAATGGGACAAAAAAACATTTTATTAAAATGTTGTACTATAACAGGTGTTCGAAATTACGACCATATGTCGTCTGGAAGGCCTGAAGAGGCACAGTATGGAATTTCTTACGTTCTGGAAGATTACTGGCATGTCACGTATTTTCCCGGCAGATGCAGATATTCGAGTGATAAGGTATTCAACTGAAGGAACAAGCGTCTCGTACATAAAAAAGAACCAGTTAACTCTTTAAAAAACCAGGCTCAAGTAACCTTCTGTTCACACTTTCGAAGGTCATGTGATGTGAAATACGCCTGTTCGGGTAACGTTCCTGGTACAACCGCAGAGCGGCGGGCCCTTAGAATTCGCACCTCCATATACTATCAGCATGTCGGCAGTTCCTCGTTTGAATACAAGTTCACCCCACTACCTCCGGAAACGTATCGCAATTGACGACTTCCAGCAGGATTGGTGTTCATGAAATCTTCCGTTCAACACTATCCATTGTAAAACCACTTAGAGGAATCTTCCAAAACATCATAAATTCCATGTGTGTGTGTGTGTGTGTAGCGTCACTGTTTGACTTGTCAGGCGACTTCTGGTAGTAATTTCAAATACCTGTTGTTGAACAATCGTTTAATAAAATGTATTCTGTCCCAAGTATGTGTTACTGTGTTTCTATTCTTTTTTTCTTCTTCTTTGCACCATAGCTCTCAACTACGTCATTTGGCCCTGCATTCCAACGGGATTCCGAGTTGTCTTTGTAACCCCCATACACCCTACAAGTTTGTCGATCTGGTAGCGAAGCACCCTGTATATATATATTGTTACGTTGATCTGGGTTTCGAGGATTTTATGCTAATCAGTCTCAAAGAACAAGACAGTTCTTAAAGAGCGCTGAGAATTTATTGTAGAAAATCCAATACTTTAAATACAGGGTTCAACAACAATATTCACAAAATAGATCTCAGAAGGTCTTCACACCTTCAACAGCCCTCAGACACAATTATTGGTGTCTAAAATACGCGTATATAAAAGATTATTCACAAACAATCACTCGTTCAACAGCCGAAGTAATCACTAATCGCTTCAAAAATCAGAGTAATACTAGCTGATCACTAGTCAAAACCAGACTGACTGACTTTCGGTGACCATCTCTCTATTCATATCCCTCGTGGATAATTCGAGAAAAGACCCGCTTGCTTCACAGATCTTGAAATTAGTGGGTTTCTCTGCTAATTTCTAGAAGAATCTAGAGGGTTCCGAACTAGCCGAAAAGGGTCGACAACATGATCGCCAAATCACCAAATTGGTAGCCAGTCGCCAACTTGGTTGCAAAAAATGGCGCCAACTTGGCTCTATCGCCAAGATTTTGCCAAGTTCCCATTGAATCACCATTTAACGTAAGGGACGGTGTTTGCTTGTGAATATTACAATTTTAACGTAAAGTAAATCTAATTTAGAGTAAGATAAAGGCATTACACATCCAATTACAAATTATTTACACTATTTAGCACAAAATTCGTAACGATATATATAAATATATATATGATAAAGTTAGAATTTGTGAAGCCAAAATGACAGTATAAATGCCAGCAGAAGGGCGTGGGCTATTGAAAGACAAAATAAAAAGAAGAAGGATTCTTTGTAAGTGTTCATGATAGATGAATACAATACTGGAATGTTTTAAATATCAAACTTTAGGTAGCTGAGCCATTTTGTTTAGTTTTTTTCATATTGCTCAAAATCTATTTTCCAGTTTTTAGGTGCGTTTGTAGAAAAATCTCGATTATATTTTAATGAAACTTGGTAAGAGCTTCCGCGTGTATAACGATACTAAATTTAATGTTACTAATTTAATTCCTGAAAGGTTAGTATTTTTATTTTTACGACCCAACTTCTAAAAATAATTATCATTTTTATCAAAATTTCAAACAGTCAACATTCAACAGCATGCATTGCGGTGTTATATATTATAAAAGGAAAAAATACAAGGACCTAATCAGCACCATGTACGCAATAGCTCCTTTTGGAGTGTACTTTTTCGAATCTTTATATTTCTAAAATTATTGTATATATTTTTTATAATGTTATGTTATAGTATATTATAAGAAAAATATATATAGATTGTATGACACAACTTTTTTTTATTTATGGAGTCATTTTGTTTTAAAAATAACGTTCTTTCGAAAACCGAAACTTTGCTTGTTTTGTGTTATTGAGAAAGTCCCGGTTATCTTAAAGAATTTCATCAGCTACTCAATTCTTTTAAATAACAAATAATTCAATTAGAAACAGAACTGTTTTAAAGAGAAAACATTGGCATTTTATTCATGTCTTTAAATCAAATAAAGAATCAAGAACTGGCTGTTTTCCCCGCCCTTTCTTTTATAAATAGTAAAAAGAATTGAATAACGTATTTTTTATTGATAGATTAAAATTAATACACTTTTCAAATGTAGATAAAAAGCAATGTGGTTCAAAAATCAATTTCTTATTAATTGAATTTTTAGAAAATGTCCTTATATTGAGTATTACTGTTTTACTGTTATTTAAAACGATCTCCGTGTCTGAAGAAATTTTCAGCAATCCACCACTGATGTCCCTGTAATTTCTTTATAAGCTTTTAGTGCTTCATTTGTAATTCATTACAACACTAGTTGTTGAACTATACTACATTTAATCTTTTTCATTTCCTAATCTTTATTATACTCCATTGCCACAATTTTTCTTAGATTGAGACATTAAGCGGCTGCAAAATTCTCTTAATTTATTTCGACATTCAAAGATTTGTAAGACTACACCAAATGAAGGAAGATTTCAAATTCGATAAAATTTCTTTTTCTTTCAAAACACATTGCATATGTAAATCTTCTTACGTCTTAAGATGTTTTATTAAGAGTTATGGGTCACAATTAAGGACTTCGCATTGAACTTTTGTGGGTCAATTACAATTACCTTAGAAATATACGAGCTGTTACATTAAGATAACGAAAGAATTTGAGCTTGAAGTTAATGTTCCAAGATGTGACAAGTCTTGCAATAATGAACGCAATTATCAGAAAATTTTAATGAGAAAAATAAAGGACACGGTTAGAGAACCTTTCTCTGAAGTGCCTCTCTTTCTCTTGCTGTACTAGTTACTTTTAAATTGAGAAATAGTACTTTCAACTCATCACTATTGTTCGAAGAGCTCTAATTATACTCGGCAACTATCCAACAGTATTAGTTATATTGGTTACTTTGAGATAAATTGATCCATCTCATTTGGAAAATGACTTCGAAAAGAACGTCTTAAGAATTTAAAGACCCAGTCTCGAATTGGGAGCATTAGACAAAGATTCATAATACTCCAATGTATTTCATTAGCTTAGTTTTTTATTACGGCTGTTTTCGGCAAAAGTACGAGAGCCTGAACTAAACGCGGAGCACATTTTCAGACAGAAAAAAACCTCAATTTTCATGAAAATTTGCAACATTATAACTCATACATCTATTAACAATATAGCGTTTCTAAAACTTCAAAATATTCCTTGAGTATTATTTTTTTTTCATTTTAACACGTGAATGGACAGCTCATTTAACATTACGGTATAGGAGATAAAACGTGAAACACATTTTAAACCAGAAGAAATGGTTCAGCTCTGTCAAAAAAGTGAAGGATGATAAAATATGTTTTTCTCTAAGGGATAGTGAAGACAGAATATAATATTAATTTTTCATTTATTTTATATCTGAAAAATTGTACCTAATTCAGGTCCTATTCTTTAACATTAATCGAAAAAACAGCCTTAAGTAAGTACTATACGTAAAATTCAAAGTATGTTTTTTATATATTATCCATTTTCTTTACATAATTCTCTTCCTTTTTTAGTCTTTAAGAGAGTTATATTTAAATTCATTTAAATTTATAATGATCTACAATTATAATTCAAAATGCGACGTAACACAATTGAAAATAATACAAGGCTATTCATAAATTCCTCCAGGACTTTGGAGCGCTATAGTAAAAAAAGTTAAGACAAATACAGCAAAAAAAAAAAAAAAAGATTTGAAAGAATATAGAAAAAAATCAAGTTTTATTTATATACTCAATAGATGTTTTATGTGTGAAATCTCTCTTGGATACATGACATACATTAATACGATAGTCCTGTTCCTACCACACTACTCAACTTGGTGCTATCAACGTTCCTAACAGCATGTATTATCCTGGTTTTCGTACCTCTTTTGCAGCGTGATGTTGCAGAACTACATGAAAGAATAACACGTGCTGTCAATAACGTTGATAGTACCATGTTGAGTAGAGTATGGCTTCAGCTTGTCGAGCTGGAGGGGCTTGAGTACTCTGACAACCCTGGGAGCTATGCCGGTGGTAGTCTAACTACCGGTAGGGTCTCCCATGCCGGACAGGTCCTCGTAGGGTAGGAGTCAGACTAAATGGGATACCACCTAGAGCTAAGTCGGTTCTCTACCTACCTTTAGGCGCTCTAGTCCTGTGACTAACAGAGGCTGCAACTTTTCCCCATCCATGAGCAGTACACCTTTTATCGCTAATGCTGCATCGGTCGTCACGCAGTCAAAAAAGGACCGCGTTCCTGGTTTAGGAAGAGGGCCAATTTCGATAAATAATCTACGGTCTCCGAGTTCTTTAAAGATCCTACAACTCAACATTAATGGAATTTCAACAAGTGCAACAATGATTAAACTTGACCAAGTACTTGAGCTAGCACTAACCGAAGGTGCTCAAATTATTGCTCTGCAGGAGACTAAGCTGAAGACAATCCCTTCCCTCAAGATCAAGGGATACAGTATCTTTAGGTTAGATAGACAGAATAGGAGTGGAGGAGGTCTTGCATTCCTTATTAAGAACATCAATTTTCGGTGTATAAATATCAACATAAAAATAACTGATGGATCTAACTCGAGATCCAGGGCATTAGGATCATCTGGAGAGGGAAACCACTCAATATCTTTAACATGTACCATCCCCCTGATCTCAAAAGTCTACCAACTGATCTTCAAGATTTATTCACTGTGGGTACTATCTGCCTAGGTGATTTAAATGTTAAACACCCCATTTGGGGCTGTTCAACAGCAAACTCGAGAGGAAATG
>BMAV01019736.1:466360-476627 GCA_019973955.1 Trichonephila inaurata madagascariensis | reverse complement strand
TCGAAGGGAAATAAATTGTTGGATGGGATATTTCTAGCAATTACAGCTTCATGCATGTGTTTAAAAATTTACAATACTGATAAAATAACTAATTATTCACTTCTTGTTAGTTTTCATCTTAAATTTATTTTAATTTCGCAAAATTGGATATCGATAAACCATTTTAGACTATTTTTTCAATTTTCACAAAATCTTGTTCAGAATTTGGGGTGAGGCTTAGAATAGATGGCGACTTAAATTCGAATATACATGGTCTTGATCTTCGTATAACGGAATGATTATTAAGTCATTGTGAAGGGGCGGTCACCCCAAAATGTCTTGGCAGTCCACCGGTCGATCGCGATCGACTTAATGCCCACCTCGGGTTTAAATAAATTGATTTCTATAACCTTTAACATGTCTATCTATTTATGCATATATATAGGAGAAAAATGACTCACTCACTTAGACTCTACATACTTGGAATTTGGCAGGCATTATACTTTTGTTGAGTAGATGTTGAGTAGAGACTCGCTTAGAATAGGTTTGGGGGAAATTGACTCCTAAGGGGGATTGCATTGACGTTATAGGAAAAATTCTTGTTTTAAAACTATTAAAGGAACAGACTTGAAATCTGGCAAGCTTTTATTCTTTCATTGAGTAAAGTTCCTTTAAAAACGAGTTATGCGAAATTGATTCCCAGAGGAGATGGCAGTGGTTAAGGGGGCGTTATAGATAAAAAAAAAAAAAAAAGAAAGGAACCCGGTTTTTGAACTTTTAGACCTGCAGACTTGAAATTTTTCTTGCATACTTCTTTTGTTAAGTAATGATTTGCTAACTGGGTTTTACAAAAATCGATTCCATGAAGGGTTGCACGGAGCCATACAAAATAAATTTATATATATCTTACAAATACAAGTCCTGTTTTTTTTAAAAAATCAATAGATGAGGACAAGAATGTTTTTCAATACAATCGAAGGCTTAATACTAGGACTTCGATATCAATAACTTAAAAACAGCCTATAATGTTATAGCCTCATGAAATACCAAGCGAAGCGGGTGGATAATGGATAGTTTTATATATTGTTGATCTATTTAAAACTTTTTGTTGAAAAATATTTCTTCACAAATAAAGTAATACACTAACACAAGGAAAAACAAATTTTTACCACAATTTAAGCAGCAACAACGTAAAACCCTATATGTTTACTTTATAAGCATTTTGCTGCAAAGGCTTTATTTTCATATCAAACAAATGCAATTAGGATTGTTTTTCAAAAAAGTTCAGCTTTTGCATAGAATTCTTTTGTTACAATTTAAAAAGCACACAGCTTCAGGGACTTATTTTAGAATTCCTTGTTAAAGATGTTGCTGTTGTTATTTTAGAAGTATTTTTATTTTAAACTTTACTATTGCATTGATAATAAATATACGAAAGGAAAAAGTTTCAACAATATCCGAGATAGAATGCGTTTTAAAATTCGAAGAACTAGCAAGTAAATTGTTAAAATGAAACAAATTTTATAGAAAAAGTATTATTATACGTAAATAATTTTTCTAGAAAAAAACATATTGTACTAAACAAATATATTTTTGATTGTTTATCAAATAAATTTCTTATTTCATGATGTACATTTATTACATATAAATTACTTCCAACTCCACGGAATAATTTTAGATTCATTTGATAAATAAAACTTTATTGATAACATTTTAGACTAATTTACATTCCATCGATCTCTAAGAAACGAAAAGAAAAATTATTGGTCAAAGAACTATATAAAAAGCAATTATATTTATGATCATTTTCAAAATATTTGTTTCAAGAAAGTTGCCTTAGGAATTATGATATACTCTTGAATTTATGTGATTATGAGAATATATTCCTTCGTCTGGAATAAAAAAATGTTCCGCCTCCATCTCATTTTTCCCATTCTCTGTAAAGAGATAACCCAAAAACTCATAATAAAATCCTGAAAAAATAGAACCAGTTGAAATGGTAGAAACTCGAGAGCCTTGGTGACAAAAGAAAATCGAATCGTGATTAATATTAAAACTTTACTTGTTGTTTTGGGTTTTTCGGACTTCTTTCTTACGGTATGAGATTTATTTGAAAAAAAATTCCGAAGAGGGAAAGGAAATATTTGAAATAAAAACCTCATGAATTTCAATTTGATGGGCATGTGGATTGCATATTTTCTTAATGTATAAAAAAATATGATTTTTTTCCCTGCGGGTTTCTTGAAGTGAAATAGAGAGTTCTTTCTTTTATCATTTGTCAATGCATTTCAATGTTTAGATATCCGAACTGTATAATTTTGAGAAAATTTGCAACTTATTATAATTTTAAAAATATTGACTTTCTGCAGTTCCAAATTTCTAGAGAAGTATAATTTTATTAAATAATGAATAAATTTGATTGAATAGTGAAACTATTTTTGCAGCTTAGTAGACTTTTGATCAATTGAAGATGTATTGATAAATTTTTAATGCTTCTTTTTATCAAAAAGTGTATGTTCAAATATATGAAACATTATACTTCGAATTCAATTTTAAGTTCTTTTCATTGAAACTTCTCATAAAAGTAAAAAAAAAAAAACTTATCATTCAGCTCTACAAAGTTTAATTCAAATACGCCGTGGAGATTCAAACAAAATTTGTGAGCTCAGGAAGGATGTTTGATCAGGATGATCAAGTTTTCTTACTAAATATTCTGTAATTCAAAATGATTAGTTTAACATAATTTCAATCAATTCTTTGGCCTCCCTCTCTTTCTCAAAATATCCGAACTAAAAATATCAATTGGAAGTACATAAAGTAAAATTTGTGTATTGGTAGATTATAGTTCACAGGATTTCATTAAAGCAAATTAGCATGTACTATGTTCAGCTAAACATTCTGTAACGGAAAGATCTTTCATATCATAGCCTTGATCTACTTAACACAGCGCTTCTCAAACTGTGGGGCGCGCCCTCCTAGGGGGGCGTGATAACCCTACAAGGGGGGCACGAGCACATCAAAGAGTCGAAAATAAAAAAATTATCTAAAAACTTATTAATTTACTGAAAGCAAGCAAGACAAAATGTATACATTATGACACAATAAAAAATAGTACTTATAATAATTATAAATGTATCAATACTGCAAAATATATTTGATAATTTTAATTTATCAATACTAAATCAAGAACAAGTTTTATAATTACTATTGACACCAATGAGCATGTCTTACAGAAAAAAGTGTTTAAAAGGAAGGTTTAATATTAGATATTGAAAATCTAGTTTTTTTTTTCTTTCTATATTTAGCTGAGATCTATATTTTGTCTTTAAAGCAGCCACTGCAGATAAATCTGTTTTTACAAAGGTAGGATGCTGAAATGAAGGATTAAACTTTAGAAATAGACGAATGAAGAAATAAATATTTAATTAAAAATTATTTTACAATCAGTTCCAAATTAAAAATCAGAAAGAAAAAGTAACAATATTTATCCTATTGCTTAAAAGTAGCTTACTTAAAGTATCTATTACTTAAAAACAACATATACAAAATTTAAAACTTATCTTAATAATTTGTATGGTTTGTAAATAAGGTCGTATTGTAATTTTTGCGTCGAAGTCTATTGTTATTGCTTTCAACATATTGTTATTGTAAGGGGGGCGGTCGCGTGATGAAAATTGGGTTGCACACATTGAAAGTTTGAGAAGAACTGACTTAAAAAATGCGACTAGTACTTTCATAAAGTAAAAGCGGGCTCAACTCATAGCTCAATTTAGGAATAATCTGAAGAACATCTTTCCAGTCTAATTTTTATCATTATAGAACGTTATTTGTCAGAAAGCTTGATTCTTTTAACACTGAAAATGTTTTTTGGAGCTATCAGTTAATTACAAACGCTATTATAAGTACAAGAAGGCTATCGAAAACGAAACATATAATTCCGAACAACGAACAAGTAATAAAAGTAATATAGAACTTGTATCCTAACTTCGCGAAATTGTAGAGTTTGAACTATGATAGATTTGCAGAGACCACTTCTCCCGCACGTAAAAACCAACAAAGAACAGGAATAAAATCGCTTAGTGAATAACCCCAATAGGGATTCTTTTTCGTTCCATTGGTCTAAGGCAGGGGTCTTCAAACTGTGTTCCACGGACCCCTGGGGTGCCACGAGGCATACCCAAGGATTCCCCGAGTCACAATAAAAAAATCGAAAAGAAAATTATAAATGTGTATGCAAAATGGTTTCACGTTCTCTATGAAGTTTGTATACCTACTAACATTTAAAGCTCATCCCTGTCATTAAGAAACTGAAAATTTTATTTCTATAAAATAACTTTATTTTGCAATATCTTTTAAACTTTTATTATAATATAGTAAAAGAATATTAAAAAATGTGTTTTATTTTTATATATTACCTACTAGATTGTAAATATTTTATTGTTTACTATTCCGGGTACCACGAGATAATTGCATACTCGTTAATACAATATCTTGAAAAACTAAATAGTTTTCCCCATGAAAAATGCACCTTTTGACATTTGTTGAGAAAACAACTACAATAAGGAAGTGGGAACAACTTATTGACCTATCAACAGATTTGATGTCAAAACTCTAAATTCAAGCAAAAACAACATCTAAATCTTATGCAAAATACACAGTATTTCTCTAAACATTTTATTGCCATTCAGAACAATGTGTTATAGTGAAAAATATTTCTCACCATAACTGGCTACAAAAACAAAGTATAGAAATAAATTAAGTTCAGAATATGAAATGCGATTGCTGTTAATTTCAATAGGCTTATACTTCGACGGTTTGTGTGAAAAAATCAAGCACATTTTCTAATTACTAAACATAATGCATGAGTGGGTGACACTTGGATTACAGATTAATATTATTAATGAGTAAATTATATTAAAAGTAGATTAAAGTTTTTAATAATAGATGCAATACTTTTTTAATTACCTTTACAAAAAGTATCTACGAGATGTTGATCCACTTTAAGTATTATTTTAAGGTATCCAACTACGTTCGGAACCGTGATTTTAAAAAAGCACATAAATGGATAATTTTCCTGATATTTAGTGACACTTAGATTAGAACACATGTATAAAATTGTTTTAAGGACATTTTGCCAAAAAAATTATTTAAATACAATATTTCGGCAAAAAATTAACTTGGAATAGCCTTTTTTCAATGTTCTCCTTTTGTGAAAAATGCTTCTATTATATTAATATTTTGCCTGCATATAGCCCAGACCTCTGTACAGAGGCTCAATTAAGATTTTTGAAAATTCACATTATTTTCAGAGTTACAACCCATTGAAATAATTATCGGCGTTTTTTTCTTAAAATTGCTCCCCTCTGTTGTCGCAAAACATGGATAAACCCACTTCTAAGATATATATTTCAAAAATTCTAGTTGAGCCTCTGTACAGAGGTCTGAGCAATATACAGGCAAAATATTATTATAATAGAAGCATTTTTCGCAAAAGGAGAATATGTTGAGAAAATGGGTCATTCTATGTTCATTTTTTGTCTAAATTGTGTACTTAAATAATTTTTTACTGTAATACTATTCTTAAAACAATTTTATATAGATTTTCTAATCTAAGTGACACTAAATATTATAAATATTATCCATTTATACGCTTTTGCAAAATCACGGTTCCTAATGTAGTCGGATACCTTAAGACATATTCTTCTAAGTGTGTGTGTGGAATAGGGTTCCACGAAGATACTTTCTAGTTCTAAGGTTTCCACGAAAACACCTTCTAGTTCTAGGGGTTCCTTGAATTGAAAATTTTGAAGACCACTGGTCTAAGGCAATGGTCCCCAAAGTGGACCCTACGGAACCCCAGGAGTCCCCGGTATTATTCAAGGGGTTCGGGGGAAATTAAAATTGATTTGGGGGTCCCTGAACAATGTCAGTGGTCCGCACAAGATTTAACATAAAATAATAAAATTTTGATCTATTTTTATTTTTAAGGAAACTTAAATATCTAACAATAATTCATTTGGATATTCCAGACTGAATGTTGAACCCTTTTGCGCTTGGACTCGCTCAGATGCCTGAAACAGATGAATCTATATTAATATAAGAGCACCTTATTGAACTACCCACAAATGAGAAACTTAAACCAATTTTTGAACAAGGATACCACACATTCTGGTTACAAAAACTAATTCTAATTTTATATCCTGCATTATGGGTTATTGTACAGAAGTTGTTGACTACTTTCCAATTTGGTCGAACGTAGCTTCAGTGCCGTAAAAAAACTCATCACACACAATAAAAGAAACCGACTAAAAACTAGTGGTAGTGGGGATTTTTGGTTGCTACTCACAAACATTGAGATGGACATAAGCACACTCATAATATCTCATCAAGTTTGTCCAAGTCATAATTTTTTTTAATTTTATTTAAGCAAAAATTATAATTTCAATAAATAACTCTTCAACAAAATGTTTTTTAAAAAATTTCTAATTTTTATACTATGCATTTATGTATCTTTTTCATTTGGGGGTCTTTGGGAAAAGGGGTCTATGGGTTAAAAAACCACTGGTATAAGGTATGCACGGAGTGTCTGTGAGCTAGTAGGTTAGTGGTTCAAATCAACGCTTTCGTCATGCTCAATAGCTGCTTCTGGCCGAAGATTTAATGCACTTCTCGATTGTACGTGGAATAACGAGACACGAACACTCTACTCTATGGATACAAGTACCTTCGGATGCTCTATCAGCCACAATACCTGAGCTTATTTACTCAAAATTAATGATGATATAAAATATAAACATGGATTTTATATCTGTGAAAATACCTTATAGGAAAGTTTATCAATACCGGAAAAAACATTATCAATATTTCAACATAAATGGTTCCGAAAAACTGTAATATATCTGAAGTAGAAATCTTTTCACAATATCTTTTATTCACCTTTCTCAGATATTTGCAGCTCAGTGAGATATTAGATATGGCCAAAAATTTGAAATATTTGCTACTTCAAGGAAATATTCAAAAAAATAACTTTGAATTAATACTGATCTCCAAAAGGTAAGAAACGTCTATTTTTTTTTTCTTTCGCTTTTGTATTGAAGGAATGAAAATAAAGGTTGAATAATGATTTATATCAATTATTATAAGCAAATTAAAACTGAACCTTGCTAAATAATTATATCTATCACACAACTTTTCTTAAAAGAATATTAGACTTCTAATATAGGTAGGATATTTCAAATGTCGTACCATTGGAGTTTGTGCGTATATTTTAATGCTTGTCTATCATCTATTTTTGATGCTAAGATAATATTGACTATGCCTTGGAGATTCTGTTTACTAGATTCGTTAACATGGTGGAATGTATGAAAATGGCGTTGACGCAAACTGATGCAGCTAGATGTTTTAATGTGCTCTCGTAATATGGTCCAAATACTCCAAGACTATTTTGAAACTTAAAATTTAGTATCAAGAAAACCTATTCCAGGATTTATACGGGGCACAATTGAGCAAAATCGCCTTTTAGCTCTTTCGACTCGATAAAGAAAGAACGTTACTATATCTTTGGTAATTTTAAAGCAAGTTGATGTGTTAGGAAAATGCTACTCCAACGTCTTCACAGTAAAAAACTCCATTCTTGTATGGGTCTCACTAACTAGATGATATAAAAACACAGGCTTACGTTGGGCTTGAAGTACATTATCTGAAGCTAGACAATAATAGGCTTCTGTGACCATTTCGCATGCGAATGCTGGCTTGTGTTTTGGACAATGATTCAGTTCATGTGCTTATTTGGAAAGAACAAGTAATAACAGTATAACATTGTTAAGAGATACAGCTATAAAAGAGGGGAAAGGGAAATCAAAGTTTGGACTACATTTCTTTAAAAGTCACACTTCCGTGAAGTTTGAAGCAAGATCCTAGATACATATGCCGATACAGCATCTTTGGGAATCCCTTGACAGGTAGCCGCTTTAAGTCATCCTTTGAAATCGTTAAATGAGCTGGTTACTCAATGTAAAGCATTTGTTTCTCATTCCCGAATCCGAAAAATGCATTGATGGTCAGAAAATTGACGCCACTACTGCATTACAAATACAGTCAGAAAATGTGTGTCAGACACATTTCTTATTAAAATCCATTCATTAATTTTTATTCACACAAATCTATGGTTTATTTTGCTCAAACAGTGAGCATTTACAAAAAATATCTTCTTCATTTATAAGCCATGCTTGGTGGTAAAATTATATAAAATTTGACAGCTATTTGATGCACAATTTTTTCGAATTGTATGGTTTTGAGTGATAATTTTTAGGTGCTAGAATAATTTTTGTGAGTATTCTTGTTTTTATTAGTTACCATTATTGAAGATTATCATTATTCTGAAAGAATATTTTTAAAAAATTATTGTTGATTTGTTACTGCATCATATCGACATAATTTTTATTTTAATTTTATCATTATATATTTTGTTACGTATTTGAAATATACTTCGGTGCTATTTCATAACACTGAAAATCTTACTTACAACACCTTAACATCAACCTGAACAATTATTTGAGAATAATTCACTTTTTACCCAACCTGTTTTCATATTTCAGAGTTTTTGAATTAATGTTTTCATTTTTTACTGGCTTCTATCTGAGTAGATAACAATTTCTAAACTTTTTACTCAGAACATAAATTTAAAAGTTACCGGAATATTCCATGCATGTCATAGATTGAAAGAAATAACTTAAAAAGTGCATCTTCTGTAAAAAAATCTTAAGATGCAGAAAAAGAAGTAAAAGACGCCAAGTTTTCCAATCAATGTCATTCACTTCCTGCGGAGACAAAATTTATGT
Organism: Trichonephila inaurata madagascariensis; assembly: GCA_019973955.1. Classification (NCBI taxonomy): domain Eukaryota; kingdom Metazoa; phylum Arthropoda; class Arachnida; order Araneae; family Nephilidae; genus Trichonephila; species Trichonephila inaurata. The sequence goes on along the minus strand of BMAV01019736.1, from coordinate 467,808 downwards.
CAAGTATACCATTCATATTCACCCGTTCGTCGATTCACATATGCTTCGATTACCTCTTATCATCCACTGAAAACTTTGGGTTGCAAGAAGAACGCTGAACTTTGCTTTTTCAAGTTTAATCATGCATTTTAAGGATGGGAGGAAAAATTCCTAGCGGAACGTCAAGTAATGAGCATTCAGTTTCTTAGGACCTAGTCTTATTTAAATGATTACGTAGTCGAAAATGCTTTTGATTTGGTAGACTAACTATTACATAAAGTGAAATAGAAGCTGCGCAGTTGTTCAAAAATCAATCACTTCATAACATCCACAATCTCATCGCAGCTAAGCGAAATTGTTATCAATATTAATAGTTCATATAAATTATGTAAAAAATTAGCTTAATCAACCTCTAAAACACAATTTTAATAGTATGTGTTCAGACTTTTTAAGCATCTATTTTTTTATTACAATTAACTTAAATCTTATAAATTGTAAATTTTTCCTAAGAAGTTTCTTAGTTATGAGGGCTTCGAGAATAGCTTTCTTAACGTTAAGTAAATGTTTCAAACATCTGTCACTAATTTTTTTCCTATCCATTAATTCTGAATTCTTTCATAATCAAATGATGGATTTTTTTAAGATTCTTAAAATATAAAAAGAAATTGAAAAATGTGTTATTACTATAAAAAATACGAATGATCAGTATGCTATGAAACAGTATGAGTCGTATGAGTAGAAGAGCGATAATATATCCCTCTAAAAGATTTTCCAGGATATTTCCGGATTTATAAATTTTGTACAGGCGTGGCAAAAATTGTTCAAATCATTAAGGATAACTCCTGTTTTTACGATTGTACATAACTGTGCACTCAAAAAGATGAAAAAAGGTCATGAATATTGATAGTATTAAAATAAATAAGGTAAATTTTTAAGAATTTGATAGTAAAACATTTTTTTTTATTACCAGTAATATGTGGGGAAGCTTCATTTTTCAGAATTAATAAGGTATTTCAAGAGTAGACGAAACAATTTTAGAATACAGCTGTGAAATTAACATTCACTTTTTAAAACCCCAATTTTGTTTAAATTACAAAGCAATTGAAACTTCTGTTGGTTTCCTTGATAAACGCGGAATTATAGAAGCAAGGAATAAAATAACCAGCATTTAAACAGAAAATATATTTCGTAGAATCAAAGCAGTTTTCCTAAATGTATAGCATGGATCTGTCAATAATTAGTAATTTTTCTTTCATATTAATATGTTTTTCTCGAGGTAAACAAACAAATACAAAGCAACCAATTATTGAAACAGAAATAAGGAGCTCTAATTTAAGTAACGTAATTGATGTATTGTATATAGTTTCTTCATAGTTTTCCAGCTATAATACTAACTGCAATATAAGATATTAGAAGCCTCAGTTTTTCTTACCACATTCAACAAAATTAAGGATTAATGCCTAAACACA
>BMAV01019736.1:425194-461360 GCA_019973955.1 Trichonephila inaurata madagascariensis | reverse complement strand
AATTAAATAAATTTATTTATGAAAGGTTTATTAAATATTGAATGATACTTATGTAATTATTTTGTATTTTATAAATTAAAAAAATAAGTAAATAAATTTATTATTTAAAATTATTATTAATTAAAATTACTTAAAATTAATTGCTGATTAAAATTACTTAAAATTAATTATTAATTAAAATTTCTTAAAATTAATTATTAATTAAAATTAACTATTTATTAAAATTATTTAAAAGCATTATTAATTAAAATTAACTATTTATTAAAATTATTTAAAATTAATATTATTTAAAGGTAATTAATTAATGTTAATTTTTTTAAAATAAGAAATTAATATTAAGTAAAATAATTAATTAATATAAATTAAAATAACTATTATTAATTAAAATAATCAATTAATGTGAATTAAAATAATTAATACTAATTAAAATAATTAATTAATATTAATTAAAATAATTAATACTAATTAAAATAATTTATATTAATTGAAATAATTAATATTAATTGAAATAACTAATATTAACTGAAATAATTAATTAAGATTCATTAAAATTTATTTACTACCATTAATTAAAATTATTTAAATACATTTATTAAAATTATTTAAATAGTTTTTTTTAAAATTAAATAGATTTATTTGAAAAGGACTTATTAAGTATTTCATATAAATACGAAATAATTAATTTAATAATAAATTTTATAAATTATTTTATATTATATATATAAAATATTTCATTTATAGAGTATATTGTATTTCACATTATAAACCTATTTGTAAATAATTGTTACGTAAAATATCATTTAATATTTATTATATATTTTATTTTATAAAATACAAAAATTATACAAATAAAATATATTTATACAAAAATTTATTTATTAAACATTATATAAATATTTATATAATTACAGTAATTTTTTTACTTTATAAAATGCGAAATAATTACGTAGAATATCATTTAATATTTAATAAACCTTTCATAAATAAATTTATTTAATTTAAAAAAATAATTAAAGGAATTCAAAGAAAATTTTTTTTCGCGTGATTCGAACTTGGATCCAACGCATTGAAGGCGGACGACTTACCAATCGAGCCACTAGGCCTGTGAAAGAAATTGAAACTTAATTGTATAAAAGCTAAGCATGAATTTCGAACGCTGTTTTCTCCGAATTGACTGGCCATTCGACGGAATTACATTAAGGGTTGAGCACCCTAAGGTAGTACTACTATTACACCAAGTCTCGACCCGAAATGAATTTCCTTAGTCGTGCCCTCTCCTTGTAAGTTCATATTTTTCTAGGTAATTTATCATTTTCCCATCATTTTTAAAATTTACAAAAATTTCTTGAATTTCCAATGATTAACATGGTATACACTCCTGTAGCTGATCCGATGCACGGTAAATATTTCATTGCATGTTGTGAAGTTTGAAAAAGGGGGCATCCTCCTCTTCCCTTAATCATGATTTAAAACTGAGATCCGTTGTGTCAATAGATCAGTGTTGCTTTCAAGTGAGAGGTTAATAAAGAGTCAATCCTTCCACCAATGTTTAATATATTCTTTTAAAATACTTGACATCTTGCATACACTTAGTATTTACACTTCCTATCTCTCTTTTAGGTTTTCGGATTCATTATCTATACTAATAAAAGAAAGAGTTTGTGTCTTTCAGCTGTACCTGCCAAACTAAGCAGCCCAGAAGTCTAAAACTTCGCACGTAGAAGCTGTAGGTCATTATCTTCAGCACCTTGAATATTTTTCGAAATTCCCTTCAGATTTCTTTAAAATTCAATTTTTAAGCAATTTTTCAGCTAAATGGAGATATGACGTCATCAGACGTGTCAAGTCAACTTTGCGAAAATTAATGTTTAGAGCAGTTTAAATTTTTCAAAAATTTAAAATAATAATTTTTGATTATCCTAGAATCTTAGAGTAAGTGTTGATGGACGTCGCACTTAAAACAACATGAAGGCTATCTGCAATGAACCTCTCAATTTTGAACCACGGTCAAGTGAGTTGGACGATACTTGAGCCGCCACCCCCTCTCCTAATTACCACACCATTTCAACGGGTGAACATAAGCCTCGAATGACTTAACATGCATCAACTGCTCTATACGTCTGATTTTCAAGGGCACTAGGGCTTGAACTCATGGCACGTTCGTCACCATAACCCCTAGGCTACCACACCACAGCCACTAGAAACTTTGACAAAATGCAGTTTATCCCCGAAATCTTTTTATTTATTTATTTTTTTGGCCCTAAATTTACCAGGTATGATTATCTTGGTAATTCTGTACGCTTTATATGATAAATTAACGGATTTGGATGTTTTTTGGAGGGGATGGGCACTTGAATCTAATCTGTCTGCTCATAATCTGTGTCAAGCTCAATATTTTTTAGCTAGGATACATCCTTTATCTTTGAGTGTGTGTCCTTTATTTTGAATTCAAAGTATTGCCTATCTTGAATTTTCTTTGTATTTCAATATCATTCCTTTGAATGTTTACATTTGTAAACGCCTATAAACATTTTTTTTTACTCTTTTCATGTGCTTTATTTAATATGTATTAAATAATTATAATTATTTTAGTTTTTTCTATTCGCAAGCTCAATAATTTAAATACTTGGTTTCCCTTTATTTTTTAAGCAAGATTTATGTGATGACATAATATTCTAATCCCCAATTCTAAAAAATTTGTGATTTTTCTTCATCACAAACTATAAACATGACAACCTTCCTAAATTTCAATGAAACTAACAATAAGACTTAATTTTAAAAATCTAGTTTTCAAAAACTTTGTCTATTTTATACCTATCTCTCCAGAAAATCCTCCACTTTTCCTTACATTTATAACGTTGACGGCTAAGTTTAACAACCTTTTGATGAAGATACAGCTCCTTTGTCTACCCATTCTATACTCATTTCTGTTTTGAATAAAGAGCGATAAGCCCTTCAGAAGTTGCGATGGAAAGTCTATCGTTTATTCAAGTTTGCCCACCCAAGGCGCATTTACGACTGTTTCAGAACTTTATGTCTTCTCTATTTACAGTGAAGAATTCCTATCACACACTAAGATACTTGTTCAAAGCCACGCGAATCATATATCTCGAAGACCTGGGGGGTTTTCCTATAAATTCAAGTCGCTTTTCTCGTTAGCCATTTAATTTGGATACAATAATAGTATACTAGAAATAGTTTCAATAAATAGTTAGAAACTACAGAGAGAGAAGAGCAATTTTCAACTGTGTTTCCATAGAACTTATAATTATCTTTCATGTAGACTTTAAGTTAAGTAGAAGTTAATACTATTGTGATAGCTTCCAACATAAAAAGGAGATAAAATGTTAGTAGAGCTATACCTGAAATTCTAAGAAGTTTGCTAAATTTCTTTTCTATTTGAGAAAAGTATTTATGTTTATCTTTTGTAGTGTCTGTAGAATAAATGCCTAAATGTATTCCTACACACATAAATAGTTTAATTAGAGGTTTCAAAACAACTAAGAATAAAAAACAATCTTTTTTTATTTTTATAAGGTATTTTCAGGCTCGTTTCTTAGTTAGGATATATATTTCACTACTAATATCCTCAAATATAACTTCATAAGGCTTAAAATGTTTCGGTAACTACGGTGATTTTAATACTAATTTTACATTTACCAAGATTATGTAAATCTAACTATGACCAATAATGGCGTAAATAAAGCTGATTTTTTGTAAATTGAGCTAAAAAAAATAGATGTTCAAAATATAAATGTTAACATACATGATGAGAGGGATATTTAAGTTTCCCAACATCAAACATCCAAGCTGGAACAATAATATTCACTTACCATAGTATGTACAGAAATATAATACTAAATTATTTACAAATAAATGCTAATCTAGCTCCCAAAGAAGATAAAAATCAATATTTATAAAAAATGTATTACATTTAACATGCGTCACAAATATAACATGTATCTCATGTATGTTACACGTGTGTTTATTTCTATTCAGAACATGGTAATCCTACTAATTTTCTCGAATTTAAATACCCATTACAAAATATTTCAAGCGTCTCTCTTTCACTTTTCATATGAATTAACACATATGTATTCCTTTTATAACTTACTTTATAAATTATAACGTTTTCTTCTTCTGAATTCATTAAAAAACCACACAAATCGTGTAGAATTTCAATTATATAGATGGAGTGATATTTCAAAAAGTTTTGCTATTTTTAATAAAGTTTTTTTTTACATGTTAAATATAATATTGCTTCCAAAACTATTTAAATATATATTTTATAGAAAAAGTAATTTTTTCATTTAATTAATAATTCAAATTTTTTGATTCTAAAATCTGTGCGGATTACTCGATCATAGAATGATGGAGTGGTGATTCTTTTTGGTGCTTTGTTGAACTCCTAATGATTGTAAGTTATTCACACTATAATTTTTGGTACGTACATTGATTATATTTTGGGTTATTTCAAAGTGTTATTATGCATAAATTATTCAACAGGAAGGGAGATGGTGAAGGTTGGGACTATTAACTTTGTTTAACCTTGCATTACTGTCTTCAACCAGTAATTGTTCTTGAGAACCTAATAATCCTTTGACTATTATGAATTTTTATCATGTTGATTTACTTTCTTCTTTTTCCTCTTTTGTTTTTGAATTATTATTATTGTTATAATTATTTGAAATTCTTTCTCTCTCTCTTTCTCGATTGCTATGCAGATTGCATTTTGTGATTTTATTTTGTTTCAAATTCATTTGAAATTATATATATTACCCTATGTACATATCTCTCTCTATATATACGGGTATATATAGATATTTCTTTTAAATTATTTGACGTAATAGAGTGTAGCGAACTCTAGACCCCATTTAAAACTCTAGGTGGCAACGCGGACTGATCTGAAGGACTGCGCATGCGCGAGTGCCAAGCCAAAGACAGTGGGTGTTTACCTCTCGACGAGAGCGGTCGATTCTGTGGGCTCAGCCAGTGAGCGCAGTGTGGAAATCGGGAGTGTGATTACCACTCGACGAGAGAGGCCAAGATTTTGTGTGCTCCATCCGTGAGCGTGTAGAGCTTTTGAAAGTGTGTGATTTCCTCTCGACTAGAGAGATTATATTCTTAGCTCCATCAGCGAGCGTAAGGGATTATCTCTCTACAAATTGTCCACACTCGGAATATTAATGATTTTTACTTAAAACGTGTATATAATGTAAATTATTTCATGTCTGTGAACTGTCCTGTGTGCGTGAAAATAAAACTTCAAAATACCAAACAAGAGTCATCCCTTATATGCTTAGGACGTTACAAGAGCCATTGTTTCCATTTATTATCCAAAAAATTACTCATCATAATTCTCTTCTTTTGATTTTCTTACGCTTGATATATACTAGGCAATATTGAAAATCCAATCCAAGGAGGGTCAGAAAGTGAGTCAACTGAGAGACACACCAATGAGTAATGAGTAGATCTCTACTCACAAAAAAAAAAAAAAAAAACACGCCCTCCAATTCAAGACTACAAGTCGAATAGTTCTAAAACGGAAATTTTTCTATACGCACCCAAAGCCCTCATTGGAAGTCGACTTTCGCAAAATCCATTCTTAGCATATCTCTATTCGACAAAAGAAACATGCCTTCCAAATGCCATGTCTGTAGGTCTAATAGTTCCCGGGATCTCGTGATAAGTGTGAGCGAGTCGCTTTTCTCTTTTATATATAAAGACATGGGAAAATATTAAAATTGAAAACATTTTAGTTTGAGATAGAATTAAATCAATTTATTTTGCAAGCATATGTAATTATTATTATATAATAGCATTATATATATATATATTATATTAAAATACAAGCATATATAGTACTTATATACAGTTACTATAATACCGCAACAAGTACTAGTGCTAAAATATTGGCATATGCTAGAAAAATGAAGATTTGCATTACATTATCTTATTAATACTCCTCCGGAGTTACTCATAAATTGAACAGATTTTTTATTAAGGCCCTTCATGTCGTAAAATTTTATTTTATTTATTCATTGTTAAATAGGGAAGAACAGTTTAGTAATTTAAACATGCCTCAGTATTTTGTTTCTTCTATCTTAAAAAGTTATAGGTTCTATAATTGATCTAAATTTATTATCTAACTCCAATTAACTGCAAATTTATATGCAGTATCATATAAATTTTATAACTTATTTTTCTCCTCTCGTTTTTGAAATGACTCGTTTTTTATATATTTTCTTCATTTATTAAAAATCAAATAAGGCTTTTTTATTATTTAGCTTTTTGGTTCTCTCTTGGTATTGTTTGATATTTTTATGAAGTATTAGAGGCAAACCAAATTTTAAACATATCTTAGGCTGAATAATGGATAAAATTTATTAATCATAAAATGGTTAATAAAATTAGTTTAAAATGATTCTAACTTTTACAATAGTTTTGTGTGAAATGTTTATTTTGATTCTTAGAAAGAATTCACTTCATCTTAAGAAATCTTTCATTGCATATATATTGACTGTTATTTTATTACTTATTTGAATTATTACTATACATCTTTTGCCGGATAGATTTTTATGTGCCTTAAAATAAATGATGTATGTACAAAATATAATGAGGTATATGCAATATATTTAGGTTGTTATGTGTAATCAAATTATACAGTTCTTGGAAAATATATAAATAAAATTAATCACAGAAAAGTTCTTATCGAGTTGGAATACAATCAACAGTTACATTACACAATTTTAAAAGTTATATGACTACGTTCGGAACCATAATTTTGCAAAAATTTATAAATGAATAAATTTTTTTATATTTAGAGTCACTTGAATTAGAATATACACTGACGGAAAAAAATTCCCAACACCAAGAAAGACTTGTGTTAGATAAACGAAATTTAGTAGGCGTATTTTTACATCTGAAAGATGACATCAATTCAAATTTCGCACTTCGGCGTAACGCTTAGTAACGCTACTAAGCGCTTGCAAATCGGGTTTACTTTAAATGCATGCTGTAAAATTCGTGAGTGTTATTTGTCTGTGAAATTTGACGTATTGAGAGTTGTTGTTAGCCAAGAATGCCTTTAAGAAGACGATGAAGCCATTATCGATAGCTCACCCAGTTTGAACGAGGTCGTGAAACAGGGCTACGAGTAGGTGGGTTTTCTTTCCGTGATATTGTAGACAGCCTTGACGGGATTGTGCATGATTGTTGGAAGGAGTGGTCAAGGGATGGTACAGTTTCAAGAAGACTGGGTTCCAGGCGGCCACTTGGCATTACTGAGAAGGAAGACCGCCGTATTCGGCGTACGGCTATGGCACATCGTATTGCGTCTGCGGCAGAAATTCGAGCTTCAGTTGGTATCACAGTTAGAAATTAGTTATTTTTAGGACAGCTCCGAGCCAGGCGCTCTGTAGCGTATATTCCACTGTCTCCGAGCCATTGCCGTTTTCTATGCCAGTGCCTTAGAGCCAGAGCACATTGGAGGACGAGGTGGAGATTTGTTGTATTTTTTGATAAAAGCAGGCTCTGCCTTTGTGCCAGTGATGGCAGTGTGTTGGTCAGAAGGAGGTTAGGTGAACGACTGCAACCAAACTCTCTGCGGCCTAGATACACTGGACCTACAACTGGAGTCATGTTCAGGGGAGCAATTTCTTGTGACAGCAGGAGCCCCCTCGAGCTTATCCCAGATACACAGATTGAAAATTTGTACATCAGTCTGGTAATTTAACCTATAATGCTGCCATTCATAAACAGCATTCAAGGAGGAGTTTTCCAACAAAATAATGCTCTCCTCACACCTCTGTAGTAACGCAATAGGCTCTACAGAGTGTTGACATGTTACCTTGAACTACGAGATCACTAAATCTGTCTCCTGTTGTGCACGTATGGGATATCATTGGATGACATCTCCAGCATCATCCACAGACAACACTGATCGTTCCAGTATTGACACAACAACAAGCATGGAACTCCATACCACAAAGTGACATTCGGTACCTAGTATATGACACAATACATGCATGCTTGCATTCAATATTCTGGAGGTTTCGCTGACTATTAATGTAACAGCGTTTCACATTTGAAGTGCATTTTCTTACGCTTAAATTAACCTGTGTTCTTGAAACTTTAATCAGTTAAACATGTTAACTAGGCAATTACATTGTCCAAATTTCATTACTGTACAATAATTTTTTCTTGGTGTTGAGATTTTTTCCCGTCTCAATGTATACATAAAATTAAGAATAATATTACAATTAAAAAAAAATTGATGCAATTTTTTGGCAAAACAATGAAAAGAATATTTTTAAAATATTCTTCTGTTATGGAAAATGTTTCTATAACAATAAGATTTTACCTGTATATAGCTAAGACTTCTCTACAAAGACTGAATTAGAATTTTTGAAACATATAATTTAGAAGTAGGTTTATTTTTTTCAATACATCAAGGAAGAGAAATTTTAAAAGAAAACACCAGCTATTTCGATTGATAGAAACTGTGAAAATAACTTGAATTCAAAAGGGCTTATTAAAGCTCTTTAAATAAGTCTTAGAAATATATAGCCAAAATATTATTATTATAGAAGCAATTTCCACGAATGGATAATATTTTTTAAAATATGTCATTCTTCTTGATTTTTTGCCACGAAATTGCACTTAAAATATTTTCTTTTAATAGTATTCTTAAAGCAATTTCATCCATGTATTTTAAGTCAAAAGGCACTAAATGTCAATATATATACATTTATATATATATATTCATTTATATAAACTTCACAGTTCCGAACATAGTTGGTTACTTTAAATATCAAAATTTCAATTATATTTTTCAAACAGGTTACAAACTACGAACCATTATACTTTAAATTGGAATTTTTTGTAAGGTGACCCGGATGAAAATTTTAGATTATTTTACAAAATCATAGCACATTATGTAAATAACTTTATTACATTTTTCCTGATATTAAATCTGTATTCAAAGTTCGAACTTTCTTCTATTGCTCTCCACCTCCTGCTCTATCCATTTTTTTTTTATTCTTACTATAAACACATTCAGATTTGCAAAAACAACTTACTTTCGCCTCTGTAATCAATTTTGGATTCTATTGTTAGGCTTGAAAATACTAGGGTACAAAAATATAATGAATTCGGTGTTAGTAAAATTAATGTTTGACTGAGATAGTTAATAACTTCATTATTATATGCTTGAATACGTCATTTGATTTACCTCTTTATTTTTCTTAAGTAGTCTAAGCAAACGAATGTGTGTGCAAGTTGTTTCAGTGCTTTCCATTTGACTTCAAAAAGCACGATTATATATATTCGAGAGGAAGGGCTCTACAATAGATCTGCAGAAAATCAAAGTTCCGTTGCACAATAATACTATTTTCTTGATTTTGATTGCCATTTTGAAAGCTTGGATTCAGTTCAGTGGACTGGATCCCTTAACTTTGAAATAGCATAATATTGCGCCATGTTTTGATGAATTTACAGTCACAAAATCCATTGTTTTTCATTTTAATATTAAATAAACATTCAACCTATTTTTCCGAACATTGCGTACGAGTCCCATAATTTAAATGAAACTCAAATATAGCATAATTTTCAAAAAGCTATAAAATCAAACTTCTGAGAAATTTTGTTCTGATATGTTGAGTATTTTCGTTGCATTCGTTTCTTGTTTCCGAAACATTATTAATATGAAGAGAAGATTATACTTAAAATTTGAAAAAAAAACCAACAACGTTATTTTAACAGTGAGAGTTGTTTAGAAATTCAGAAAGAATGTTTGTCGATATCAAATTCTATTGAGATTCAAAACATGCGAAGAGAAAGTACATACATCAACATGATTTGATTTTAATTTACGTTACAAAGTCAAGTTACAAGAGGGCTATTGACGACGCACCTCGTAATTTTGAACTATGGTCAAGTGATGAGAATGACACCGAAGCTGGCCCCCTCTCTCCAAACTGCGACACCACGCCTGCGAGAGGACTTTTAACCTTAACAAATGGAGCATGCATCAGATCCTCCACGCGGTGGATCTTCAATGGCACTAGGATTAGAACCCACGACTTGACAACGGCGGCCACATGCTCGTAATCAGGACTATCCGTCTACCACGGCAGTAGAAAGTACATGAAGACTCCACAAGTTTTATTCATTTCTTTATTTCTTTTTAATACTGTGGGTATAACTGAATGAAAAGTTATAATTATTTTCAATTTAACCGATAATTATTTCAATTATTTCTCTGAAAATAATGTGAATTTTTCAAAAATCCTAGTTCAGACTCTCTGGAGAAGTCTTTATTTTATATAAGCACACACACACAAAATATTATTATTATAGAAGCATTTTTTATAAAAGGAGAACGTTTTGAAAAAAGGTTATTCTAAGTTAATTTTTTGCCAAAATATTGTATTTAAATAATTTTTTGGTCATCCTTAAAACAATAATAATATCCTTAAAACAATTTTATGCTTGTATTCTAATCTGATTGGCAATAAATAGCACGGAAATTATCCATTTATGAGCTTTTTTAAAATCAGGGTTCCGAACGTAGTCGGATACCTTAAATTATAACAGCAGATTTCTTGAAAACTGTTTATATGATGTTTCTTATCAGAAAACAAAAGATAATATTTATGTTATAATGGCGTCACTGATAAAAACAAATAGTCCTAAATTAACTGTCAAAATCTATGGTTTAATTTCATCTTAAACGTTTCATTATCACTTTATGTGCACGTCCGTAAATAACCAGTTCATTTATCAGCAAAATAAATAAACTTGAAAAGGCAATTATATTCATAGGTGTAGCAAAATATTCTAAGTATTATACATCAAAGGAAATGTTTTTACTCTTTAAGTATTGACTTACCCAAAAAGATATAAATAGGTCTCCCTTGATCAATTCAAAGACTTTTAACGAAAATGTGAAAACTGAATTTTTAGCGAAAATTTTCATAAGATTGAAAAGTGAAAATATTTCCAATTCCATCAGAAGTAAATTGATTTCATTTGTTTTACACGCATGATGTTTATTTATTCCCAGCTTGAAGAATAAATATAAAGCCTTGGAAATTTAATTTATATGAAATCCTCTTTGAACGAAATGTAAAGTTGCTTTAATTTCCAAAATGTATTACATGCCTTGAGTTTTCGAATTAAACTAATTCTTCAAAGCTTGTAACATTTTCATTTTTCCCGTTGAACTATAGCAATACGATAAAATTAAATCAAAGTAACTTTTATTAGCATCTTTTAATTTGAAAATTCTATTCATCTAGTTTTGTATTTGTGATTTCGACAAAACTGAAGAATCCACAAAGAGACTATTTAAATAGTCTATTCTCTTTTTAATGCCTCACTGAATTCATATTTGGAGATTCTGATCCTATTGACAACATCAATGAGCGTAATTAGCTCAAAAAAGATGGAAGTGACAGCGTAAAAAAATAAGCTGAGTTATATATTTAAAATAAAACCCAAAACTATTAATTTGTAGAAAAATTAATCATTTAAAAAAGTAACAGAAAGTCACTAAGCAATATTATTCACAAGAGGCACAAATATATAAGCATTTATCCCGGAAGAAATAACTGCAAATATTATTCATAAAACTTAAGTGATTTCTTAATCTCTGCATCACTGCGCAGTTTAAATAAATTCAGAATTGAAATCGAAAAAATCAGTTTTTGACTTTTTTTAAAACTCATCCGGTACAGTGGTTAGTGACGCTGACTGCTGTGCTGTTGGGCCTGGGTTCGAATCATGGAGAAGGTATGGATGTTTGTAAATATATAGTGCCTTTGTGGCATGCTGATAATCTAAATAGCCGTCGAGCCACAAGTCCTCTCGTAAGGTTGGTCGAAGGGGATGAGAGGTGGAGGCCTCTGACCTTCAAAATTGGGTGGAACCGAACCAAATCATTCTGTCACCTATATGGTGCTCAAAGTAACTGCTAACGACAGATGTAAATCACTAGCCCTTTGCCGTGATTCATTTCGAGGGTTTCGATCTGACACCGTCAGACAAGTCGCATTAGAAACAACAACAAAAAACTCATTCCCTTGTCGAAGCTGGAATAGTTATTTGAATTGTGACTGGAATAAAAATGGCAGTTCATATACAAATAACATTTATAATAATAATAAATTTATAATCAAATTGGGGGGGATTATTTAATACATTTTAAGTCTTGTTTTTGATTACTCTTAGATATAATGAGATTTAACTGAAGCTTTTTGAAAATTTATATTACTATGACAAATAAATATTTGTGTTACGATCAATGTAATTTAGTGAGACAACATAAAGTTAATACTTAAGAGGTGAAGCCTTTAACAACCATTGATGAAATATCTTTATGTATGATAATTATATGCAAATTCAGGTACAAATAATAATAAAAAAAATCTCTTTAAATATTTGCATTTAGTATATGCGCAAAGCGCACGAAGTAGTATCCATCTATCTAACCAAAGAGTCACGAAGGTAATTTATTTCTAATTTATTTTTCTCTCAGGCTGTCACTTGAAGTTCATCCAGCTAAGGCTGTTCTCAACCTATCAACAGAACCTCAAAAACTATCATGAAAGTATAACCACAATTTTTTTAAACTTAAAATCGTTATATATACCAGTAAGCGAAACAGAGTGAGATGACGAGAAAAAAAAGTCCTTAGCCATTAGAAAGCTCGAAAGTGATATAGACTGATTTAAGTCCAAGGCAAAGGTAATGCGTGGTACGGTTTCAAACGTATAATTTCGCTTCTTTCGACTTTTCTAAGACTTCATTATATATGCGTGGTTGAATGGACCTTTGGTGAACAGGAACGTGACCATAAGTGTCAAAGACAGTTATTTCCTTCTTAAATTCGCATTTAAAAAATACTAAAAAGAAAGATGTGATGTGATGATTTTTTTTGCCCCGACAGACTGCGTTGATTTAAGATAAGCAGTTCCCTGTGAGAAACACACAAAAAGAGGAAATTGTATAGATAATATGAGTTTATAAACACATTTAAGGAAATCAATAAAAAACTCACATTATAGTTGTCTTATTCTGACGTTTGAATAGGATGGAAAAATTATATTTCTTAGAGTTTGATAACTGTTATCAAGTATCGGTGTGTTTTTATTTAATATTTTTATGTTTACCAGGAGGTTTAAATTACTAATCTTTTAAAATGTTTCGATACCTTATTTATGCATCTGTAATAATGCAATGTGGTATAGAAAGCTTTTTTAGCTTCTTCTTTAGAGTCACATTCAGATTTTTTAACAAAAATTTTTTGGCTTTGTGTCTACTGGCTTTAAAAAGTCAGTTGTAACGAAAGCTTTTTCTCAAGTTCCTATATATATATATTAAAAGGCTATTGCATTTTTACAACTAGTCATGTAGATAATAATAATATATTCAAAACTCATAAATGAAATATTGAATCTAAAAAAAATAATAGTTTAACTCAGAACACAAATGATAGCAAATCAAATTTCGAAACTTCGACATGTATTTATTTATGATTAATGGGGTATTATAATGCAAATAAAATTCGAATAAACAAAGTTAATGAAACCAAAATGTAAATAAATATCTTAGTGGTCTACTTTTTATCCTAATTGGTAATATTTTTCAGATGAGCATGATAGCTGTGGGCAATTAAATCACAGAGCTATTGCAGGGTTTATGACTTAACATATTTCTTTTTCCATTTATGTGTGTAAATATTACAAGTGTGGGGAGATCGGGGATTTTTCTGTATCATTTTGATTTTAACATTATAAAAATGTCATTCTGGTGTAGTAACCTACACATATCTATATAGATCTAGAATTATTATCATAAACTTTATAAAAAGAAATAATGATTTAGTTACTGATAATGAATTAAAACATAATAATTATAAAAAATTCTACCAAAATTGCCTGGATTACAGCTATCCAATTAAACTCATTTTTAATTATATTTCTATGTTATTGTAACCTTTTTTTTAGTTTTCTTTTAATTTAGCTTATTATTACTAAGATAAAGTATGTATGTGTGTGCGTGTGTGTGTTTAGTTTAATTACAAAATAACTATTTAGGTGGTGCTTCTGTTTTTTTGCTTCGATGCTTCAACTTAAACACTTCATTTTGCACGTGATTTCCCACTAAGATGCTTCGTCTTTAAATATTGTAATGGTTGGCATATTTACATGTAAGTTTCTATCTTGGTTTTTTTCGAAAATGTTTTCTGAAAAATTCATCTCTATATGAGAAACCTTTTATTTTCTAACTATTCATACATTCATTTTATTTTACTTTCTTGTGTTCCATCCATGTACAGATAGATTTAGGCCTAATTTTTCAACATGGTACTTTTTTCTATTATGTCGAACATTACTGCAGTACGGGGAAGGTGGATCCATAAAGCATAGTTTAAACTTAATTAGCTTGCCTATTTCAGCGACAGCCTTAGAAGTCATAATAGGTCTCCATTTTAGTTCAGAAACTATTTCAGTATTTTCAATTTCAATAGCTCTACACCTCTGTTTCTTGTATTGTCTGTTTTCATCCAATTTTAGTACGATATTCTTTTGCACCATTTATTTTCTTCATATTTTTCTTAAAATCCAATTTCATGCTTCATTAGCCTTGTAGGAAGTACAATTTTATCTTTTAAAATTTTATTTTATTATTATATATATTTAGAGAGAGAAAGAAAAGATAGATATAGGTGTAGATATAAATAGATAGATAAATAGATAAAAATATATAGAGATAAATAGATAAAAATAGATATAGATAAATAGATAAAAATAGATATAGATAAATAGATATATAGATATAGCTATCACACAAGATACTTGGGCTTCAATTTAGAATAATTGGTCTTATTTCTTTCACACAATTGAGTAATTCGTAATTTAATTTTTTTTCTTTAATCACTATCTAATTGTTTCCCTCTATAAAAGCATAAAAAAGAAAACTTAAACTCCTATTGAACTATATTTGAAATATATCAACTACAGTGGCTTAGCTTTTTCTTTAAATGATATTTCGTTCTTTTTTCCCCTTTTAAACTAAGAATCGCAGATTTTTCTTCAATTTGGTGTCTGCTTTATTGCATCACCGTTTAAAAAATTAATGTACGCATAATTATAATAAGGAAGTATACTCTTTTAGAGTATTTGAATCGATTCATTTAACGATTTTTTTTTACGTTTAAAAGAATGAAAATCTTGAAAGATTTTTTTAAAAAAAAAAAAGCATTAATAAATTGAAATTAAGGAGAAGATGTAATAAATTTCTGAAACATCAATATTAAATTGGTTTTTTGAAATGAAACGTCTTCCTTTATTTTTCCTCTTTATCTTATTTCATATATATATATATATATATATATATATGTGTGTGTGTGTGTGTGTCTGTATGTATATAACAAATTTCTAATATTATTGATTAATTGGATATTTTTCTTGGGAAAATTTTAAAAAGTTTAAGAATAATAACTTTACATTAATATTTCAACTTTCTTACCAAAAAAAATGTGTTTAATCAACTATAGAATTCAAAAATTGAAATAGAAATGTTTATCCAAGTACATTATAAACTTATTTTTCTTTCTATAGAGCATAAATATGAAAAAATGTTTATGCTTTGTGCACTGGCGTAGCTAGTTTTGAGTAGCCCCTGTATCTAAATTCCTTCGAGGTTCTTTTTTTAGATATGAGAACCCTGTTAATGGAACTGTAGTTGCACATGTTGACGACTCTAGCTTAGGGGCCTTGTATCATTAATACAGCGGTATCTACGCCCCTGGCTTTTTGTACTCTATAACGTATAAAAGAATGCACCAAGAAGGAGTTACACGACCAGAACGAAATTATACATGCACATATTTTATATGCAGATAAGTAACTTTAAGAAAATGACTTTTTTTCTACCAGAAGCTCCAGTGCATTGCAATAAAGTATCCAGATGATGCATGAAATAGAAGGCAATCAAATTCTGAGGCACAACTACCATGTGAATGGGGTTAAGCCGACCCCCGTGGACCGTGCCAACATCTCGCAGACACATTTGAGAATAGCATGAGCCAATGTTAAAATCTGAAAGAACGTTCAATTGGACGAAAAGAAGTAGGGTGATAAAATGGCAGGATTGCATGACATCTGGGTCGAAGCGACGCTACCATTCTCCTATGTTGACAGGAATGGGTAAATGATGGCCATACATGGCTGTCAGAAAGGTAACGATTGACCGGGAGTGTCTACAAAACACAAGTGATCAGCTGATTGGGGCATCGGTACTCAAAACCTCTGATGCATCGTTACTACCATCCATCCTGTCCATTGATGTTCCGGTTGCATACCGAGTCACCAATTACAGAAATGATCGATCTTAGGCAACTCAACAAATTAAGGCCACTACGCCAAGTTTCCTACAATGTTATACAATGCCAGGAATATTTTCAGGAATGTTTTCGCTTGACATGGAACGTCCCGTATTGGAGTAGATTTGTTCTTAGGGATGAAATGAGCCCAGATGACCAGTAAAAACCTTTCTGGAGACATCTAAAAAAGCGATGGGATACTCACCTGATTATAGTCCTTCACAAAGCCCTATAACAAAAAGTTATTATATGGTATGTCATTTCATTTCATAGCTGGACTTTTTTAGTTGTCTCTGGAGACACCTTTGTAGCACGATGGTTCGTCGACGACATTCTATACCCCCATAATGTTGTCCTTTGTTTCGCTGACCACTGGGATTACATTTCAATAAGTCAATGTCCAGAAGCATGTGGTATACCTTTCTATGACTTATTTTTGTGCTTCTTTGACACTTAATTAACCAGCGCGATCTCCGGATCTCTGCTCAATAGAATCCGTTACATCTCTGACTAGCAATCATCTTTAACCACTCCTGTGGTTTGGGCTGATATAACTTTCCAGTCGTTACGTGAATATCAAGAACAGGAGGGCACCTGTCAACTCTTCGTGGTCGTGGTAGCAAAGTGATCACGGTTACGAAATTGTGGTCGATGATGTCTAGTCATGGTTTGAGGCCTGGAACCCTTAAACATCCGCCGTATATAGGGTTGATGCACGTTATATCTTTCGAGGCTCTAAGTTCTATCGTTATCGTGGAGTGAAAGTTTGTAGAAGGGGTACCACAGCTCATGTGCCATCCGTGTCACTTGACAAAGATTCAAAAATACGAGGTGTGTCACCAATAGTTCTGGTGCTATTGAATATCGAGCAGCTTCTAAGTGCGATGCAAAAAAGCAATCAATCAATCAATCGGTAACTCTAGAGTCACTGCCCGACCGGATAACAGCTTGCATCACAAAGGTGGACCAATGCATTATTGATCTCTTTCTTGCTCTTATAGCTTTTTTTCCTGAATAAAAGATTTAATTTCTATGATATGTCAGTTTTTTTGTTTTCAATACATGAACATCACAGCTAGACTTTATTTCCGTTCGGATAGATTCCTTCTTGGTTTATCATTTTTTTATGTTGCTGAGTATATTGAAAAAGAAGTTTCACACACGTAACTCAAAAACTTAATAAAAAGTTGAACTGATTTCTTGCTCTACATTGTGTGTAATACTCAGCTATTCTAATGCTGCCTTGGGGGTTTTAGTTTTATAGATTCGTGATGTCTATTCACTATTAAAAACTTCAACAAAAAAAAAAATAATTAAAAACGTAAAGTTTACGGATTGGCTCTTAACTCTCTCCTAAATATGTTTCAAAATATAAATTACAAACTGATGTCCATTTCGGAATTCTATGAAAAATAAAGTATTTCAGTACGGCTAGATATTACGTCAAAAATATTTTCTGACATCTTTTGTTTTATTAAATAAATTATAATCTATTTTAGAGAAAGAAAAGAAAGGGAAAAAATTAATGCGTATTATATTATACTAACGGTTCCATAATGATTTTATCAACCAACTTAATTTCATCCTTTAAAAACAAACGCTTTATCAACCAAGCCAAAAGAGTATCCCCCCTCATAAGGTGAACTGATGCATATTTTAACGGAATTTGATGACAGTAAAAAAGAAACAGTCGTATGTTTAAATAACGCTATACTTCTATTTAAGGATATGCCTGACAATAGGACGAAAAAATTACAACAATCATTTTGGAATTATCTACAAAAAGCAGCGGAAACTTCTCAACGCTTTATAACCAAAATTATAATAAAACTGATTTAAATAAAAGCTATTAAAATAAAGCTAAGAGCTCAAATAACATTAAAAATCACAATAAAACTACTTAAATTGCTATAGAGATAAATATTTTTAAATAAAAATACTCCTACAGCTTTGAGTACACCCAAATAGCAAATGTATAAAATTTCTTTATTATTTTGATCAATAACGATGAAGGTACCAGCAATGGCTCCGGATGCACTTAATGTAAATAATTGAAGTGCTGTCTCTCGCAAAATAAAAAGTCTCTACTTATTGATTTTATCCAAGCTGTCTTTTTGGAATTTTAATATTTATTTTATCAATGTAAAAGTATGGTATCTGTGTCATAAAATTTTTTATGAAGAATAATTTTTGCATTTGTTTCTTTATGTTCACAGCAAAAAAAAAAAAAAATCACGCTGTTTTGTCTAATAAAACATAAAAAGTAATATGCAATGGAGAAAACTATTCTTTTTTTTCAATTTTAAATTTGACATTATCATATATTCAAAGATATGTTGATGGAAATAAGGATTTGATGAAAAATATGATGAAATAAATTTGTACATTTAAAAGCATCTTCAAAAGTTCCTTTTTTTAAGAAATACGTATTTTAAACAATTTTTTTAATAAAATTGCACATCTTAAAATTTATAGTTAGGAATTATACTTAATATTAAATTGTTTCAGACATGTAGTATCTATTTACAATATTTCTTATATATTTATAGTTCTATATCTTCCTTTAATGATAAACACATTCGTGCTTTTCTCATTGAAATATAGTGTACTTAATCGATTCTAATACTACATTTTTAAAACTCATAACTTCGAAAATAAGAAATCATTAATTGGTAGAATCATTTTCAGGAGAAGAAATTCATCTTTATATGAATGGTAAAAATTTTTTAAATATATATATTATGATATCACAATCTCTATTCAAATACTTTCCTTTAGTTTAAATTGATTCTTTTTTTCTCTTCACTTTCATTCTTTAGAAAGGAGCTGAATTTTGAAGGTATGAGATTTTTTTATATAATTTCAATACGACGTGTTTTCCATCATATGGCTACATTTCTAAAACTGAAAAATTCAAATTCTTAAAAAAAAGCTTACATTCGTTTCATGATTTAACAACAGAACTTTATATCATATTTTAAAAAACTCTCGCAGACACATATTTACAATTGAAATTTTCAAATTTCTAGCCATGAACTTTTTTTTACTACATTAAGTTAATTTAAAATTTTATTTCGCCTTTTCTAATCATTGAGTATGATTCTCCTTTTGAGTATTTTTCATCAGTATGCCTGGAAATGTTTTGAATAAGTAGACGCTGTTGCGACATAGCCATCCTGTGATGATCATGTCGTGCCGGTTCCGCGTAAGCTAGAGGTGTGGGATTATCAAAATGATGAGACATAATAATTCTTAATACAACTTTTATTAAGAATAACTTATATTACTTAAATTCTAATTTGACAATTTTAATTAAAGTGAGAGCCAACACCCAAATTAAACCGTGTATTTAAGTCAGACCACGCAACTAGATCCTTTATCTCAATTATAGTTACTAATACGATTTATCTAATTACTTATATCAAATATTACCTTTTTCAGATCTCTTTCCTTTACCTAAAGAACGATATCTATAAATTCATTATATACGATGATTCCAACTTCTTTATCTTAGGCTTCTATTCTTTCCAAAACTATCGGACTGCTAACTCTTGATCTGCAAGATTTCACACTAAGCTTTGTCACGCTATCGATCAGAATAATTCCACACTACTATCTCTAAGCTTGCCGCGCTATATCTTATCATCAAAGCTTCTATCCTTTTATAGTATATCTCATTTGCATAATATCTTTGTTTATCTTCTTGGTATTGGGTTGGAAAAGTTTTGCCATTAATCGTGGCCGTCAAAGAACATAGGAGTTATGTTAGCAGAAAGACGCGAGAGACGTCACACTGTGTTCTGATACAGCCGTTGCAAAGCATAGAAATACATATAAGCAGATAAAAATTATTGTTTTCATTTTTAAATTTTACACATAGCTAAATAAATTAAATCGAGTCAAATAAATTTAATTAATTAAATGCTATAATTATACTAATTGTAACTGTGACCTGTTTAACGATGATTAATTATTAGAATTTTTTAGTTATTTCCTCAGCATGTCTTTTAAGTGTTGCTTTTCGGATGCTACTAAATGTTTCACATCTCTTCAAAATTTTTCAATATTTCTATTATAAGGTCTTGAATTACACAAACAGACCATTTCTATTCTCAAAGTCAAAGGTGTTTATATTATTAAGAGCAAAGAATGTAAATTAAAATATTTTTACGGTAGCACTGCGAATTTTTGCTAAACGTGATTCTTTTTCGACTTTTAGAAAAGATACTGAATTTAATATAATGACAATTGTAAGAAAAGAGAGGAAAAAATTACCGTAAACTCCTGGGGGTATATATATATATAACGCACAACTATACTTTCAAGCTGCATTTTTTAATTTTTAGGTATATTCGCCGTATACCCGCACTCCCTATTTACGAAGAAACTTGAAATTTACATGTGCAGTGCTATTATGTTTTGAAGTCATTTATTCGAGGTATTGTCCCAGGATTTTGAAAAAATAGTGTATCTCTAGGACTACAGCCCTTTACGTTTCTTTTAGATAAATAGATTTTCGATATATGCATATGTCTAATTTTGTATACTCATCTCTTATTTTTAAAAAGCTTCATTGTTATACCCCTCCTATAACGCACATCTGTAAATATCGATCTTATTTTTTTGTGTTAAAAGTGCGCGTTACATGCCAGATGTTAAGGTCCGTAAAAATGGATTCAAAAAATGTTTTTCATAAGGTTAAAATTACGTTGTTTTAACAGAAATTATATTATCTAAATAGAGAAAAGGTAATTTGATATATTTCTAAAATTTTCTATTTAATTTCTGGGATACTCTTAACTGCAGTTTTTCAAAATTTTACAATAATTATCTTTTAAACATTTTTAATAAAATATTCAAGAACTTTAAAATAATTAAAGAAAAATTACATGATGCAGGTTTTGAAATAAAAATATACAGCTTATGATTGTTTACATTGCGAAGAGTTTGCTCCGATAAAATACGTCTATTTAAAAAAAATGTTAAAAAGTCTAGTTAACGTGTCCTTTTTTAATTTTTTTCTTCAAGAACTCAAGAATTACCTTTTATGAGAGATAAAGTTTATATATAGTATGTATTTATCTTCTTAGTATATTGCATTATTCTATTATAAATGAAACGTAAATTGTTTGCAATATTACAACATTCTTAGATACCCTTTCCTGGATTTTGTCTATTTTTTTGGCAACTACCCCTTTTAAAAATATAGATAGAAAATACGTTTCTTGTGCCAATACAATTCAATTCAGACAATCATTTGCTTCGACTGGGTGTCACATATGGCACCAAAATCACGAAAACTCTCAAACCATACGAAGGAAACGGAAACCGAATTTAATGTACTTAACATCTGCTTTTACCCAGAAGCCAGGAATTTATGTTAGACTCGGAAAAATACTTTCTCCCGAATTCTTTTTTCTCAGAGTCCAATGGCTTTTACTGGAAGTACATTCCTACACATTGGAATGGTTTATTTCTTCTATGATTCCTCTCCAGTGCCGCTACGATGTCCTTTGGGACATGTTCTATCATACAAGCGAGAAGAAAGAAGTTTTGGTTAGTTCTGTGATGGCAGCCAACAGAGAAGAGCAAAGGTTCGAGCAAACAACGCTTGGGTTCCAGCGAAAGGGTTTAGTTTAAACACGTGTTGTCATTTGCATGCTTCTAGTAAGAAAGTTTTGTTTACCTCTGCCACCCATTTTATTTTTTGTTTCGATTCTTTTTTCAAGCCATGTAGTTACCCTATGATTTTTTTATTCTTGTTTTACTATATTTTGGAAAACTTCTGCGGTCTGTTTTCGTGTTCTTTTTGTTAACTTCCTTCCCATCTTTGTCTTGTTTAGATTAGCCAGTTGGTTCAGCTTTCTTAACCTCAGCTTTAAGTACTCGTTCTGAATTCTAAATGCACTTTAAAATCAGTTCAATGCCCTCTGCACAAAGTTTAATACAATTATCTTTTTTCTGCTCCAAAAGTAAAATGAGCTGCAGAACGAAATTAAAAGCAAAATTTTTTGAATTAAACTCTCAAGCTCAATTTTCTTCCAGAAATTAGCATCGTTGCATGAATTTGTAGCTACCAAATTAATATCAAAAGTTAATTTCGTTTTTTGAAAAAAATATATATTTCATTTTATGCATAACCTTTCTAACAATATCGAATATTCAATATCTTACTTTTACAGTACAAAAAATCAAAAAAAAAAAAAAAAAAAGAATTCACAAGCATAAAAATAGGTAATAAAAATACACGATAAAAAGTAACAAATTTTATGAAGAATTTAGTCCTATGATTAAAGAAAAAATCTTTTTAAATATAAATACCACCGAAAACTTTTAGTAAGGTGGGAGGGGGGGGGGCAGCCTTGTTTTAAATGAAGCTAATTAAATTCAAAATTCGATACGCTTCGCAATTAAAAAATGTTACATGGAAATAAGTATTATGTCCAGATATTCAAGTTACTTTTTTTTTACTTTCAGAATATCTTTAAGACATATTAATTTATCTTCGGAGAGAGAGAGAGTTGTGCATTTTCTTAAACTTTTATTAAACTTGAATTTTTCTATGGAAGAATCATAATATTATTCACCAAATTGTTACTTTTTATGTTATTTGGGCTTTTGAATGCATAAATGTAAGAGAGGAAAAAAGTTTGTTTTACTTAGTTTTTGGAATACATACTGTTGTAATCCAGATAGAATTGAATAAAAAAATAATGAAATGCGGACATATTGTAAAACGTCTCATTCTATATTTCAATTGAAAAAATAAACAATAGACTATTTTATCAATAGCCAGTTCAATTTCTGTAATGTAACATTTGCAGACTGTTAATGATTTTGATTATAATTTGACACTTTATTATCATGCTTTATCTTGAAGGAATAACTACAGTTGAAATTAATGCTTAAATTATGAGTTAAAATTTTTTTGAAAATATAGAAATGAAAAACAGATTGCTTCGTATTGTGTACAAATAATTCTAAATTATTTATAAGTTAAATTCATCCGCACTAAAATAATTTAAAGATATGTGTACCATTCTTTTTTTAACAGGAAAGAAAACTCTCATTTCGAAACCTACAAGTGTAAATGTATAAAACTAATGTCATAGTGAAGTTAGGGTTATGACATAAAATAAAACCAAGATAATCTCTAAAGAAACATTTTTCTTGACATTTGCCACCAATAATCATTTTCTTTTTCTCTAGTAATTCCATCATTTTTTCTCGGAAGTGAAAGAGAAGCGAGAGAAAGTTTTCGAAACTATATTTTTGAGATAACTCGGTCCAACACGCTACTAGTCGTCATTTAGCTTTTGTTGCGGAGACATTTATTCATTGTTAGATTTTTAAAAGGAAGTTACGATAAATTGTAATTCAATATTTGAAAGAATTTAACGGTGCCATATTTTTTTTCAGACTTTTTCGTTCAATATATGGGTTTTTTTCCTATGTTATTTTGTAGTTTATTGTTTAAAAATTTTGAAAAAAAAATTATTCCTAATTTTCTTCGAAATTCCACTTTTCTAATTTTCTTTTTTACTTTAAAAAGATAAATTTTTTACTGTTTTTTTTTCTCTCCAAAACTTTCTTTGGAGGGGATCCTATTTTTTTAAAAAAAAATTTCCGTCAGAAAGTAAATTGTTTTACTCTTCCGGACTTTTCAAAAATTTTACTAAAAAAAAAAGCTCTATTTAAAATTTTTTCCTCAAGAAAGTGAAATTTTTTACTTTTTTCCCCCCGAAATTCTGATCGGAAATTCCATTTTATACAGAGATTTTTTTCCATCTCTTTTTTGAAATTTTTCTTTTTTTTTTTTTTAACCAGGCTTTTTCTTATGATCTCTGCAGGGGTGGGCGGACTTTTCCAGGTTACGGGCTACTTCTAATGTTTTTAAGGTGTTGCGATCCACCCATTGGCGTAAGTGTGGCCATTCTGTATTAAATTTGCACGTTTTCTTTTTCTTTAACACTTGTTTTTGACATTGTAACTCCCTTTCAGTACAACTCAAGATTGTACCCTTGTGTTTTTACTAAAAGAATTCAAAACTGCCAAGTTGAATGCTTGAACAACTATGAGAGACTGCTAGACCGCAGTGCATTGAGCAAAAACAAATATGTAAATCGATGAATCTGTGTGAAACCGTCGTATGTACTTAATTTGTTCGCTACCGAATCCCGTGCCATCATTGGACATAACGTCAACACAAGAACCCAATCCCATGGAATCGCTGGGAGAGCTCTGATCATCAACATTTATTCTCCCCTTCAGTCGGCGAGTGGGGAATTTTCCCCCTACAAAAACAGAGAACATGTTAAGGGTCATCGTTTGATTCCAATGAAGATACATGGGTCGTCTACACATTTATCGAATCATTTGCTTAAGTAAACACATTTGCATCGATTCTGAAAAGACAATTCTAAAATCTACCTGGCGTGAGTGAGTGAATATTAACGTCACGCTGTTCAGCTACACGAGGGCTTTTGGCGACGGTCCACGTAATTTTGAACCACGGTCAAGTGACGTGGACGATACCTGAGCTGGACCCTCTCCTAACTACTACATCATACCAAGGGGAGGACGTTCCAGCTCTCGACATATTTAACGTGCATCGCTGCCCTACATGGCGGGTCTTTAGTGGTACTGGGCTCGAACGTGACAAGGCCAGCCACGATCCGATACCTTGACTACTCGGCTACCGCGGCAAAAATCTACCTGGCATCAGTGTACCATAAATAGGTTTCTTTTAGTAAGTGTGTCTTAGGTCTTAGTAAAGACGGTCACCCTAAAATGTCTTGGCAGTCCACCTGCCGATAGCGATCGACGTAATGCCCATCCTGGTATTACGAAATACGGTTTTTTGACCAGAAATCACACATCAAAACTTTATTATTCGCATTAGTATCAAGGTATTAATACTTTATAAAAATAATTGATTTAGTACAAAACATTTCTTTCCCCTATTTCTGGTATACCATTAGTACCATTTAAATTGATAAAACTGGAGTGGGAAGTATCTGAGCTTTAAATAGTATTAAATCATTTGTTTTCCAAAGAAAGTTTTAATCAGAATTTTGAAAATACAGTAGAACGTGTCGTTTAGGCAGAATTCTCGGATTAGTTGAGGGATTCGGTGAACTTATACGTTGGTAGTATTATTCTTATGAGCAAGCGTTTGGATTCGAGCGGAAGTCACTTAGCTGTACTGACGTTTCTGTCTTTCTACACTTTACTGTGTGCGATTGAGCACACAATTTCTACATTGCCTTGCCCCATCTGATTACGACCTGGAACGGACTAACGGACATTCTATTGATTATGGAAAATAAACCTTTATCACAGGAAGCTGCCACTTCCATTGATCAAGTACAAAATACTAAATCACTTCCTGTGCCACCCAGTGTTCGACCGACCGAGCAATTCATCACTGACAATGCTGCGGCAATATCTGAGCTGCTTAAACTCCGAGCGGCCTACGCAGCCGGCGCCCGCAAAATCGCCATTATTCCATCTACCCGAGAGGAGTACAGCCACTTCCAAGGCGAACTCGAAAGCATTTACAACAAACTAATTACCGTTAGAGACTCTCTAGATGTCCCGCTTTTTAGTATCCCGCCAAACCAGGTGGCACTAGACAAAATAGTTGCTAGGGTCACTTCAAAGAGAAAGAAATCCGCTGCTTCTACTGAAAATAATACTTCGAACAATACAAGTAATGCACCCAAATCACTGGTCAAGAGGGAAACCCGCAAAAGGGCGACTGTTGACGAGGATGGATTTAGATTGCCACCGAAGAAACAGACCACTAAGCTTAATGTGTGGTAAGCCTTTTCTCTTTCTTCCCCTGCCGCCATCTTAACGCATCCAAATACCTCTGCCCCATCAGCCCCTTCCATAATCCTAGCTAATGCTTCTGAGGAGGTGGAGGAGATTGAATTTGATACCGAGCAAGCAGCTACGGCTGTCGCTCCTAGGGTTAAAATCCCGCCATTCTTTATCCAGCCAAATCCGGATTGGACTGACCTTATGGTTTTTGCTCATAGCCTTGCCCCCACACTTCAGAGTAAATTATCAGGGCGTTTCCTGAGAATTACTGTTCAAAGCGAGGAGGAATATAGAAAGCTTGCCACATATTTCTGGCACGAACAAATCGCATTCAAATCTTTCATGTTAAAATCGGAAAGACCACTCAAACTTATTTTGAGAGGACTTCCCACTTCCACCGAACTCGAAGCTGTTAAAAAAGAAATTGAGTCGGAGGGTTTCAAAATTCACAAAATTTCCCGTTTAACTAAATTCCAAAGCAAAGCCCCAATGCCGCTGATTTACATTCAATTAATTAATGATCTAAATGCCGACTCAATCTACAATTACGTAGATATGTTCGGTACTCGTGTAGCTTTCGAACCGTATGATGGATCCCGTAATAGACGGCCCAACCTGTGTTGGCGTTGTCAGGGATTCTTCCACAGTTCGAAAGTCTGTCATCTCCCAATGAAGTGCCTGAAATGTGCAGGACCCCATCAAGCAAAAGATTGTACTTTGCAGTTTGAGGATCCCCTCAAATGCTCAAATTGCGGTGGAGAGCACGCAGCTAATTGGAGGCAATGTCCGCGTTTTCCAAAAAGTATAAAAAGTCTCCAAACCATCAAAACAAAGGTGGTAATAATAAAAATAATAACTCGAAGCCTTCTAACAAAAACACTAATCAAAGGATTCAAATACTTCACCGGAGGTGACGCCCTCGTCACAAAATTTGAAAAACAATAATCAACTTCGGTCTCCTCATATTTACCGTACCACAGACCCTAAACTACCTTACTCCAAAGTTGTCTCGGGACAAATTCCGGCAAACCAGCCAAGGAAAAATATAAAAAATAATAACGATCAAAATTTTTCGGCTCTCTTCTGTTCTGTTTTGGCCATTTCCAATGATGCAGGAGTAGACCAAAATTTACTAGCAAAAGCATTTCGGCAGGCTCTCCCTGCCCTAAAAAACCTAAATGATGCTAACGAGAAAGCCTGCGTAATTTTTGAAGCGTACGTAGCAATAGTACAAGGGCGCAATTACGCCCCAATGCTCACAGCTTAACATTCAATTCCAACGTGCAATCTTTGTCGATTTGCTTCTGGAATGCGAACGGACTTCGACCCAAAATTTGTGAAGTCCGCGACTTTTCTTTCAGCAGGAGCAGAACCCTGATCTGTTGTTAGTTCAAGAAACAACAGAAACCTGGCGGTCTAGATCACTTATTGCGAATTATCGTCTTCATAAGACGACAGAAATAATATTTTCCACGTACTCAGATGGAGGGTACTGCTATTTACTGCAAAAACCAATTACGATCATAACAAAGTTTCATTACCGACTTTTGCAGTATATGGATGCAACCTGTCGAAATTAATTTAATAATTTTCCCCTATCAAATTGTTTCAGCGTACGCTCAATGCCAGAAATAATAGAAAATTTCCTGATAGGAATTTTCTCAAAATTCTTAATTCACCTGGCCAAAATATTATCATTGCTGGAACTTAAGTACCTTACATCGTGCGTGGAACGCTAGATGCATTTGTATGCTCTTCGCAAATTGTTAATAATAAACCGAATGTGAGGATTGCAGCACCGCACGCCTACATATCAACGCTAGCTCTAGACCGGGGGCAAGAAATTCTATTATTGATCTTGCAGTTCTTAAAATATCCCCTTCAATCATGATATTAGAGTTATAGATGATCTTGAGATCAGATCAATCTACCGGTCATTCTTACTCTATATACTGAAACAACTCTAATCAAAATTCCGGATCAACTCACCGGTGAACTTCAAGTTTCTTTTTAAATAACAAACCACTCCCATCCCTCACTTCCTCAAGCAATGACGACCTCGAAATTGCAGGTGGAAACTTGGAGAAAATATCCTCTGAAGAAGCTCTTATAGAAGCTTCAAAATTAAAATTAAACAACCCCCATTAAAACTCCCCTCGAAATTAAAGCTAAAATTCGCCACAGAAATCGTGTTCGGAAATTTGCAGCATTACCAAAAGAAGATCCTGCGGGGTATTGTGGGAAATCTGAATTCCGAACACTCAGTAGTCGTGAGGTTACGAAGACATTAGACACTTTTCTATCTCGTTGGGAATCTCACGTGCGGCACTTACGCCGGAGACCGGAGAGAGAGGCTCTTTGGAGAAGAGCCTCCCTATTCAAAACCGCCTCAAAACATTCCTCCCCTAAAGGGGCGCACTTGGCAGTGTAGCAAATCACTGCCCACTCTGGAGAAGGCCCGGAAGTGGTGCGAAACAGCGCTAAAGCAGTTCGGGCAACACTGAGCTGAAAACAGACGTTTTACAGCTTTCATAAGGAAAATTAAAAATTCCTGGACGCTCCTACCGCAATACAGACCTGGAAAAAACAACGCCAGGGGAAGTACAGGAATATATTAAGATCAATAAATCTCCTGGATTGGATTTAATTACAAATCGCATCCTTAAAATCCCCCCCTCAAATTCTAGTTCTTTTGGCGCTAAATTGCTGTTCCGATATATTAATGGAGGGCATGGGCTTTCACAGAGACTGGAGAGACTGCCAGTGGTGGTCCCCATTCTAACCAATTTCTGATGATACTCAACCTCAAAATTACCGTCAATCTCGCTACTCAGTAAGCAGGCAAAGCGTACGAATATGTTCTTTTTGATCGCCTGAATCAGCACTGCATAGCCAGGGTATGTTATTTATTCCTGAACAGCATGGCTTTGTTACACAGTGCTCACAGTAACTCAGTTACTAAGAGTTACTGAGCTGATTCATCACAGTTTTCATAATAGCAGGCCACGGGTATGCTTTTGTGGACATAGCAAAACCTTTGACAAAATTTGGCATGATGGCTTGCTATCCAAGATGATGCGACTTGGGTTTTCGGACCAACCTCATCAAATTATACACTCCTACCTAAACTCCGTGAATTTAGGGTAGAGTTGAAAACAGTCTCTCCACCCCGCGTCACGAATTCTCAGTGGGGTACCACAAGGATTTTATTA
Source organism: Trichonephila inaurata madagascariensis (assembly GCA_019973955.1). Lineage (NCBI taxonomy): Eukaryota > Metazoa > Arthropoda > Arachnida > Araneae > Nephilidae > Trichonephila > Trichonephila inaurata. The sequence goes on along the minus strand of BMAV01019736.1, from coordinate 431,933 downwards.
GGGCCCAAGCTCTTTCAATCTATACATCAACGACATTCCCAAGGCTGCCCAAAGTCCAGTTAGCGATGTACGCGGACGACACTGTATTTTACCCAAAACATTTATAGCAATATCATTGGGTATTTCAAAATTATGTCATTCGACAAGAAACCTGGCTTAACGACGCTGGAAGAAATAAAGGTTAATGCATCTAAAAGCGCATTTCCCTCTTTACGAGAAAGCGGTGCATCGGAAAAATTCCCGCATATTAAACATTTTAATCAGCCTGTCCCTACAGGTTTTGCTGAATAGTACCTAGGTTTAATATGATACTAAGTGCCAAACTTGCTAAGCACATCACCGTTCCGCCCTGGGGCGGCTGGAATGAGAAACACTCCAGTAAGCGGTTTCTCCCAAGAGCAGAAAGCTCGCATTAAAGGCACAAGGTTCTATTATACAAAGACATTCTTCGCGCCCCCATCATGTTGTACGCTTCTCCCATCTGGGCGGGAGGCGGCAGTTACTCGCACCTGAAAAGATTGCACACTTTTCAAAACATTCAACAGCGTAGGAACAACAAACGCACCTTGGTTTGTCAGGAACGAGAATACTTGCATAAAGATCTTGCTTAATGTTCCCGCCGCTTCTTGATTTCATCAAAGAGCAATCAGAAATTTCTTCAACCGGTTACCACAGATTTCAAATGAATCTATCCAGAATCCCGACACGACAATTCTATTCCTAAGCTCTTCCTAGAGACCTAGATCAGTTCTTAGTATCACTCGTATCAACACTTCCCAGCTCTATGAAAGGATGAGAATGTCTTGATGCCGAATTAAAAGATATAATTTTATTGTTACACTAGTTGTCTTCTTTTGCAAAGGAGCTTCACTCTCACTTTAATTATTCTCCTCCCCGCGCCATGCAAGTTTTTGATCGCGTTTAGTGTGGCAATTCACCCCTCATGATCTTATTTCAAACTCCTCTACCTTTTTTTTTATTTTTTTTCTTCCAAGTGGTTATTTAAACTTCATTTGAATAACCCCCGAAATTTTTTAGAGGTAATGAAAGGACTTAAAAATTTTTTCTCTTAACCCTTTGTTATTAAAAATTTTCCCTTCTCTCCTCGTTCCTAAAGATGCGGCAGCGGTTGAAAGACGGGCTTTGCTGTCATGGAGATTTACGTCATTTTCTTCGTTTTCCATGAAAGCAAACAGAAACTAAATCAACTGGGAGAGTGGTTTCCACCCACCCCCCCACCAGCGTTATTGCCTGCATTTAATTGGACTGCTTTTTTTTTTTATATTAACTTCAACAAATTGTTTCTGTTCAATTTATTATGATGAGGGGAAAAGAGCTATTCTAAGGTTCCACGTAAATGAAAAGTTACCGTTACCTGTGTTTTTCGTTTTTTTCCGGGAAAGTCGTTTTTCCGAAAAAGTTTTTTTTTTTTAACTACATGCAGTATAGAAAACGTTTTAAAAGTGCAATGCTCAACAGTTGTTTCGCGTGAGGCCAAAAGTGACGGGAAAATAGTTGTGTGATTTGGTAAACATCTGCGCGGAATATTAAGTCAGTTTGTTTCCAAGTGAGGGGGTGTATACGTGGACTTTTGTTGAGTTGTGAACTGCTATGGTTTCGAATTCAAAACGGAAGAGCAACGTCTTGAGCATAGAGACAAAACTTGAAATATTGAACCGTCTCGTGAAGGAAGAAAGTGGAGCGTCTCTAGCATAGTTTTATAATGATGGAAAGTCAACAATTTCTGACAAAAAAAAAAAAAAGCCGAGAAACCATTTTAAATTTTGCATCAAAATTTGATTTAGAAGATGGCTCGAAGAAAAAGAAAACAGCTAATGCATTTTCTACGTTAGAGACAGCTATGGAGTGGTACGAACAACAATCAGAGAGCTGTCCTACTCAACTACTGCTGCTCAAGAGAATCAGAGACCTTGTGGCGGGCTCAGGAGTCTTTTCATTAACATGTCCTTTGGGTTCTTTTTTCTTTCTCTTTTCCGACCAAAACCCAAGAAGTGAAACGTGAAGATTAAATGCAAATTAGATAGCTTTTAACTATCAGAAGTTTCAGTAAGCGGTATGGCAAATTGGGGAATGTTATGTTAGAGAGTGATACAATCGTGAAGTGACAGCCAACAGAGATTACCCCGAAGATAGAGCCATTAGGTCAAGGTGCAAACCATTGCACTCGAGTAAAGACGCAACTTCCTTAGTATTGGATCAATGATTGGGTTAAGGTAGGAATTGAATATTTAATATTAGGACTTGCGATATTATTGGAATTGAGATTAGGCTGGTTAGATATTGATAGTGGTACGAGTTACGTTATTTCGGTATTACTTATATTGTGTGTTTGTTCATCGTAGATTCTCTCATATATATTATTATCTAATCTGTTAAACGCTTAAGTTCAAGTTCTTAATAAAGATATTTTTAAAAAATGCAAACTTCTAGTTCTTTAGTTGAACCTACACCTCTAGTTCACGCAGATAATCAAAGAGAAGGGCACCCTAGGGGGGCATTTTCACAACCTTGCAGCGAAAAAACGAAAGTGTACATTGTTACAGCGAAAAATAAGTGATTATTTTCCACAATAAAGGTAAAATTACGATATTTTGCACCAATTTTGCTTTTTCTTCAAGCACGTTTCCCGCATGTGATGATTTTCAATATTCGTATAGTGTTCGGTTTCATATACTGCATGGATCGCGCATGCGGTTTTCGGTTATCCGAATGGTGTCCGGTCCCAATTCACTCGGATGAATGACGTTCTACTGTAAATTGGTTTTAAAACTTTTATTTTATAAAACCACATTTGAGTTTTTTTAATTCTAATTTTTATTTCTTATTCCTTATCATTTTTAATAGTACTTTTCAAATATACTCCATTCCCATACTGAATTAGCTATATTTTACAGAAATATTATTTAATAGTCTTCAAATTTACATTAAATTCTCACTCCTCTCAGTCTGATTGTACAGCTGAAAATAGCAGGATTCCTTATGAGGTGTATTTTGATATAGTGCAATACAATTTGGAACGAAGCACTTATCAAAACAGATTTTAAGGGATCGTTGTAATTTTAATTACTTCAATCAGTTGATGGTCTTATTTCATTGAATCTTTTTCTACATTTTTGGCATTCAAAATTTATGTGTGAGAGGTTGCCACCTCTCTCTTGGGCACCTTAATATTTGGGAGGTAGGGAAAAAACACTCGACATGATCCAAGCAATCTATTTATTGATCACACAATGAAAAGACACAAATCCAATTAATAATAGTAAGAAAATGTCTCGATGCTAACCACGAAAGTGGAACAACGACGGTAAAACACGAACGATTAGGAGACTATCAAAATTGATCCTTACTTTATAAATGATCTAACCTATCATCCTATTTAATTTAATATCAATTTAATCTATCGTCACTTTAAGGCTTCCTCCTAATAAATTTCTTAATCACAATAATTAAAATACGATACCTTCAATAACAGTCTCACCTGGTTTCTGGCTTATTTCCTCTCCTACTCTCTATTCAAGCTAGAAAACTTCGACTATATATAGTAAGTTAATTTGAATGTCAAAAATATCTAAGTAAAAATTATAAGGATCTGCTTCCAAAATATAGATTCATTGCAGATTTCTTTTTAATGGTCCAGTAGAAAAATGTATCTTAATACTTTAAGTCCCTTATCATACATAGGATTGGAATAAAATGCACATATTCAGATTAATTGAACTTTCACTTCAGAGCATGCCTTTTTATATTCAGAGTTATTAAACTAGAACTTTTTTTAATATCACGTCACTTAAATGTGAGCCGAGAATATAATGGAGTTTTAAATCAAAAAAATCTTCTAATTCAGGTATGTCCACCTCATGTTGAATGAGGTGGAAGTCGAGTTTATTATCTAGATTCTCAGGGCTTCTAATTCAGAAATGATTGAGAAGCCAGGAAATTGGACTCTAAAGGATGCAGACAGATAATCATAATTATTCACTTTTATTAATCTAACGTTGAACCTGATTACGCCACATGTAGAAAAGACAATAAACTGGTAATAAATGATAAATATATTTAACGAGATGCAACCTCAGAGAGCCTCACCCACGAGAAATCTTCTAATAGTAAATGACTATAATTTCGGACGATAATTCAAGAGCAAGCGATTACAATTCAAGCAGGGCTAGCGTGGCTATATTTTCCACCGAAGTCTATTCTCTCTCTCTATCTCACTCTGACTATTTATATTCTATTTAGTAGTGACGTTCATTTGTGGTGTTAAGTTGTTCTATCTCAGAGTGCTAATTTGGCTGGATGGAAAAAGTTGAAATGGAGAGGATTGTTCTAACGGATAGCCCGGATACTTCTAAAGGATACTTCAATTAGTAGTTTTCTCTTGAGGGAGTGAGTTAATATTAACGTCGCACACTGTCCAGCTACAAGCGGGCTTTTGGCGACGGACCTCGTAGTTTTGAACCATGGTCAAGTGACGAGGTCAACACCTGAGCTGTCACCCCCTTTCCAAACTACCACACCACACCAACGGGAGGATGTTTGAGCTCTCGACAGATTTAACGTGCATCGATCCCCCATTTTCCCATACCTTGACCACTGGGCTCTCGCAGCCCCAGTTTTCGCTTGAAGATTGATTATTTTCGCTAGATAGCTATCAATTATTTATAAAACATACTTAATAAATATATGCCTCTATGAACTTATACATCCATCCAAACTTCTAAATGAGATCTCACGAATAGATCAAAAATGTATTTAACAAATATTTTAATTTTTATTAGTATAGGTGCTTTGTCTTTCATTACAATTCAGTTTTAAAAAATCTTAAGGAGTTAAATAATATCCATTAAAATAATGCAATCTAAGGTCCACAATTAAAATATTGTAAAAGAAAAATTGCATGACACCTTATGATTTCAATGTAATGCTAATAAAATTCGCAATAACTGTTAATTTGAGATTCATGGGGGAAAATCTGACATTTTGTGACATTTTTTATAAGTTAATGGGGCAACAATTTTTTACAAAAATACAAAGAATGCTTACACATTTTTATAATGATTTGGATAAAGAATTTAAAAGTTGTAAATATATATATTTTTTGGATGAAAAATTCTTGGAAAAAGCTTGTTTGAAGTTTAAATTATCTTCTGAAACTTTCAAATTTATTCTTCTTTCAAAATGACGGATGTAAGCAAACTGTGTATTGAAGGATAGCATTTTTGTATTCTCTAAGAAGAAATATTCTTATTCCATGATTTCTAAAAGCAAAGTAAACAGCATTAAGAATTAGAAGAAAAGAAAAAGAAAGGCAAATCATTAATCATCACTACTATATAGGAATAATATTCCAAAATAATCACCGAAAAGAGTCTATCTAGTTTTCGATGTTTCTAAAATGAAATCAATAGTAACAAGAACAAAATAAAGTACACCTATGTAGAAATAAATTATAAGCATCTGTAGCAACACAATAAACAAAAGAGTAAACGAAGCTTAAAAGAAAAGCATGGGCTTCAGTGCAAGGAATTAAAGGTCTTATATGAAAACCGTTAAGCAGGAAATAGATGGTGATAAACATTGTTAACCTTGATGGAAGCATGGATTTAACTGCAACAAGAAAAGATTTTTTTTTACTTTAAAAAAACTAGAGAAATAATCTCCAAACTTGGTTCCGAAAACAAGAAAAGCAAAGAAAATTTCCGTAAAAACTTTATGAAGATGTTCTTTTTCTAAATAATGGAAATTAAAAATAAGAAAAATGGAAAACATAGTTGAAATTAACTCGGAGAATATTTTAAGTCCAATACTTAGGGTAAAATGACTTTCAAAAAGGGAAACTACATCTAAACAATGCTAAGTCATACTTAAGAAAAACTACCATGGCCATTCTTAAAAAAATAATAACTGGCACAGGTATTGTATGCATGCATTTTCTACATATTCCTGAAAAATACCTTTGAAATTTCACCAATGGATTATTGTGCTTTTGGTTGGTTGAAAAAAGCTTTTTTAAAGCGCATACCACGATTGATGGATTCTGAAAACAGTGAAAGAGAAATAGCATAAAAGTATCCCAGGATGTTTAAAGAAAATTCCTTCTATCGTGGGAATAAATATGCGAGATCCGGTGGCATAAGAAACAACAACAACAAATATGTGCACTTATAATCTAGAAGCAAAACAGAGACAGCACAGCTTTACAGTTTAAACTTTTAAAGAAAATGGACCGAAATCATTAAAAAAATGTGTATACACCTTCTGTAACAGAGCCCCTTAAGCCCCTTAATTGCACAAATGAAATAATTCGTTCGGAGTCATATTATAAGCTGCTGTAACTTTCACACTTGAATATAAGCGATCGCCGTCTGCACTCCTGAGATTATCTGTGATCTGTCGTCGTGATACCGTAAATTTATAGATAAAATTTATTGTTAGTTCAGATAAATATTATATTATATATATATATATATATATATATAAAGTATTTTTTTCACTTGCTGGACATCAGCTTTTGGAACACATATGTTTTGTTTAAAGAAATTCAGGGGAAAAACTTAAGATTTCAGAAGCAAATAAGTAGAAAGACTTAACAAAAAGTTATCACATTGGGGTATAAATGTAAAAAAATCGGGTAAACCGAAATCTTTTGGAATTATACGACTAATGGAACGTTATATTTTCCTAGTTTTGTTCCACCAACATCAAAAAAAGAAGTTCC
>BMAV01019736.1:410600-422788 GCA_019973955.1 Trichonephila inaurata madagascariensis | reverse complement strand
ATATTCTTTGAAATCTACTCTACCAAGATATATGGCAGCACGGATTCTATGATGAGTATTTTAGAGGGGAAGGCGAATAGTTTCAGCGCATTCATTGCGAAGATTATCATTTTTGTCTCAAAAAGATAGTTAATGTCAAAATTTAAATGTTTAATTTTTTGTATGTTAATGAAGACCTTGGAAAACGATTTGACTATTTATTTTAAGGGAACAGTGTATATAATTAATTTTACAGTTAAATATCTTTAATTAATTAATTAGCTCTAACGGATTAAATTTCTCAAATATGAGTATTTTGTTTATGTATATCCCTTAATTTTCAATGTAGTAATCCAAAAAATTATTGCATGAAAAAAACTGCAGTAAATCATAATGCGTTAGATAAAGGGTTTTATATATAAGGAGTAACTACAAGAAAACATCTTCATATATTATAGATAACTTGCGTAGTGACCCCTTTAGAATAAAATTAATTTAAAACAGTTTTCCTGCATTAATTTTTTTCTTTTTTTCCCATAAAAAGTATGAAACGACTCAAATATCATAGAACACTATTCTGGGAAAACTTTAACGGTTATGTGGTTCTGCTAAAACCACACTTTAACATTCGAATATTCTGATTGCTGTAATAAAATAACTCCACTTCTCCTTTCTCAAGATCAAATATTGTACACAATTATTCTTATATTCGTCGTTTTGAACGAAAGTTATTTTAAAATTTCATTTTATGAAAACTTATTCATGCGATCCAAAATCAAACAATGTTATATTTTATTACTTTCAGGGACCTCATCTATGAGAAATACTTTTATCTTGGAGATTTTAATAATAACCAGATCACGAAATAAAGTACGATTACTTTTACAGAGTTTATCAAAATCCCTGGAGATGCAATCTCATATACTCTAATCCTAAATATTGAAATCCTGAAAGGTCAAAATCCCAATGGTCTAGCGTTCCGGAAAGTGGAATACCGAATGTTGAAATCTTGGAAGCAGAAATCCCAAATACCACAATCTCATGAATATAAAGTCTATATATAAAGGAAGTAGAAAGCCGATTGGTAATTGGTGAATGTTCTGGTTCTTTGTAAAGGACACGAATTTTCCTAGATATACGGTATATAAAGGATTTCCTTCTTTCGAGTGATTTCTTTTCTAACTGTATGTATTTCTACGGAAGGGAACCGTAAAAATGTTTATTGGCGGAAGAGATTTGTGTGTGTGACATGTAAGAGTACAAAGTTTTTAATGGTGAAAGATAAAGGCTGAAAACCCCGTTATTATCAGTGCTGCGAACATAGGAAATACTTTAAGATGACTCTTTATTACAGAATGTACTTTCTTTTGTGAAACCCAATCTTACTTCCTGTGATTTATGAATAAGCCAAATTAATGCTTGACGAAAAATGAAAGCATTTTTTTTTTAGAGAAAGATTTTATACTACATATGCATGCTATTTTATGATAATATTATGCCTAGAATTATTCTCTTTTCTTATTGCATATTATACAGCTGAGTTTTTGCAAAATTTTGTCTCAAAATGAACAGATCATAAAATCTTTGACAATTTATTTTATTAATAAAATATTTTTGTAGGAATAAATCTCAACATGATGCAAAAAAAAAAAAAAAAAAAATCTTTAAATTTTAAATTTTTTTTCGAAATTTATTAAAGTGTTTTTGGGTTTTTTTTTTTTTCAAAATCTATCCTTATAAACACACGTATATGCATATTCTCCCCAGCCAGTTTTGGGAAAGGAGTAAAATAATAAATACATAAATAACTAAAGATGAAAGAACAATTAAGTTTTAATCTTGGCTTATTAGTAAGTAACGTTACTCGAAATATATACTCACTCATCACGAGATCTACCACAAAGAGCCATTAGACCTATAGACTTGAAACTTGCTAATCGTGTTTCTTTTTCATTTGTTGAGTAGAGATGTTCTAACTACAGGTTTTGGGGAAACAGACTCCCAAGGGGTTAAGGGGGCGTTATAGATAAAATGTCTCGTTTTTGAACTATTAGACCTATATAATTGAAATTTGGCAAACATGTTTCTTTTGTTGAGCAGAGATCCATTAAGAATGAATTTTGTGGGGGAGATTATGGGGCAGTAAGAGATAATTATATTTTTGTTTTAGAAATTCAATTCTTGTCCTTTTTAAATCAAGAGACGCGGGCTGTAAGAATTTTTTTCAATACAATTGAAAGCTTAATTCTAGGAATTAGATATCAATAGCTTCAAAAATACCGGGTATCCCATAAGTCCGTAAATACTTTAAAAATGCATAAAAATTTAAAGTATATATAGTCACACAACATCATGAAATACACAGTGAAGTGGGTGGGTAACATCTCTAGTGCACACATATAGGATTCATTTATAAAAGGTAAAACTATTAGAGTATCGTTTTTTAACTCCTAGAACAATATTGGGCATACGCTGTATATTTTGTGAAAGTAAAACCAACTTCCTTTGTTTGTTTTTTCTAAATGGGAAGCATGAGGGGAATTCATTTGCGAAATCGAATAAAGAATAAGGTATTACAGATCAGCACTTTAAAGATTATATCTGGTAAAAATTTATTCTAACCGTATTGAATAAGAGAAACTTGCACTTAAATAAAATGCATATGTTTAAAAAAAAACATTTTTAAAATAATAAAATGCTATTGTATACGTTTAACAGGCTGCCTAAATACATTTATTTCAAGTCAATACATGAACACTAAAATTTTCTAAAATACTTATTTTAAAGAAACTGGAATTATTTTTATGTAACAGAATTATTTACAAATTATTAGCAACATTAATTACAAATTGCTGACTGAAAATTATTCACAACAAATAATTATTTGTATACTTTTGTAAACGTTAAAAAAAACAAAAAATTTTGAAAACATTTTCAAAGCACTCCTTTTTTTTTTTTTTTCATTTTTCTTAATGTTATTTAGTTTTGTCGCATATTGTTTGCAAATACCAAGTTAAATGTAGTTTAAAAAGGAGGAATATTTGCTCACATGTGAGAAATTAGCCAGTTTGTACAACTTATTACATACAAAAGGAAATGATTCGATTTAAGAATTTCAATTGTTTCACGTTTCATCACGTCACAGGGATATGGATCTGCAATAGATCCTCCATCCCCTATCTGATAAGTATTTTGGCGTTGAAAAGTGGAAAACCTGAGTGGGAAAAACAAAGTTCACACTGAGTTTGGTAGGGTAATGCAGGCGAATGACGTCACAGTCTGGGGGTAGTAGTCTTCTGATTTAGGTGGGAAAATGTCCTGAGAATTTTGACAGTCAACTGGGAGCTGTAGTGTAAACACACTGTTATTAGTTGATAGCAATAAGTGAGAAAGCTCTCTAATGGCTGCCCTGAAGTTGGGGAAATTGAAATAAGATATTGCTTGCCATTTCAATTGTTTGCAGCTCCATTAAAATTTATAAAAATGAAATTAATCTTCCAAAAACAGTTACACCAATGAACGAAATGCTTTAACTTAAAAAGTGGTCTGAATTATTGGGCTTATTTTACATGACGCGCTTCGGTTCTATTTTAAAAACCTACAAGCCATTCGTCGATTTTACGAAGCTTTAATAGAAAATGTGCTAACAGAATTGTAAAAATAAATACTCACATAATAGATGGGAAATCCTGTAAAACATTTTTAATGCTTCAGAATATACAATAATGTAGCAACTTTCTTATAGTATGTATAGTTTTATCTTTATCAATTGTTTTTCTTAAATTTTTAATGGATTGAAGTAAAGTTCACACACACAAAAAAATCCATATTCATTAATTTTTCTAAATTAATATGTAAACTTATTTTATATAAAAATAATACTAAAGAAAACTGTAGTAACCGAAGTCAAAATAAATCTATTTTTGAAACAACTTGCCATCTCAGTTACGTAGTCCTTAAATTCAATATCATTTCAAATCATCTTAGATTCTTAGTATGCTTGGAACTAAGCAGCTATATGAAGTAATCATACATTTTGTACTTGGAAAAAAAATGTATGACGCTAAATCGAGAAAATACTAAACATGTATATACCACGTTAGACTCTTTGATCTAAATTGGAAATAGTTTTTAAAAGAGGATGGCAACAATCAAACAAACACTGAATTTTACGCAATAATTTACCTGCAGAAACATTTAATAAATTATTAGTAAAAGATCAAAGGTAATACCTTTTACCTGAGTAAAAAGACGTTGAGTGGGAAGCTACCTCACAAAAATTTACAAAAAAAAATTCAATCAATCACTTAAAACATTGCTGAGATTTTTTCATATGGATGCTATAAGTTGGTTCGATTTTTGGAATTCTAATATAGTTTTAATGAGAAAACATTATATATATATATATATATATATATATATTTAATTTCTTTAAAAATATTACAAATAAATAAAAATTAAAACTTTAATTGCTTTAAATTAAAATTAGGAAATAATGTCACACACACATGTTGTGTTCTTATTACATGTGTATTCTTTATTTGTATCCAAGCATTTATTGTGGCTGCAACATATATTTATTTTACCTATAGTAATGTGGCGGTGTGATATCTATATGAACTAGTACCAACATCATGCGAAGACGATCGTTCTCTGGCGTGATTGGTTACGTACTCGTGTTCGGAACGGAAGGTACCCAGAACAAACCTTCCTCCTTCATTGGTGACCCTGGCCGTGCAAAGGAACCACACCCTTCACGTGCTGCAGTCGTAGCGCCATCTATCCACCACAAAAGCAACTAAGCCGTCAAACATTGACGCAAATAAGCCGTTACTTCTCAAAGTTGTCTCACACAAATGACGCAATCAAACCGTCACACAAAAGACGCAATTCTTGTCTCACACAAATGACGCAATCAAACCGTCACACACATGACGCAATTCTCAAAGCCGTCTCGCACGAATGACGCAACCCACCAAGTGACGCAACTGCTTACATGCTCGCCACGAATATGGTATCGTTTGTTCGCCTATTCGCCGAAACACTGGCAGGGGAGTATGTGGCGTTGTGATATCTATATGAACTAGTACCAACATCATGCGAAGACAATCGTTTTGACGTGATTGGTTACGTACTCGCGTTCGGAACGGAAGGTACCCAAAACGAACCTTCCTCCTTCAGTAATATACCATGCCTTTAAATCAATTTGAATTTTCTTCTAGGTTTATGGTTAAAATTATATATAGAGAGAAGAATATGCAAAGAGAAGAGTATAACTTATAGAATTGTGCACACACAGAATCAAATAACATTAATATATAAATGTGACATTAATTAGTTTAAATTATCAATAAGTTACAATTGAAACTATTTCATGAGCAAAGTCTGATCAACGTAAAAATTTTTTTATTTTTTAAGAAACCTTAAAAATGCATCAATTTTCGGTTCATTTCAAGTAATAGTTTTGAAAGATATAATCAGGATTTACAAATGAAACATTTCGCTTTTTTTTTCCACTTTCTTACAATGACTTTTTAAGCAAAATTTCAAATGTTTAACCTACATTCGGTTTCATTAATTTTCACTAATGTTTCAGCTTTTGGAATCAAATTATTATATTAGTATTGGTGATTATATTTAAACAAAATCTGGTTAATTTTCGTATATTTATTCAGCATTAAATGCATTGGCAATCGTAATATTTATGGATGCGTGTTCTTTAAAAAATATTTGTATATATATTCCACTTTAGTAATACACACACCAGTCAGATTTTTATACATTTCATTTATATATTTCCAAGAATGGATTCATATTTACTTATGGGGAAAAATTTTTGTTGAAAACAAAAAACTTGTACTTTCACATAAGGCAAAAATTTTATATTATCTCTCATTTATGTGTAATAATAATGATTCGGTTTAAAAAAAAGAATATAACTAAAAATAATTTAAATAAACTTATTCGATTTTTTTACGAATGTACATAACGACTGAAAAGGCATAGATATTTATATGTATGATAAATAATTGTGTATATCTTGTTTTTGTGAAATTTTAAGAATATACCTTTCGTACCAGTGTTGAAGATGTAATTCTTTAAGGAATACAACTTTTAAAACTATATTTTTTAGTCAGAAGATTAACTTGAAAATATGCCTCTACTTATAGGGAAAAGGGAGTCTGCGTTCTCTAACTCCCCTTCCCTTTTTATGTGAGAAACTGTCGAAGCAACGTATTTTAATGCTCAAATATTCCATTAAAATGCCTTTAAAATTAAGAACAGAGCATTTTCCGTAATTCCTAATCTCTATTTACCCTTATGATAATTTCTGTAACACACGCAGAATCCCGAAAATAAAAATACTTCATTGGGCCCCTTATTCAACCCTTACTGGAAGCGAAAATTATTTTTACTTCTCTATGAAATAGGGCCATTTTTCCTAATACCTTCACTTGACTCGCACCATTGCCCCAAGTTCTGCTCTATTACTGATTCCGGTTTTAAATCACCACTCCCTCTCTGGTTCCTTCGTCGTTTTATCACTCCCTGCTCTTCTATGGCGACAACCGGGGAGGATTAATACTACGATAATTTCACTGGAACTGGAACGTGTCCCTGGAGTCCCCAGACAAGCCCTCTCGGAAATCAAGTGAAAGACATTCAAGTTTAACCGAGTCTAAAGCCCTATCAATGTCCCACAACTTAAATGAAAATTACCTTAGCTTAGAAGGATGCATGTATTCATGCGAGCTTTTCCATGGGATTCACATAGTTTTCGTTTTGGGTGATATTCAGAGTGTGTGTTACGAATTCCCAGATTAACGAAGATACCGAAATGCAACGAAGACGGTAGTTTGATAATGAAGAAATGTAAATCATATCGCACCTCTTGTAGAATACTAATTAATGGTTTTATCTAATGTCCCTTAATGTTTCCTCAATCAAGCGAGCGTTTTTTAAAAATTTTAATTGATAGTAATTCACAAATGTTACAACCGTTTTAATACTATGATATGCCGGTTTCGTTCAAATGAGAGCTATATGTGCGCGTCTGTGTGTGTGGTGATTAAATTAAATCAAGTTAAAACTGAAGTTAAGAGTATGACTTATAGTATAAATTGAATAATTTATATTAACTTTGATTTTTCTTTGCGCCTTCATTTGCAACAAATCTTTGATCTTCAATCCTCTTTCTGATGTATTTGGATCAATTAAGCCAGGGGTGTTCAACCCAAATGACCTTGCGGGCCACTTCGGAAAAACATTACAATCTCGCAGGCGCACATAAAAATATGTACCTTTATATCAGATTTGGAAACAAAAAAACATTTATTGGAGTGAAAATTTAAAACAGAATGAATTATTATTATTGTTTTCATTATTTTTCATGTATACAGGTATAGATAATATAATAATATTTATATAATAATGCAATGATCAAATAATGTTTAAAATTTTCCAGTTGTGCCATTTTCTTGAAAATTACGGTGTTTCTTTTGAATTGATCTTTCGTTACTCATTGTTGAAATTTGATTGTGCTGTCATTCGCAAACGATTAAGTATACATTGTCCTTTATCTTAACCGTCCTGAATATTTTTTAAACTTTAAAAAACATCTCTGACTGCCTCTTGCTTTTTGGATACTCCAAACAGAAAAGGAGGAGGAGAAATGAAAGTCGCACACACAGAGAATCATGTACCATCCATAGTAAAGGATATGCAATTCGAAATTTATTAAAAAAAGTAATTTACTATAGTTAAAATCAAATGTAAATGTTTGATAAAATATATAAATCTATTTTAATCTAAAGGACATTTCTATTATCAAAAAGGGGGTTTATTTTAAAACAAGAACAGATAACAGGTAAATACATTGTAGATATATACATATAAATTTCCCCTCAAATAAATTTTTCAAAATGAAAAAAACTTTAAAAATAATCTGATATTTAGAAATTTTTAAAAAAGAGTCGGCGGGCCGCAACTTACGTACTGGAGGGCACATACGGCCCGCGGGCCGCGTGTTGGATACCCCTGAACTAAAAGGTGCTTTGGGGAAACTGTATTCCAGACTAAGAAAAATACATCTTAAAACAATACTTAAAGTAGATCAGCATGTTATAGCCACTTTATGTAAAGGCAATTTAAAAAATTATTGTTTTTATTAAAAAAATTTAATGTAATTTTAAAACAATTTACTCATTATATTTATAATAATATATTAATTTGTGTGTGGGATCCAAGTATCACCTACTCATGCATTATATTTAGAAACTGGGAGATGTGCTTGCATTTTTCACACAAACTGTGTGTTGAAGTTTAGGTCTTTTGAAATTATCTACTCTCTCATTTCATATTGTGTTTAATTTGTTTTTATACTTTTTTTTGTAGCTACTTAAGTTGAGAACACTTAAATATATTGTTATGAATGGCATATAAAAATGTTTATAGATGTGTAAAATTCTATGTATTTGGTTTGAATTTGCAACCTAAAATTAAGAGCCACTCTTGCATGAATTGTAATTTTCGAATCTGTTGATATGTCGATAAGTTGTTCCCTTTCCTTCTCATTTTAAATATGTTTTCCACAAATAATAAAAAGTGAATTAACCATTAAAAGCTTTCCTATTTTGCAAAACATTGTACTAACGTGTATAAAATTATTTTCTGGGACCCGGAATAGCAAACAGAATATTCACAATCTAGACGGTATATTAAGTACAGGTCTAGTAGGTATAATACTTTATTATATCAACTATTCCCCGTGTACCACAAAGAACATGTGGTACACGGAAACATTATAAAAGGAATGAAAAAAGAGAGAAATTTTTAAAATAGGAAGGATTGAAATTATTTATGATGAATTTACAAAAATAGTCAAAAGCACTTGTGATGGAAACAAGTTGAGGAAAAAAAATCTTGTGACCAATTAATATTAATGCCTTAAAGTGTGCCAGTGTTAGGAACACTCTTTCATTGGAGAAGTTAGAACGTAGAAGCACATGTTCAACATTTTCCTCGCCAAACACTGCAGTCACAGTAAAATGACGGACCCAAGCTAAATTTGCTCAATTAACTTTTGACATTACCAAGCCCACTGAGGAATTGGATCCTTTTGTAATTAGTAAAAAAGGATGACACGGCGTTGTATTATTGGAAGTAAAAAACTTCTTGTTTAAGCTCCCTTTATTTTTACTGATATATTCTTGGTTCCACCATTATTTTTCTCACGGTTTATAGCTTAAAAGATTTTAAAAGTAATCATGTATGTCCGCGGAGAAAGTATCTTAATTTTAATATAAACACATATTGAAAAAGTAAATAACTAAGGAAAAAACGCTATTTTGCAAATTACTTCTTTGTTTATCACAACCATTATTCTATTGAAGAGCACACACAAGTAGATATCACACAAATTCTTTACATTATTTTAAAAAACTTGTACTTTCGCAGTATATATAATGCAAGCTTAAAATATAATAATTCCTTTATGTCTATTTCTCTCTATAAAACAATAATGAACTTTGCAGTAGGAAATATACAAGCTTTTTTTGATTAAAAGAATGCGTGTGCTTTTTGTACAAATGAACTACTTTTCACCTTAATTACTAACTCTGCATTAATCAAAAGTTTCATTTGCTTACGAAACTTGAATGAAAAATTTTACCTGTCGATATAACAAGAAAGTAAAGCAAATGAAATTTTATTTTATATCATCTGAAAATCACTAAGAATATATTAGATGTCCGTATACTAATAATTATAATATAGGAATCATTTTTTTAACTCCTTGCACAATTGTCTAGTATATATAGAAACAGAGAGAGAGAGAGAAACTATTCAAATTTCAGTTGAAATATTTGAAAGGCGCACATTCACAATCCTTTTAGAGCTGCGGTAGCCCAGTGGTCAAGGTATCGTATCATGGCAGGCATGTCATAAGTTCGAGCCCAGTACCACTAAAGACCCGCCGTGTAGGGCAGCGATGCACGTTAAATCTGTCGAGAGCTGAAACGTCCTTCCGTTGGTATGATGTAGTAGTTAGGAGAGGGGGTTCCAGCTCAGGTATCGTCCACGTCACTTGACCATGGTTCAAAATTACGTGGTCCGTCGCCAAAAGCCCTCGTGTAGCTGAACAGTGCGACGCGTTAATATTCACTCATTCACAATCCTTTAAACTTTCTCTAATGAAGTGGAAAAATATTTCCTATCTTGATATAAACTGAATAAATTATTATCATGAAGAAAAACGAATACAATGTTGAGATTTATTTTTTAAAATCGATAGTTCACACACACACACACATTTGAGAGCTTTGAATTTAAGATACTTTTATTCACTAAAACTATTTAACTCAACATATTCGTCAGTCTCACTCCTTATCGCAAAAAGAATTAATTAATTAATTAACTCTTATTCCATTTTTCCCTGCATTTCCCTGTCTCTATTTTTAAGTAGAAACGGTGTGAATATCTTTTTAAGCGTAACTGGTTCCGTCAAGATTTTCCAGCGTTAGAAATAGAACTTGTTAAATTGAGAAAAGCTGTTTTAGTTAAATTCGATTGAATGTAATTAATATCAGGATCTAGTTCTTATTAATTATTCACGCATCATTATTCATTCCATTTCATTCACTTTAAACTAAAATAATCAATTTATGCAGCTGTAGTTTGTTGTTCATTGTCATTCACTGATGAAATTGATAATCTTTGAATAATAATATGCAATTAAAACTTGTTTGAAGACAATTTTTTTTATTAAAATTGTACAAAGAGGAAACTTGCTTGAAGATTACTTTTTATTAAAATTGTACCAAAAGAAAAGTTTTATTTGGTATAAAAAAGTTTTATCAATTTATAAATAAAACTTCTTAAATTAATAAAACAGTGAATGAATCTGTTTATTACACTTGTTCGCAAAATATATTATGAGATAGTGAGAAAGTAATGTGGAAACGGTATACTCAATCATTTTCTAATTAATTTCTTGGGTTTTTAAGCAAAAAAAAATTAAAAGCTCAATTCCTTTCTATATATATAAAAAAATTCTACAATTAAAAAAACAGCATTTGCTTTTTATGAGAATAAGGAAATACTTGAAAAGATGTATAGATTGAAAAGTTGCATTTAATCCGAGACACACCAAATATTCACCAAATTATAATTAGATTAGATATATATATTCTTACTTTGTGTAATATATCGAAATACTAAAAGACTATCACAGTAAATGCAGGTGAGCTTCTAGCAGTTATCAGTTTTACTCTTACAAGACAAAATGGCCTTTAGTTGATTTCTTTTAAAAAATTCATCAGTGAACTAACTAATTCCAATACAAAATGTAAATAATATTGAAAGGAATTAGTTTTTGTTGTTTTGGTCAAAACAGAGATAATTATTAACATTAACGTCGCACTGTTCAGCTACAAGAGGGCTTTTGGCGACAAACCACGTAATTTTGAACCATGGTCAAGTGACGTGGACGACACCTGAGCTGGCACCCCCCTCTCATAACTACCACACCAACGGGAGGACGTTTCAGCTCTCGACAGATTTAACGTGCATCGCTGCCCTGCACGATGGGCCTTTAGTGGTACTGGGCTCGAACTCATAACATGCCTGCCATGATCCGATACCTTGACCACTGGATTACCGCAGCCACTTGGTCAAAAGAGAGACAAAAGTACTTATTACAGCTTTAAAAAAAAAGGATCTTATTACTGCATTTAAATGGATTTATTTTTTGAACATCTCATTTAAAAGTAATCCTAATTCAATATTTTAACCTCGAGTTCTTGATTCTGTCTGGTGTAATTCTTTGAGGAACAGTAATTAGAATATATTTTATAAGTTATTCGGCTTAAGTTTCTTAACGTTAACAGGTGGCCGTGTTGACCATAGCCTAGTGGTTATGGTCATGGGTACCACTGAAGATCCTCCGTGTACAGTGGGCCGATGTATGTTAAATTTGTCGAGTCGAAATCCTCCTTTAGTTTGGAAATTGGGTGCCCGCTTAGGTATTGTTCTCGTTACCTGTCCAAGGTTAAAAATTACGAAGTGCATCTCTAATAGCCTTTATAGAACATCTTCAATATAACTCTTAACCCGAATAACTTATAAACTATAGTCTAATCTCTATTCCTCAAAAATTACACCAGACAGAATCAATTGATTGAATATTAACGTCGCACTGTTTAGCTACACGA
>BMAV01019736.1:380890-391874 GCA_019973955.1 Trichonephila inaurata madagascariensis | reverse complement strand
TTTTAAGCAATTTCATATAATCACTAAGATAAAGTGCTCTAGTTTTTGTAAAAATAAAAATATCTCTTGTCTTGAAGGTCATTTCAAACATGAATAACAAAGTAACATATCAAAGTTGAAAAATTAAGAATTTTCTCATAAAATTTTTGTACAGAGTGGGCCCCGTTTACGTCATGTACATTTTTAGCATTTTTTTTCCCATTTTAATAATAATAATTTTTTTTCTGCTTTCATCTTTAGGATTTTTTCCTTAAAATATATACTAAATAAATCTAAAAATCACAAAAAAAAATCCCCATATTTCCATTTTTTCAAAAAAAAGTTGTCGCAAGTAGTCGGATACCTAAAATTGCTAAATGATGGTGGTCACTGCATCATTTCTAAAATTGTAACGGGTGATGAAACGTACATACAGTTTTTTGACGTTACAACACGTCAAACAAGCAAAGTATATGTCTTTAAAGATGATCCCAAGTCGACAATGGTGAAAAGACAACGAGCAATGAAAAAAGTAATGTATGCCGTTTTCTTCAGAAGTACGGGATTGGTCAAAGCCATCAAGTTGGAAGGACAGAAGACAGTAACAGCAAAATGGTTTTCCACTAAAGGTCTTACAGAAATTCTGCTAGAAGTTAATGTTAGAGGACTAATGCTTCACCTTGACAATGTATCTTTCCATACATTCGGATTAACAGTTAAGTTTCTTAAACAAAAACAAATTAAAGTGGTAGAACATCCATCTTATTCACCAGATCTAGCTATGTGTGACTTTTGGTTATTTTTTAATCTAAAAAAAGAACTTACGTGGACGTCGTTTTCATTCAGAAGAGATTGATGTGGCTATAAATAAAATTTTTCATCAATTACAAGAAATGAATGATTTGAGGTATTTAAAATCTGTTGAAATTAGTCTACAAAAGTGCATTCATGCTGGAGGAGACTATACTTTGAACATTCCTAAAATTTTGTTAAGTATAATTTTAAAAACCTAGGGGTATCTCAAAAGTTTCAGAGTGACCCTCGTGTATATAAGAAAACAAAAATGTTTTAAGTTTCTTTCCTCGCATTGTTCGAGAAATAATAGGTCTGAAAATTGGAAAATTTCTTCAGGTAGAAATGTGTTTCGAAATAAATATTATATATTTTGACCTCACTATCCTGTAGACAGTGCAATATTTCATTGAATTTCTCATTTTCATCTGAGTCGATCCTTTTTTTTTCTGGAGTAAAGTGCATTCTAAAATTTGTCTCCTGAACAACAACGCTAAATGAGATTTAATTTTAAATGTTCAGATGAAATATTACTTATTTATGGAATGCTTTCAAGTTTTAAAAAAGCAGTATTATTACTAGAGATGTATGAATTACAACACTGCTGATTTTCACAAAAATTGAAACCTTTTATGTCAGAAAATGTTTTCCCCGCCTAGCCTAGACTCTTTTATATTAATGAAGACAGCTTTCAATGTTCACAGACAGATCTTGCAATTTATTTTGCTTTGAACACATAGAAAAGCTTTGTACCCCTTTGAATTTTTAGAAATAAGTTTTTGAAATATTACAAGACTTATTATTAAACCGGCATATTTCTCCTTTTCTCTCTTTTATCATGAAGCAATTTCATCCGACTGAATTTATAACCAAAATATAATCAAAAAGATTTATACACGAAGCAAAAATATAACTGATTCAAAGATTTTTACATTTGTTTCTTAATCATAGAAAAACAAGAACTTCAATTTTATGTGAAAATTAATTCCCTCTCTTTCGGATCTTTTATTTGATTCTTATTACTAAGAATACGTATACGGGGAAAGTACTTACAGAATTTTTACCACATATCCTATTAGAAAGTTAAAAATGTTAAACAATAGTCTGGTTATAGGAATCGTATTTCAGTACAAAGAATTTTACTTACTAAAAAAAAAGTAGTAGTATTGTTAAAGAATTCGTTAAAACTTTTCAATAAAATTATTTCTAGTCTGTAAAAGCAAATAACTAGCATAAAGTTCTAGATTTTCTGAATACACTTATTTTATAACCAGTATTAGAATACCTGAAAAAAATATTAGTATAAGGGGAGAGAAAAGA
Source organism: Trichonephila inaurata madagascariensis (assembly GCA_019973955.1). NCBI lineage: Eukaryota > Metazoa > Arthropoda > Arachnida > Araneae > Nephilidae > Trichonephila > Trichonephila inaurata. The sequence continues at coordinate 389,783 of BMAV01019736.1, read as the reverse complement.
TAAATTGCTATTTCTCTTCCATCGTACAAATATCCTTTTGCTTTATAGAGCCTGCTCTTGCTCGATATTCATATATATATATATTACATTCCAGTCATAGTCTACTGAATATACTATAGCAGAAAATGAATACGAAAGACTATGCGTGTCTTAAGCCAGCCTTTCTTTTAAAACTCCAAAAGCAATAGAGATTTCTTTTGACATAATTTGACTTGGGAAAATTCGTGATGTCAACTTTTTGCTTCAAAGTTATTTGAAATTCTCCAGTGGCTTAAAAAATTTTTTAACCCAGTAAATAAATAGGTCCAGTGACTTTCTACGAAGAATAAAAAAAGTGGACATTCTATAAAATCTAAAAATATGCTATAAGGGTTCTGAATTTGTAATCACTCGTTTGGAATAAAGTTTATATTTCGATAAGAAAATACTTTGTGTCCATTTGCTGAATTCAAAAATTTAGGAAGGAGGTAAATATTTTTTTTTTTTTTTGCTTAAATAAAAGATTCAACTTTGTATGAAAAAATTCATGGATGAATTAATGAACCGAAAATCATAGACTTATATTAAATGCATCTTTGTATAACAACAAAATAATAGACAAGTATATAATCCGAAATAAAAGGTTTTCTACAGTATTTATTATCATGTATTGCAAATAATCTTAAGAATCCCATCCGATATAGCGGTTAGTGACGCTGACTACTGTGCCTTAGGGCCTGGGTTTAAATTCTGCAAAAGGGTTGGATGTAAATGTATAGTGACTGTGCGGCATGGAGACACTCTTAATCCGGGGTGGGCATTAAGTCGATCGCGATTGGTCGGTGGACCTCCAAGACATTTTGGAGTGACCACTTTCACCTAAGAATTAAGACGTGAATACTGAAAGAAATATATTTGTGGAACACCGATGCCACACACAGCTAAACTGGATTATCGACTCTTCACAAGGCATGCGACTATGTGCAGACGACTCATGCACTACACTATCTGGCCAAAAGTATTTGGACACCCTTTAAAAAAGTGGTTCTGGCTAGTGACGCAATTTGATACGTAATTGAAAGCTATAAAAGTGTTGGTAGTGGTTTGTCAGATTGTATTTATGTGCGTTCGTGAGGCAATGAGTAAGTCAAAGGAGCTTAGTGAGTTTGATCGTGGCAGTATAGTGGGATGCCACCTTTGTGGGAAATCAGTTCGTGAGATTGCGGACATTCTACAGAAACCTAAATCCACTGTGAGTGTTGTAATTGTGAAGTAGAAACGTAGAGGCAGGGAAACGGCAGAAAAACGAACCGGTAGCCCGAAAATACTTGGTGAACGCAGCCGCAGAACTCTGAAAAAGGTAGTGAAACAAAATCGCAAGTCCTCGTTGGTGGAAATTTCTCAGGAGTTCCAAAGTTAATCAGGAATTAGTGTTAGCAGCAGGACTGTCCGTCGAGGGTTAAAAAACTTGGGATTACATGGTCGTGCAGACGCTCACAAGCCAAACATCACTCCACAGAATGCGAAGCATAGATTGCAATGGTGTAGAGATCACCGTCATTGGACTGTGGACATGTGGAAAACTGTTCTTTGGAGTGATGAATCTCACTTTACAGTCTGGCAGTCGGATGGACACGTCTGGGTTTGGCGGATTCCCGGCGAACGTTTCTTTAGTGACTGCATTGTGCCGACTGTTAAGTTTGGTGGTGGAAGCATAATGGTGTGGGGGCGTTTCTCGTGGTTTAGCCTGGGTCCGTTAGTTCCTGTGATTGGAAACATGAACTCTGAGATGTATGTGGACATTCTGGATAATGCTGCACTCCCAACTCTATGGCAATATTTCGGGGAAGGCCCATTTCTCTTCCAGCAGGATAACTGCTCCATTCACACATCGAGGCTTGCACAGACGTGGTTTCACGAAATGGGTGTTCAAAAACTGGACTGGCCTTCTCAGCACCCCGATCTAAATCCCATAGAACACCTTTGGGACGAATTAGAGCGCAGATTACGTAGCCAGCCAAATCGACCATCCTAACTGCAAGCACTCACTTCAGCTGTGATGGACGCCTGGAAGGCAATTCCTATGGTCACCTATCAAAAATTGGTGGAAAGTCTTCCCAAACGTGTGCAGGCTGTCATCCATGCAAAAGGGGGACCCACATCATATTAATATGTGCCTCAGGATGCTCTAAGTCCATACCACTAGGTGTCCGGATACTTTTGGCCAGACAGTGTATTATTGGAACTGCACGATGACGCTTGACACATTCTCTCACATTATCTACGACTAAAAGCGAAAACTGCGATCACCGCGATGCCAGCCGTAGAAATGGGTTTCTACCCACACAGTGACTAAAGGGGAAAACAAATGTTGCTCTTCCCGCGATAACACGGGAAGAAACGCTACTGAAACATCACTCCACATCTCACGCTTCAGCAGGATTGGATTTTTGTGTTGATGTTACGTCCCTCAATGGTGCGTTACCCAGTGGCGAACGTGATAAGTATATATATCGATCACAGAATTATCAGTTCACGTATGCTCGCTGCATTGAAAACGTCCACACTCCATGGTCTAGCAATCGTTCTTATAGGTGTTTAAGCATTCAATTTAAAGATTTTATGTTACTTTTGCTTTTTGTATAAAATAGTAATCTGTCATATTTTAAAAGAGGAGTATAATGTCGGAAACAAGTGTCATTTTTTCTTTACAACGGTGAATGCAAAACGTGTGCGCTATATATGTCATGCAAGTGTGGCACTTCCAAAAGAAGGAAACGATGAAAGGCATTTCCGTTTAAAAGTGAATCGCGTAAACAAAAATTAAAGTTAATTAAATCACAACTAATCGAACAGCAATCATGTTTTATTAAACTCAATACTATATCTAAAGCTGCAGAAGTTGCAAATTTTCGTGTGAGTTTTGTGTTAGCAAATCATATTAAATCTTCCGCGGATGGAAAAATAATAAAAGAAAGCGTTTCTGGTAGCAAGAGATTCATTATTTGATTCATTCAAAAACAAAAATGAGATTATTTAAGCAATGAAAGACATGAAACTTTCGCATAGAACTATCACGCGTTAAAAGAAATGATGAATTCTGATCTGGCTGATCAGCTGACCGAAGATATTACTTTCAGCATTTGCTTTTCCTTGCAGTTTGAATCTACACAGAAGTGGATGATGTTTCTCTACTTTGTATTTATATAAGAGTGGTTTTTTAGAATATGAGTGTAAAAGAAAACTTATTAACAATATTATTTCTAAAGAGGGAAACACGAGGTGAAAACGTTTACAGCGCTTTCAAAAATACTAAAAGGAGAAAAAAAATCCGATTTATAAAGTCGTATCGTTGACAACTAATGAAACCCCATCAACGATAGGTACAGTCAATGGATTTCTGGCTATGCGTATCAGAGACGATGACTTACCACATTTCCTATCTTATAACTATTATTCACCAACAGGCCTTCTATTGTAACTTTCTAAATATGCGTCATGTCATGGGAATTTGCATGAAAATTGTGCTCAGTTCGAAGAAGAAGTCTTCAGAGAAGAATGTTTCGGGCTTAACTCGAAGAAAACGAATCTGATTACGGGGAATTCTTACATCATGCAGATGCTCGTTGGTTAGGTTGGAGTATTTTTTTACAATGATTCAGGGCAATAGCGCACACAGGAATTTTTCAAGGGAGGGGGGGATCCTGGGTCGAAAGTTCACCATTCTTGTATCATGCTTCTTTTGATTTTGTCGATTTTCGGGAACAAAACACAGTAAAAAATTAATTATTGAATAAATAATTAGGATTAATTAATAAAATTAATCATTAATAATAAATAGTTAAATTTTACGTACTATATAGAATTATAATCAATTGGGAAAAAATCAAGGGCTTTGGGGGGTCTGGACCCCCAGGACCCCCCTCCTTGTGTGCACCACTGATTTAGGGACCTACTACAGGAGGTAAAAGCTTTTTGGAATCAAAAGATGAAGCGTACGTTGAACTTAGTGATGATGTTTGGATGATGTATTTAGATTTTTTTTTCATATGACACTCAATGAATTGAGCTTAAAACTGCTTTCAAAAGCAAGTTAAAGCTAATATCTTCTCAGTTGATGAAGAATAAATTAAAAGTTTCAGAAATATTTATGACGAGTTAGCTATAAAGGGAGGTATACATGAAGCAAAGAGTAATATTGTGATGCAATAATAAAACTGCACTCCGAATTTGAGAGACGTAGCGCAATGGATAGCGCGTTGGACTTGCAATCCAAAGGTCGTGGGTTCGAATCCCACCTGCGATCGTCTAATTTCTGAGAGAGAGAATGTGATATCTTTATTATACTAAAATATTTTATTAGAATAATTAAACTTAATGAATGAATAAATATAGTAAAAAAAAAACACAAACAAAAAAATATTCCAACACCCTATATAGATAAGAAAATGAAAAATTGTACGGAAAATCACTTTTTATTTTGTCACTTAATATTGTGACTCTGTCATATGTATATACACTAAAGAGCCAAAAAAAACTGGTACACCTGCCTAGTATCGTGTAGGGCCCCAACGAGCACGCAGAAGTGCCGCAACATGACGTGGTATGGGTTCAATTAATGTCTGAAGTAGTGCTGAAGGTATTTTACACCATGAATCCTGCAGGGCTGTCCATAAATCATTAGAAGTAAGAGGGGGTGGAGATCTCTTCTGAATAGCATGTTGCAAGGCATCTCAAATATGTTCAATAATGTTCATGCCTGAGAATTTTGGTGGCCAACGAAAGTGTCTAAATTCAGAAAAATGCTCCTGGAGAATATATGTAGCAATTCTGGGCGTGTGTGTTGTCGCTTTGTCCTGTTGAAATTCCCCTAGTCCGTCGGAATGCACAATGAACATGAATAGGTGCAGGTGATCAGACAGGATACTTGCGTACCTGTCACCTGTCAGAGTCGTATCTAGACATATCAGGGGTCCTATATCACGACAACTGCACACACCCCTTACTATCACAGAGCCTCCACCAGCTTGAACAGTTATCTGTTGACATGTAGGGTTCATGAATTCATGAGGTTGTCTCCATACCCGTACACGTTCATCAGCTCGATTCAATTGGAAACGAGACTCGTCAGATCAGGCAACATGTTTCTAGTCATCAACAGTTCAATGTTTGTGTTGACGGGCCCAGGCGAGGCGTAAAGTTTTGTGTTATGCAGTCAACAAGGGTACACTAGTGGGCCTTCGGCTCCGAAAGCCAATATCGATGATGCTTCGTTGAATGGTTCGCACGGTGACACTTGTAGATGGCCCAGCATTAAAATCTGCAGCAATTTGCGGAAGTGTTGCACGTCTGTCACGCTTAATGATTCTCGTCGTCACCGTTCTTGCATGTTCTTTTCCCGGCCGCAGCGATGTCGTAGATTTGATGTTTTACCGGATTCCCGATATTCACGGAACACTCGTGAAATGGTCGTGCGTGAAAATCCAAATTTCATCGCTACTTCGGAGATGCTATGTCCCATCTCTCGTGCGCCGACTATAACACCACGTTCAAACTCATTTAAATCTTGATAACCTGCCATTGTAGCAGCACACACAGTAACTTATCTAACAACTGTGCCAGACACTAGTTGTCATATCCCTTTAAGACCCAACCCGCGCGATCGTGCGGGTTATATATTCTTATAAGTTTTTGCTTCTGGAATAGTCGTATGTAAGAAAATCGCGAATCTAACGATTCAGCCGGTTTCCAGACAGTGTAAAGTGCTACTTTTTATCAACAGACGATGGCTGTGGTCCATGTTTTACTTTCAGCTGGCAAATCTAACTTTGTTTTCAAATACAAGGAAAACACGTCTTCTTTTTATCTGTCATAAAAAGGTAATTATCAATATATTTCTAATTGCTTTGATACAAATTTTTGTACTAATGTTTAAATAATTGTAAAATAGAAAAAATATTAACTATACTTTATTAACGTGGCTTGTAGGACTCGGGCTTTTCTTACCCTCACGATCGTGCGGGTTAGGCGTTACTTGGGTCACTGCAGCTGTAAAGGTAAGTACTTACCATGCGAATTTTCTTTTCTGTTTCAGTAATTTTGATGAAAGCCTACATAAAAATGAAATATATGTTTAAATATTTAATACCAATTTTCTTGGGGGTCACAATGGATGAATCCTTTTTTTTCTTTTTCTCTCTCCTTTTTGCAATTAATTTTCTTTTTCATACATTTGTTCAAGAGTATGGCATTTTTATCCTCTCCACATATATCTGCATCCATATCTCTTCCCCCTAAAAAAATCTATATTTTCCGGTGGTAGTTAGTATGGTGTGGTTCAAATGTATATACTTTTTTAAATAATAAAATTTTCTGTTACATTTTACTAATTTTCATGGAATACTATATTAAGTTTTAACCAAAAACTTTTTCAGGTGTCTAAAAGGAGTAGAATTCTCACAGAAGAAATTTTTCTATTGATGAATAAATCAGATTGAACTCTTTGATCAGAACTTAGTGATCTCTCGGATGATGACAATGCTGCTAACAAAACATATGAATCGCGTATACTGAAAGGAGAATCAAGTTCAGATGAGAGCGATGAAGAAACACATGGGTATATTTGAAATGGAAGGACAATTTTGGTTCATTCTTTACTATAAAAGTTTCTTGAACGCATTCATTAAATTGATTTAGCTGTTGCAAATTCTTGGTTTCTGTGCAAACAAGATTCAATATCTAATAAAATTCCTCTAAAAATCAAAATGGGGGGATCGCTTAACATTTAAGTTAGAGATAGTTGAAGCGTTATCAGCCTCTCCACCTACTAACAAAAGTATTTTAACTGATGATGAAGATAACAGTATTGTGTGTAATTCCACTGCCAAAAAGATGGAAGCGTTATAATGCACCTGCTATACATGCCATGGCTTTTATCCTGGCCATTCCAGGATAAAAGACTTGACATATATAGTCATTTTTGATGTGTTGATGACATTTAAAGACCTCGTAAGTGCAGATTTGAAAACTATGAAAGCAGTTCGAAAGCATGTTGTAAAAAATGCAATGGTTATTTATACTTGTCAAAAACAAAACAAAAGATTTTTACATTAAATAAATAATGAATAATTAAAAGGGTTAATTATACATCAATAATTTCCATATTTGTAACAATTTTAGTTGAATTAAGATTGTTTCTTCTATCAACTTATATAGAGCTAAAAATGTATAGCTCGTAAAATTTCACAGTTGACCTGTTTCACAAATAACGCCCAACCCGCACAATCGTGCGGGTGCCGTCTACGTTCCAGGGGAAGGAGCGGGAATTTTTTTATTATTTTTCCCAATGTTATTGGGGTACATACAGCATTAATAACCAGAAGAATGTAATAGTTAAAGATAAAAAAAATAATTCGGGTCTTAAAAGGTTATATAGGCGTTGCCAACCACAGCGCCGTACTGTTTCCATATCTCTTTTTTTGCATACGCTTTCCTGTACCAGTTTTTTGGTTCATCAGTGTACATATTTATATTAATTGTAATTATTTAATAAAAGGTAACTAAAATAAAAAATTTCTTTACTGACCTAAGTAGGAATTGATTTTAAATTTTTTTTTCTATTACTTATTTCACATGAAACTTATGCTGTCAGAACAGTAAAAAATATCAGTTCACAAATCTATTCACGAGCCATCTACTTTTTTTGTGAGGAATTAAAAGATAAACAATAAAAAAATCCGTTTTTTAAAAGCGTTACAAATTTCGTGGATATGATTTGCTTTCAGTAGCAGCTTCGAAATATTACGTCCATGCTGAATATTCCGGCCTTTTTCGATCGCCCTCGGGCCATATCCAAATGCTAATTCAATTACGGAAATATCGTTCTTTTTAAACCGCTTAGAACCCCTTCTAGACTTCTTATGAAAAATTTATGTTTCTTCCAGTTTCTCTCAATTCCATCCACAACTTTGGGGAGATTTTCTAAAATAATATTCTCCAAGTTTCTTTCCAGTTTATTGATATTTTTGAAATTTTAGATTTTATATCTAGTCAGTGAAACAAAATTAGATTAAAGTTGATTTATTTCTACTGTAAATAAAAATATACATTGTTGTACTTGAAGATTTTCATTTTTGTATATTAATAAAGGGCTTAAAGAAATATTTCTGATATTAGTATTACAAAAAGAATTGTGTTTATCGAAGGGCCGAATAAAAAAGATTTAAAAACGTGAGAAAACAGAGGAAATCATGTTATTGTCTGTAATTAAAAATAACGATCAGTTACTAATAATAAAAGCAAGTAAAATAAACGTATCTGTTGACATAACTTTGAAACTAATTTCTCATAAATTCAAGCAGATTTAAAGAATTTCCACGTAAACATACACCAAAACACTTGACAAAACATTACTATAACTGCTATAATTATTATTGCTATTTTGGTTTAAAAAAATGCAAAATTACAGTTTTAATATATAACATAGTGAAAACAATAAGAATAAAAATAATTTCTTTCATTTTTTGTTTAATTGATGCCGCCTTTAAGATATACCAGAAGCTATTATTGACGCGTTAATGGTCATGGATTCATGGCCGACTTGACGTCAGTTCTAACCCTAGTGCCATTATAGACTTGCAATGTAGAGGGATTGGTGCACGTTAATCTGGTGGCCGCGAGTGGTATAGGTACCGGATCGTGGCTTGCCTTGTCACGAGTTCGAGCCCAGTACCACTAAAGACCCGCCGTGTAGGGCAGCGATGCACGTTAAATCTGTTGAGAGCTGAAACGTCCTCCCGTTGCTGTGGTGTGGTAGTTAGGAGAGGGGGGTGCCAGCTCAGGTGTTGTTCGCTTCACTTGACCATGGTTCAAAATGACGTGGTCCGTCGCCAAAAGCCCCCGTGTAGCTGAACAG
>BMAV01019736.1:362000-380342 GCA_019973955.1 Trichonephila inaurata madagascariensis | reverse complement strand
CGTGGTCCGTCGCCAAAAGCCCCCGTGTAGCTGAACAGTGCGACGTTAATATTCAATCAATCAATCCAGCACGTTAATCTGTCTTGGCTCAAATGTGATATGGAAGTAAGTAGAGGGTGGGGGGCGCTCAGGAGTCGCGTCCTCGTCACTTGAACACGATTTAAAATTACAAGATCCGTTGCCAGTAGCTCTCGTATTTCTTTATAGGGCGGCGTTAATAAACATTCACTCACACATGTATAATTTATGCAGTAATTTCAGCGTTGAAAACCTTATCACTACATTTGGAAAAGGGACTTTTTGAAGTTAAGATCAATATTGCAAAAAGAATTCTTAAGTATTGAAAACCTCCAAGTTATTTAAGGCTCGCAAATGATGATGACATGTGTGTGTAAGTGATGCTTCTTTTTTTTTGTATCAGTTTTATCAAGTTAAGGTTAAGATTTATGAAGTCAAAACAAAAAATTTTCAAAATTAATAATTTGTTTTTATTAATATCGCTCACACAACTGAACTACATTTCAACTATTTATACTAACAGAGCTGCTTTATTCGTAAATAATAAAATTGTTTCATATTTTATATAGTGCGATGGACGAAAGAGAGTGTTAACGTACATTGAACCATCTGCCTTGGAAATTTAACTAGACCACACTTTATAACTTGATAATGTAAACGTCAATTGTAAGATATTAGTGTTTTTTAAAGGAAATTAATTTTTAGTTTTTGAGTATGTAAACGTTACAATCGTGGTGAAAAAGATATTTCTAAATATTAATAATGAAGAAATCCCTTCTTGGCTGGTATTTCGATGCGAACAACACACTAAATAACATGCTAATTTCTGACTCTTAATATGAGTTTCTAAGCCGGCTGGGTGGCGTGGTTTGTCGCTGGCCTTCTGCACCTAAGGTTGCAGGTTAGACCCCGATCCAAGTCGGTGAATTTTCATGATGCAGAAAATCGACAGTGGCCATGTCGTATGATTATTTGGCATGTAAAAGATCCCTAGAGTGTCTGTTTGACTTGGGTGCTCTCGGCAAAATTAAATCCTGGTACAGAGATTCGCATCGTCAGAGCTCAAGTGCCTTCCTCTGGGCTTCAAAATTACCTGCGGTGATTGGTATCCACCTGAATGGCGCCGCACTAAAAAGAGATACCAGCTACCGGGGAACGAACTAGGTTTGCAATGGTTAAACCCCAATCCACAGCCCATTAGAAATAATATATATATAATTGAATTTCTTAAAAGAAATAATAAAAACTTTATAAAATAGTTTTCTATGGATTAGATAGCTTCCTTTTCCTTGCTGTTTTTAAAATTAAATTTAGCATCAAAGAAGCATGTGAGATCTAGGTTAAATAATGATTATAAACCTTAAGTCTCACTAAATTCATTTAATATATACAGGAATGCAATACACTTCAAAAACATCATATGGTACATTTGGTTATATACAGGAAACAAATTTTTTTTCTTTCAAATAGGCAAAATTTTATCAGTATGGTATTTGCTGACACGGCAAGTCTCAAGTGGGATAGCAATTCCATTGATAGGAACATCTAGTGACGGCTCTCGCTACCAAATTTTTGACGCTTCAATTAATTCAGTTCAGGATCGAAAGCAAACAGATAGAAAAGAGGTTTAGAAAAATGTTTGTAAACGAGAGAATTGTGTATGATTGCTTTTTCTGATTTTATCCTACATTTAAGGCATCCGACTACGTTCGGAACCGTGATTTTGCTAAAACGTATAAATGGATAATATTCATGATATTTAGTGTCACTTAGATTAGAAAATGGATATAAAATTGTTTTAAGAATAGTATTACAATAAAAAATTATTTAAGTACAATATTTTGACAAAAAATGACGATAGAATGACCCATTTTCAAAATATTCTCCTTTTGTGAAAAATGTTTCTATTATAATAATAATTTTGCCTGTATATAACTCAGACCTCTCTACAGAGGCTCAACTAGAATTTTTGAAGCATATAATTTAGAAGTGGGTTTATCCATGTTTTACGACAACAGAGGGGAGCAATTTTAAGAAAAAAACGCCGATAATTATATATTTCAATGGGTGGTAACTCTGAAAATGTGAATTTTTCAAAAATCCTAGTTCAGACTCTCCAAAGAATTCTTTACTTTATATAAGTGTGTGTGTGAAATATTATTATTTTAGAAGCCTTTCTTATAAAAGGAGAACATTTTGAAAAAAGATTATTCTAAGTTAATTTTTTGCCAAAATATTGTATTTAATTTTTATCAAAAAATGGCCTTAAGACAATTTTATATATGTATTCTTATTTAAATGACACTAAATACCACGAAAATTATCCATTTATGCACTTTTTTAAAATCACGGTTCCGAACTTAGTCGGATATACCTTAAAGATATTCCTTTTATAAAAAATAAATGGTAGGAAAAAATGTATAGTTGTCTTACGTTACATTCTAGAAATGTGAGTTCCACTTAATTGGAGTTCTCAAATATCAAACGCGCGCGCGAACCACAACAAAAGCATCAAAAATATCAAATACAAATGGCTATAAATATAATACCAGTAATATATGACAAAGAGCATACGCTGCGTCTTTTTCTGATATAAGACACTTTTATTCTAGACGGATATGATGGTTATCGATATTACTCTATGTTCAGACTAATCATATATTTCTCAGAACTAGTTTTATGATGATTAAATCGGAAAATAACGAGCGCCAATTGCTTTCATAGGCCAAATTAATTCAAGAAAAATTTAAAGGTACATGTGTGTGAACTCCAAGTTGATTGCCTGAATCATTGACTCAGAATGTCCGAAATGTAACTATTCTTAGAAGAACATTATTTCAGCTTTACTGAACTTAAATATCTGACTAAGGAACTGAAATTTATATGAGGCAATTCAATGACAAAAACTTAAGACTGTAGAAAGCTTTCAAGTGAATTTTTCATTTTTACTACAGGAAAAAAATTCCGACGATATATTATTATATAAATTATTTAAAAGCATAAAAAAGCTACTAATTATTACAATGCTAAATATAAAAATGCTTTCATTAGTAATAAAAATACACAAAATAAATATTAGTCTTTTTTTTTTGTTACATAGTATTGTGTTATTGTTATGTTAGTATTTGTTGCATTATTTAAGGATACATTTAGTTGTAATTTATATTATTTGAAGAAAAAGTATTGTACTTCTGTGTACTAAATAATTAATACTAAAAAAAGCTATTTGATTATGTTTATTATATCATTTATTCTAACATTTTTATTTTAGATTTTTTTTTCATCATATTGGAAGGAAATTATTAGCACTCTATTCAAATTTGATTTCTTAAATTAAAAATTTGGAAAGCAGCTTAATTCAAAAATAATAACAATAATACGTAATTACTCACAAACATTGTTTTGCTTGTATTAAAAAAAATGACAAATCAAAGATGTCCATCAATTTTATAACGAAAGGCATCAGAGTTATAATTTATGTTTTAAATACCGTAAAATCCAACGTATAACGCACACTTTTAACATTGAAAATAAGATCAAAATTTACGGGTGCGTGTTATACACCAGGTATAAAAATGAAAGCTTTAAAAATAAAAATAAAAAAATGAGCATATAAAAAAAAAAGCTATCATTCTATATATATCGAAACATTGTTTATTTAAAAGAAAGGACATTCCTTTATGAACTTAAAGGGTTGTAGCTCTAGAAGTATACTATTTTTCTAAAGCTTTGGATAATACTCGAATAAATTACTTCAAAACATAATAGCATTGCCATGTACATTTCAGGCTTCTTCATAAAAAAAGGTGTGAGCGTTATACGCGGCGAATATACCTAAAAATTATAAAAAATGCTGCTTGAAGTATAGATGTTTTTTTTCTTTTTTTATACGGCGGTGCACGATAAACGCCAGAGATTTTACGGTAAATATGTTTATGCCCTTAAAACACAAGTTTTTCTCAAAAAAAATGGTAAAAAATTATCCTGTTTTTTTTAAACAGGAAATGAATATATAGGCATAGTGTAAGTTATATTTTGCAATTTCAATTGTAGGGGGAGGGTGACTATAGGAAGCAGGAGTGGGGCGTGAAAGCTATAACAAAATTATTACACAAAGAAAGTATAAGCGATTTGTTTACATGTTTAAGTTGAATTTGAAAATACTAAAATCAAATTAAGTCAAATTATCTAAGGATAAAAATTATTAACACTTCAGTTTGGTATGATATGCCATGAAGCATGGTAAAGCACAATGTCTAACATTACAGTTCCAACAATAGTGTCTTCTTTCTTTCCTTACCTTTTTACCCCTCTCATCTCTTTAACTGCAACAAACGGCGCAATTTCTACAAGGCGCGTCGCTTTCTTTTCTTTAATTATAATTTAGCCTATCGATTTTTTTACTACAAAGGATTTTAAATGGGCATTAGAAATAAAAAAACGCAAGATACAAGATTGTCCGTGTGAGACATGGGCATTGTGCAAATTTACCGATAACTTTCGCCCGCGTCAGACGCGGGCAAATGCGTCAAGGGGTTAACGACGACTTTTTTCAAGAAAATACAAATGAAATCTGTAAGAAGAGATAACACTAACGGGGAAATATTAAAAACGCTGATTTAAGAACTTCAGAACACTTGTGAAGGATTCAACAAAATTGTAGCAAAATTAATGTATTACATAGGCTCAGTATGACTAAATTATTAAGCAAAAAAGTGTTTTTTATCCCACTTGATTGACAGAAACATCAGATCCATGAAGATCCAGAAATCCATGAACCCGGGCGTTTTTAAACAAGGAAGAACTGTAGCAGGACTTGAGAGCAGCTGCCTCTTATGGCAACCAATACAAGCCAAGATGTGGGCAGGAGTGGCTTGGGTCACATTGCAATTCGAACAAAAATATAAATTATAAATGTTTGGTCAATAACCACAGCAAAATTTTTATTTATAGTTATAGCCAATGGATCATTAGAAACAAACTTATATCTTTATTTAGTAATATAAAATATCTTAGTTAATATATTCATCTAAATAAAAACGGTCGAGTAATGTGAAAAATATAGAAATTTAATATTTCTCCATTCTAAAACTACCTGTGTAAAAGAATCCAACATACAATTTTACCCCTACCAAGGACTTTATAAAAGAGTACTAACCAAAATAAACCGAGTCGCGAAATAAATTATATAAAAAAATCTACACATCATTTGCTTTAGTAATCACATTTTTTAGTTAAGCCACTACATTTTTTATCAAGTCGATATAAAGTGGCTAAATTTTTATCCAGTTACTGAAGTGAATTTCTTTTCCAGCTATTCGAATTTTCAAAAAGCGGAAAGAATTCTCGAGTACCAGTTTAATTATTTGTATGGAAATGTGTAATTCAAATCTGCAACATTTTGATTTCTTTAATCGATTAGAAAGGGCAATTGAAATATTTTGCTCAAAATATAATTTAATTATTCTCTTCTTTTTAGTAAATAAAAATAAATTTTGCATCGCAAGAATTCTGGATAAAAACAGTCAAGTAGAAATTGTTCTTTCTTCAGTTTACTAACCTTTTTTTTCATTTACTTTGAAAAAAAATGTTATTATATTTCTTTTGGCTAAAGCTTTTTAAAGCTTAACAGATTTTTTTTCGTAAAGTAAAACGGAAATTGCATAGAATAAAAAAAATGTGTAGTTGCAGTTATGGAGTTTTAATTTTAACAGAGTAAGAAATTTTATTCATAAATATTCATAAGGAAAACTTAAAAAATTATAGAAAAAATTCTTTTCTTTCGAAGAATTGAATATTCGTAAGAATCAACGTCTGGAACAGGGGTTGGCAACCCATGCCACACGTGCCGCATGTGGCACGTGGTTCAATTCTCAGTGGCACTCTGCACTACTCTACAAATTTGTCAATTTTTGAGTGGAAGGAAGTTGATAAATTTGTAATGGACTATATATATTCGGCAGATATCTTCAGAATTATGGAGATTTATGGAATTATGAAAAAACCTTTCAAATTTTTTTCGTAATTCCGTAGTCAATCTCTCTCCAGCTTTAGCTTCTTAAAAATTCACAGTACTTAAAAATATCACATAAAATATTTGGAATCTCTCAGGAACATTTTAATTTTATTCATTTTACAGAAAAATTCTTCTCTTTCTCTTAAATATCACATTCACTGATATAAATTTCATCATTCTTCTACTTTTCAAACACATCTCTCTGAGAAATCTGCTTGCTTAAATCACAGATGTTCTGGGATGCTAAGATGAAAACAATAAGAGAGGTGTACAAATCAAACTAAACAAGCTTCTCCTCTTAATGATTCAAGGCATCCACAAAAATCATAATGATTGAGTTCTCATCTATCCTCTGTATATATTCCAAAAATGAACTTCGAGTTGATAAATTAATTTAAATTTAGACAAGGAAATTTTTAAGAAACTGTGAATCTGGATAAGTGGCCATGATATCTATATAAACCCATAATATCAACATGAAATAAGATTAAATTAAATGCAATAAATTTACTGATGAATAAAATAATTAACAAAAATTTAGTGGAGAAAAAAGAATGCAATGTGGTTTTCTTCTTGTTTCTCACTAAAACCAATATCATTTGTATTAGTACATTAGAATCATTTCCCTAATCACAAACGTCCCTTGATCATGGTTCAAAATTAGAAGGTTCGTCGCCAAAAGCCCTCGAGTAGCTGAACAGTGCGGCGACGTTAATATTCACTAACTCACCCTCATAACAAAAATGATATCTTTCAACCTTAAAACACAAATAACTATCAAAATACAAATTCGCTTAATATTTTAAAACAAAATAATAGAGTATATTAAAATATTCACAAAAATTGTAATAACTTTACTTTTCTATTACACAATATAACAATATCATTTAACACAAAATATACTATATACTTTTTAGATCAAATCATATTACTCCTCATTTCCAAAAAGTCTTGGTAAGTAAAACTCAGTCACACACACTTCTCTGTTCTCTTTATGTAAACTATAATTATTTCACTGACCTCTCTTTTCCATTGGTGGCAGAGATTTTTGTGTGTGATTTAAGGTAATCCACATGTTGTTGTGCATTGATTTGATGTAGTAACGGTTTTCGATGTCCGTTCTTCAATGTTGTATTCGATGTTTTTCTAAGCCTTGGTGTTATTGTACATCTTTTCTTTCTTTCTTTTTTTTTAATGTTGAAGTGTGTGTGTGTGTGTGAGCTCTTCTCTCTGTTTTCGCCTTTTTTCTTCCCCTCACTCCATCAAAACGTCTTTTTCATTCACGGTACAACCGTGTTTTCAGCTTTAGAGATGCAGTATAAATACAGCGTTCGGAGCTCTATAGTAGTTCGCTACAGCATTTTTCGCGATAGTCGGCATAGTTGCGTTGGTTTTTTTAAAATGCTTTTGTTTTTAAGAACAAATTTAAAATCAAAGTTAGAAATCCATTTTCAAGAACATTATACTACCGGCTTAAAACCTGTATATTTGGAAGTCAGCATTGTGTGTGTGTGCGTGTGTGTGTGAGAACTTTTAAAATTAAAAACAGCTATTATTCATCCAGCTATATATCGATGCATCTTTTCGTTAAGACAGACCACCTCCAAGTGACCCGAATTTTAATTGAATTTTATAACTTTTTCTAGAATTGCTAAATCATTACTTTTTGGTTTATATTTCGATTAAAGACTAAAGCATGGGAACGTATATGCGAAGACCATAAGAATTAAGAGCTGGGATTGGAATTGGATATGGAATATCTTTTCTGAGAAATAATTAGCTGTTTAATTTAAGATTGTAGTATGTTTTGGGAAATAAATGCAAAATGGTAAATAGTAGAATTTGTTTTAGATATAAGTTATATACATATATATATAAACTCACATTATAATTTTATCTTAAAAACTGTTTAACTTGTAATGGTTTTTGTCTTCAGGACTCTCACATAAATAATTATTAGCTACCCACTTAACAAGAATAACCGTAACTTTACCTCTTTTTAAGAGATAAAGTTACAAAAGTTACTGAAGCCAAATAGCCTTATGTAATCTTTTAAAAAATCAGAGCTGTTAATTTTTAACTCTGCTTTTTTAAAGTAAGATTACATAAGACTATTTGGCTTCGATGCTTTCGGCAAAATTAAATTCCTACAACAATTTCTCATCGTCATAGCTTGGATGCCTCCCAACAGGGAGGAAATTTGGCGTTAAAATTACATTGTGGCAGCTGTTATCCACTTTTAGGGTGTCACACTAAAAGGTGATACCAGTTATCGGGGAATGTACTAGATCTGTAAAACCCCTACATTAAAAGAGGAGATATTTAGATAACAATCCATACCGGAAGTAACTTTTCCGTAAATAGTTAATGATTCCTTTACTTTTGAAAATCCTATTTATTGATCGTTACACAATAAATATAGTTTGAAGACCAAAAATTTTGCTAAAAATATTATTTCGCGCATACCTGTGCGAAAAGCAAAGTCATATCAGAACTTCATTTGTAGTTATTCGGTTGTTTTTTTGTAATAAATGATAATCAGTTTCGGGGAGGTGGAGGGAAGAATCGTCCATTTAATTAGGTTTCAAAATAAAATTAAGTTTCAATTAACTGTGATCTTTTTTCTTTAGAATATCTTGTTTCTCTCAAGGGAAGAATTCGTCATATTTATAAAAAATGCATAACTCTTAATACAAAAAAGTTTTAAAAAAAAGGTCGCTGACAATTGTTAAAATTTATATCATGTATAAAATTACACTGGGCAACAAAAAAGAAAAAAATTTTTGTCTCATCAAGAAAAATATGTGATTCTGATAGCATTTTTTCTCCTGAATTCAAATATGATATCGATTTTTCTTCATCACGCAAGGTTTTTGAGAGACAGGCATTTATAATTTGAAACACTTTAATAATTTCTACATTCTTAAGTACACAATATCCGAACATTTGGACTCACCTAGAAATTAAGAAATCACGATTTTCTTTTATATTTCGCCTGTGGAGTATCCCTCTTGATGGTCCAACAATAATCGGCCAGCATATTAGCATTCCATTTGCCTTGATATCTCTTTTCTATCGCTGAAATCTCCTGATGAAAGCGTTCCCCGTGCTCATCGCTCACTGCACCAAGATTTTGCGGGAAGAAATCTAAGTGCGAGTGCAGGAAGTGTATTTTTAAGGACATATTACAGCCCAAATTTTTATAAGATGTTATAAGATCATGAACAATATCACGGTAATTTTCCGCCTTTAGATTTCCCCAAAAACTGAGTTACATTTTTGAATGCTTGCCAAGCTGCTTTCTCCAGTGGATTTAATAGTTCCTCAAACTTCTCATCATGCATTAGTGATCGTATTTGTGGACCCACAAATATTCCTTCTTTAATTTTTGCTTCACTAATTTTAGGAAACTTCTGTTTTAAGTACATGAAACCAGGAGTATTGTCCATATGTTTTGATTTTGACGTAATCCCTTTAATGTTTGTTAAGCAGAAATAACAGTCAGAGGAGTGATCTTTGGGTTCCCTCCAAATCATAGGGATAACAAATGGCATGTGCCATTCTTCCATGCAATGAGAAGCCTAGTGCACGATAAACAACAGATATGTGGGGCCCATGTCCTTGTTTGGTCCCCCACTTTACACACAAAATAAAGTTCATAACACTTTTTTACTAATGGAGTAAGGTTTCGCCTTTGGGACTTGAGCGTCACCTCGCCGCATATATAACAAAAGTTGCAATGATGATTTAAACAAGCTCTATGTATTTTGTAACTAACAACAAATTAAAAGAATTAAATTTGTAAATACGTAACATACAACAATCCAGACACAAAGCACTCACAATTACGTGTTTACTGGTTCACTACTATCTCACAACTGACATCGTTCTAATGAATGCATGCTAGTCTAGACCATGTATGTGCCTGTCTGTTGTGTCTGGTGCCAAAGTGTCTGTACATGTCTGAACTTGCACAACAGTAGCAATGATACCATTTGAGTTAGCTCATGTGGTTCCATCACATTTACAATGCTCTAGGAGTTTTTATTTTACAATGGACAAATGGTCGTTTATTAAAAAAATATTTAAATATATTAATTGAAATTAAAATTTAAAAAAAAACTGTGGGTGATGGAGAAATTCCGAATACATATTTGAAAACACGATAAAAAACTGCATTAAGTCCAACTATTGGTACTCATAAGACAAAAATCATGTTGATCAGTGTTATTAGCATAAAATATGTTTCTGACATTCTCCTTTACAAAATTGTCTAAGACTAAAATGTTTGGTAATTTGCCTGATTCTTGGCTTACTTTTATTAGTTGTAAATCTAAGGTTCAACTATTCACTGGTAGTTCAAGTAGAAAAAAGGTTATCTTTCAACTTTTTTAAATCTTGAGATATTTATTTATAGAAAGTTTATCTAAAAAATACAGTTCTTAGAACCCAGACTTCTTTCATTCAATAAACCTTTTAAGAGCAAACTAATAGCATGTGAATGACCCTTCTGCACTTTTGAAGCAGGAAAGTCGTCATTAAGAAATTACTTTAGTTTAAAATTCTTGATATTATACGATAAATCGCGCGCGTGAATTGATAAATGATAATGTTATGATAATTCAGAAGAATTTTTCTGTGATATTCTGATGACACTCTGGATAGTTCAGTTGTGAAGAGGAAATTTGACGCAGAATAATGTTACTGCGCTATTTATAAAATTTCATTAACATGATTGATGATAATAAAATCATATGTTATGTGAAAATGCATCACTTAGTTTTAATTAGATTTGTTTTTAATGAATTTGGCTTAGTGCTACGCAAGTGGTTATTTAAAATGGATTTTGTAGCTCTGAATCTCGGTAAAAAACAAAAAAACATACTGGAACTGATGTTATCTAAGTTTTAATTTTCACATAGTACAACACATGGACACTTTAAAGCTCAATTACATTTAGCATGCAACAATCACTAATTTCTAAGTGATTGCTTAAAATAAAAGTGAGGTGTTACAATTCGCGCGCACAGATACGTCGTCTAAGTTAGATCTGTCGGGACTCAAAATCTTCATGTAGGCGTTGAAGTTCGGAGAGTGAGATGCCAGCTTAGGCGTCGTCTTTATTACTTGACTGAGGTTCAAAATTAGGGGGATCATCATCAATAGAACTCATGTAATTCTGTAGTACGACGTTAACAGACCATCAAGCTATCAATCTTTTACGAATCACAGATCATGATGCCTTATTCTCTAGGTATCAGGAGCCACGGTAGCCTAGTAGTCAAAGTCACAGACTCGTGGCCGGAGTATCATGAATTCGAGACTAGTACCTCTGAAAACCCTCCGTGTAGGGGGGCGATGCACGTTAAATCTGTCGAGGCTCCAACGTTCTCCCTTTAGTGTAGTGTAGCGTTTATCAAACTGTGGGGCGTGATAACTCTGCTAGGGGGTTTACAAAATTATTTTTAAACAATTATTAATTTACTGAAAGTAAGCAAACAAAATACATTCTGACATAATAAAAAATAAAATATATATTTGCATTGATATAATAAACTTATAAATGTATCAGTATTGCAAAATGCATTTTATAATTAATTTAACAATACTATAAAAACAAGTTTAATAATTACTAGTGATCCCATGGGCTTGTTATAAATAAAAAAATATATACAAAAATCAACATTTATCTTCATAATTTATATGGTGTATAAAAAAAATCCTTAATTCCCGATAAAAAGTTACTCGATTCGCCCCCAATGCCACCCTTTTCCACGTAGGAACGCGTATGTTATGTATTAAGGGGGAGGGGGAGAAAATGAATAAATAAGCAAAAATCCTCTGATTTTAGTAAATCCTGCACAAATATTGTCAAGGTCCTTTTATTGCAAGCCAAAGCCTTCGGAATAATTTAAGAACGTACTTCGCAAAGACGTATATATACGTCCTAGACAATCAACGTTTTGGTTAATCGAGACGTTTATATACACCGGTGGTACTTAATAGGTTAAAGTTGTATTGTACCTTTAGTGTCGAAGTCTAGTATTATTGAATTCAATACATTGTTATTGTATTGAAGGGGGTCGCGACGAAAATTATGATTGAATATTGGGTCGCAGCTATTGAAAGTTTGAGAAGCACTGGTGTAGTGTGTAAGCTAGGAGAAGGGTTGCCAACTCAGGTGTTCTCCTGGTCTACTGACCATGGCTCAAAATTACAAGGTCCGTCACTAATAACCCTCCTGTAGTTTTATAATGCAACGTTAATATAACTCTCACTCGCTCTCCCTAGGAACGAATATGCCATTTATATAGTACACTCAAATATTCTTATATCTACATAAATGTAAAATAAAAACTAAGTTATAAAATATAAATATATATATATACAGTGGCGGCCAAAATTGTGGACAGTTTTTAAAATTGTTACATTTTTTAAGTTTGTATGCTTATAGAAAATTTTACGTTGCACAAAATGCAAAGTATTTTACATCATTTTAACGAGAATTTAATACTTAATTCAATACAAAAAACAAAATTCAAATATATGCAAACAGAAAATTTTATGCTGCAATAACTGTCAATATACATTAGATACTGATGATAGCAGTAAGCTATCAGAGCTTAGTGAGGTTGCCTTTATTCTTTCTTACAGCTTCACATCGATGTTCTATTGAGCTGAAAATAGTTTTAAGTTCTTCCTTTGTTTTTACATGCTACTGTGAAACAATTATATCCTCAATTAGTTCTTTTTTATTTCATAGTACCTCATTCGGAAACGGTGCCACAAGTTTTCGATAAAATTGAGGTCAGAACTGTTTCGTTTCCAGGATAACAATAATATTAAGTTCAAAAGCAATTACATCAAATAAAAGAGTGGATTGGACACATGTGTGACGAGAAAGTGGTATTTCCTATGTTAAAATTACATAACAGGTGGGTAGTTCAGTGACTGCATCTGAAAACTGAAAGTTTTGTTTAAGATGTTAGTAGACAAATTTAATAAAAAAAAGCAGGAAAAGGCCGAAAAAGGTGCACCAGAAGGTGATGACAGAAGAAGAAAAATACTATGTTTGAGAGATAAAAGAACTCTATGGAGAGCCATCAGAAGTGATCTGAGTGATGCTGGTGTTTCTGTCAATTCAAAAACAATCAGGAGTAGATTAGCAGATGTAAGACAAAAAGGTAGAATTCCCCGAAAAAAGCCGTATCTCAATTTACAGTAGCACTAAAGGGAACTAGAGTGGCAATGGAACACATTAATTGGACAAATTATTATTGGTCACAATTTATGTGGAGGGATGAAACTAAAATATCGTAATTCGGTTGTGATAGCCTAAAATATGTAAGACGTAGAATAGCAGAAATGCTACATCCAGAGTGCATCCAGGCAACTGTGAAAAGTACCCACATAGTTTTATCTCTTAGTCATGAATATCAGCAGATGGTATCGGTCACCTTCATATCATCGATGGGACACTGAATGTCATAAAAGACATTGACACCCTTTTAGAATCTAAACTTCTGCCTTCCATCAGGGATCTATTTACCAACAATGCTTCATTTATTTTTCAGCAAGATTCTGCTCCTTGCCACACAGTAAAGTAATCGAAAGACTGGTACCGTTCTAAGATCATTGAGTTGTTGTCCTGGCCAGTAAACAGTCCTGACCTCGATGCTATCGAAAACTTGTGGCACCGTTTGAAAACTCTTGCCCAAATGAGGTATCCACGAAATAAAAAAGAACTAATTGTGAATATAATTGTTTCCTGGCATCCTGTAATAACGAAGGAAGAGCTTAAAACTACTTTAAACTCAATGAAACATCGATATGAAGCTCTAATAAAGAATAAAGACAACTCACTAAGCTCTACTAACTCACTGCTGTCATCAGTATCTAATGTATATCGACAGTTATTGCAGCATAACTTTTTTCCTTTGCAAATATTTGAATTTTGTTTTTTGTATTGAATTCAGTATTAAATTCTCGTTAAAATGATACAAATACCTTACATTTTGTGCTACGTAAACTTTTCTATAAGCATACAAACTTAAAAAACATAAGTTTTAAAAAGTGTCCTTAATTTAAGCCACTTCTGTTCATATACATCTCCGGAAAATAAATTCAATAACTACTGTGTTTTTAAAAAACAAATTGTTTCCTCTGTAGGTTGTACTAATATTTTATTTTGTTATATGTTTTAAACTAATAATAACAAATTTCTGAAATTACTTCTAAGGATTCGTAAACACTTATACTTTGAAAAACATTGTTTGATACTTAGTAAATTTTTAATAAAACTTATAGTATACAAATGTATTGCAACTCTATACTATTTCATAAAATGTATATTTTGTTGATAAAAAATACATTTAATGTATTTCAAAAGGCTCTTTCAAAAGAGATTGTTTTTCTCTTGACTTTTTTTTTAATTCTATCCTTTGAATATAACTTAAACATTATTACCAGAATTAAAGTTTAAAAGGGCAAAAGAGAGATGTTTGTGATATCGAATTACACATATAATTTAAATGTAATTTTAAAAGCATCTGGATATGTTGTACGAATCCGTACAATTTTTTTAGTTGCAGAAAATTTAACAAAATAAAATAAAAATGTTTTGAATAGCAGAAGTAATAATCAGTAATTTCTCTGCTTATATATAATTGAAAATAATAATAATAACAATAAATGGTTAGAAATAAATTAAATTGTGTACGTGTAAAATAATTATTTGCATCGCAAAATGAAAAATTCCTACGATTTCCATTGAAAAATGAATATTGAATAAGAATCCTTAATATTAAGCAGGTCTGAGGTTGAAACTCAGACCACCCACGAAGCTCTTAAAGATATCGAAGCTATTGACAGTTTCGAAATTGTTAAGAAATAAAATTTATGTTAAGAAAAAATTCGATAAAGAGTTTTTCGAAATTTAATAGAAATCATCAAGGAAATATCAAATATTTTTCTCATTAGAAAATTCTAGCCAACGAATATTTATTGCAGTAAATACTCTAAAAAAATTGACATTAAAATTTATTAAATCAATGCTTAACGGCAAAAAAATCATTCTACACAAGAAAGATGCGTGTAATAGTTATTTCATAACAAAATATTTAGAGAGCTTTTTTAAATACTCCTCTTAACCTTTAAGTTGAAAAACATTATTGGATTTTGAACTTCGAGAAAAATCCGCGTAATTCAACGAGGTTATCCCATTGAATAAGATATTGATAATAGCTTTGAGATTTTTTTATTTATAGAGAATTTTAAAAAAATCACTGAGTTGTATAAAATTGTTAAACTACAATTCTACGCGTGAGTGTTTGTTAACGTCACAATATAAAGCGACACAAGAGCTATTCGCAATGGACTTTGTAATTTTTAACCATGGTCAAGTGACGAGGACAACACTTGAGCTGCCCCTTCCAATCTCCTAACTTCCACACCTTGCCAAGGTGAGGACTTTGAGCCTCGACAGATTTAATGAGTATCAGAGGCTGTAAAGCTTGAACTGCGGCCATTGCAGTAGTAGGCGACTATAATGAAAAATAACGAATGAGAAAGTTTAGTTTTAAAAATTGTTTACAACGAAGAGAATGTCATAATTTTAAAATAGTTTGCTTGTCTATTATTCATAACAATGTATGTGTGGTTTATGAAATAAAACTCCGTTGATAACCGATTACAAAAAAAAGCATGAAATTACCTTCTTTACATGTATTTAATAACATATTGTATATAATCTGAGCTGGTCCTTTGCACAATATGGTGCGATATATATTATTTTACGATGTTGAAATTCTACCTACCTATATGTTATTAAGTTAACTAGTTTTATAACGTTTGAATTTGGTCGTTAATGTAGTTTCTAGTGTAATATTGGACGAGAACACTTAAATCTTGTAAATTGTGAGGAGAGGAGGTATGAATATAACTATCAAACCATTTAAAATATTTTATTACTCCGTTTAAACTAACAACTTACATTATTCCTATCTTGTACAGGCCAATAATATTCACATAAGACAGCACTTTAGGAATTATTACCCTCTATTATTTTAAACTTCCAGCACTTTATACCAGACGTGAAAGTATTAAGAATTTAATTAAACATTACTGATTTATATATTACCACCTTTTCCATTAACAATAATTGTTCATTCAGTGTATTATATATTTATTCCGGCTCAAAAATTCATTTTCACAACTTTCAGCATCTCTTTCATTTTTTATTCCAGTTTAAATTTTTCATTGTTATACTTAATCTATATAATTAGAGACGGATTTGTTTTTAAAGTTTCTGAAATGTTTGTTTTTGTCTAGATTGTGTATAGCTGCCAGCTCGGTTAAAAATTAGATTTTCTTTTTGCTGAAATTGTTTATCCATAAGGTGGCTTTCCCGATCGATAAAGATTCTTTGTTATTGTTCTAAATCAGGGTTGGAGGACCCATGGCCCAACGGAGTTGTAACAGTGGCTAACTAAGACTTATTGAAAAATCAACAGATTTGAAGAAAAATAATTAAATAACAATATTTTTTTACAATTTTGTTGAAATACTGTTGTCTTGGACAAGAAAAAAGCCCTCAAACGTTATTTTATATAAAAGTAACCTGAATTAATTGAAATACAATAGAAAATTATCATGTAGAGCTCTCTTCATTGTTGTGTGAGCTGGCTTTCCAAGGAAAGTGCACTCGAGAGTTTTCGGAATTTGAGGGAGCGTGCTTTAATGAAGATTGAAATTGTGGAATTTTAGCTTTTCTTGCCGATATTATGAGACATTTAAATAATTTACATTTAATATTACATGGAAAAGGTTGAATTTTTCCTACCCTAGTTGTTCATATATGTTTTTGTGTGAACAAACTTTTGCTTTGTAAAAAAATATTAACTCTCTCTCTCATTTCACATTAATGCAGAAACTATCCACCAAAGTTAATAATGCTCCAAGCTATGATAGGTTTAAGAATTCAATATCCATTTTGCAGGATTTACACAGTGAGTGGTTTGATGATTTTAAGGGTGATAAAAAAAATGCTGATCTTTTCACAAACCCTTTTTCAATTTCTTTGCAAGACACATTAATTTTTACTCACCTGAAATCCAAATCGGAATTATTGACCTACAGCACTATACTACACTAGAAAGCAAATATAAAGAACTTATTTTAACTGCAAGTGTGATGTGAATTATATTGAATTTTAGAAATCTGTTCCAACAAGCAATTTTCGAAATTTACACGATTTGGCTGTGAGATGTTTTTGTAGGTTTGAATCAACATATGTTTCTGAACAAATGTTTTTCTATTATGAATACAATAAAATCAAATATACTGTTCAAAATTAACTGATGTGCACATAAAATAACCTATTTCCTTCGTACGTACAAGAAAAGAGAGAGAACTAATTCTAATATACGTAGATTACTTGGTAAAAAAAACACAAACTCAAAGATGACATTAGGCAAGTACTGACTGCTTGGTAATTATTTAAAATTAAATGTGTTTCAATCTACTTATTTTTATTGTTTACTTAATCTGAGTGAGTGAGTGAGTGAATATTAACGTCGCACTGTTCAGCTACACGAGGGCTTTTGGCGACGGACCACGTAGTTTTGAACCATGGTCAAGTGACGTGGACGACACCTGAGCTGGCACCCCCCTCTCCTAACTACCACACCACACCAACGGGAGGACCTTTCAGCTCTCGACAGATTTAACGTGCATCGCTGCCCTACACGGCGGGTCTTCAGTGGTATTGGGCTCGAACTCATGACATGCCTGCCATGGTCCAATACCTTAACCACTGGGCTACCGCAGCCCCGTTTACTTAACCTAACTGATTGAACGTGTAAAATGTTTATTAACTCAAAAATCTAAATTTGATTTCTTTGTCTCATTTTTATATTACTTTTAAATTTCCGCGAATTGTAGACTTGTATAAAAAATGTGCTATTTGCGTAAAAATTCCGTAATAAGTCTATAAATCACAATTTTTTTTCTCCTTTTCATATTTTTTAGTTTGTTGGAAAATTTGGAAGTGGCACGCATGGGGTTTTTTATTAGATAGTGGCAGTCGTCTCATCCCTGTTCTAAGCTAAGCATCCTTTATTTATTAGAAAAAAATTGATGACATCCAGCCATCTTATGGTTTGCGGTAATAAAATGCATACTGCAGGAGCCAATGGCGTAACGCACTCCCCCACATCACGGGGAGGTGCCCAGGATTCTAGGGACCCCAAAGCCTAACTGACGCCAAGTACGTATTTAACCAATTTATAAAATATTAAAGGCAAAACCTG
>BMAV01019736.1:322917-352000 GCA_019973955.1 Trichonephila inaurata madagascariensis | reverse complement strand
CTGTCGAACTTTTTTCGCCTGCAGGATGATATATCGGTCATCCCCTGCAGTTGTCGTCCTCGGGCGGCCACACCAACCTTTCTAACAGCTGTACCTGTGGTTTGGAACGCTTTCCAAGCGCGCGGAACGACACTTTTGTTGATTCCGAACTCTGCAGCTACACTGGTGACAGTACGCCCCTCCTCCAGCTTTCCGATCATTCTTTCACGTGTGAAGTCATCCAGATGATTTCTTCTAGCCATATTTCACGAACTGACTCACTGGCACTTGCAGATAATATGGTGAATTGCGTCTCCGTCCTTCATTTCATTCTACTGTTGAGCAGCGCGCGCCGACATCACGCGTTTTGCGTTCGCTCACATCGCTTCTGACGTTTTGTTCCTGATATTTGCATACGCATGACGTTTCTACTGACTTACGTGTTCCCTCTACTGATCTCCAGACCTCCTTTTCTGCAATTTCATGGCTATCTGTTAAATTTTTACATTGTTGCTTAAGTTTTGCACACCAGTGTATATATCTTGCTCAAATAAAATACTTTTTATTCATCCACTCAAGTTCAAATGCATTTTTTTAAACTTGTAGTGGATGACACTTGTGATGTTAATAAAGTTTTTCAGGTATTAATTAATCAATTAAATAAATGAAAAAGAAACAAAAATAATAGTCCAACATCATATATAAAAGGAAAATCACACGTTGTGTCTCTGTAGAGCAATGGATAACGCGTTGGACTTCTAATCCAAAGGACATGCGTTCGAATCCCATGATTTCTCTTTTTCGATTTCTTTTTACTATGCTATTTTATTGCAATAATTCAATTTAATTAATGAATAAATAGTAACAAACAAAAATAATAGTCCAACACCCTATATAGAAAGTAAAATGGAAAACTGCAAGGAAAATCGCTTTCTATTTTGCCACTTAATACTGTGATTCTGTCATATGTATATACATATTTGTATTAATTATAATTATTTAATAAAAAGTAACTAAAATATAAAAATTTTCTTTGTTGACCTAAATGGGAATTGACTTAATTTTTTTTATATATATTACTTGTTGTTTTATTTTTAAAAAATGATTTTGATTATATATTTAAAAACAACATTATAAATGCATTAAGATACTTTTGGAAAAGTCTGGCTTATTTTATACATTTATTTTTGTTTCTTGTGTAATTTTTTATCTTTAAGTCAATTTTCTCGTAAACAGTATGTGATAACTCAAAACATTATGTTCTTGTATTTATATAAAACTTCGTAGAAATATTTTCATTCTGTTCTTGTGTGTTTGATCTAGGAGTTTTGAAATCTGTGATATATCTTAGAAGTGGAGTTTTTCATGTTTTAGTATATCAGAGAAGAGAAATTTTAACATAAAACACCGGTTATTACTTTGATATATATAGTAACTATGAAAATAATATGAATTCTTCTAAAATCCTTTTTCTGGCTCTGAAGAGAAGTCTTAGCTATATATAGGGAAAATATTATTTTATAGAAGCATTTTTCTTAAAAGGGGAAAATATTTTCAAATATTATTTCTTCACTTTTTGTCAAAAAAATGCATTTAAAACAAACTTTATAGTAATATTTTTTTGAAATTACTTTGTATGTATATTCTAATTTTGGTGGTATTGAATATGAAAAAAATGTCTTCATGTATACCTTAAAAACAAATGTATTTAGGGTACTTTTCCCTCAGTATTTACAAATACTTATATTTTAGCGCCACTATAATTCTTTATAAGCCACAAGTCTTTTACAAAAAGAATTTACTTCAAATAAAAGTACACTACTAGCCACACAAAATGCAACACCAAGAAGGACCAGAGATATCACAGTGAAATTTATTTGGCAGATAACATGCTGTACAAAGATCAAACGATTAAAATTATAGCCTCTTGCGACTTGAGGATGATGACAAAATAAGTAGTTAATGTACCGACATTGTTGGGTATAATCGCTGCCACACGCCGCGGTGGCCACGGTAGCCGAGTGGTATAGGTATCGGATCGTGGCTGGCTTTGTCACGAGTTCGAGCCCAGTACCTCTAAAGACCTGCCGCGATGCACGCTAAATCTGTCGAGAGCTGACACGTTCTCCCCTTGGTGTGGTGTGGTAGTTAGGAGAGAGGAGTGTCGTCCACGTCACTTGGCCATGGTTCAAAATTACGCGGTCCGTCGCGAAAAGCCCTCGTGTAGCTGAACAGTGAGACGTTAATATTAACTAACTAACTAGCCACACGCCGCGGCATAGAATCAAAGACTTTGGATGCATCCTTCGGGTACAGCAGTCTATGTGGCTTCCACATATTTCCAAAGTTATTCTGGTGTAGCAGCGTGGGGTGTATCCCTTTAAGACCCAACTCACATGATCGTTCGGGTTAGATATTCTTATACGTTTTTGCTTCTGGAAGAGTCGTATGGAAGAAAATCCCAAATCTAACGATGGAGCATGTTTGCAGAAAGTGTTATTACTTTTCATCAACAAACGGTGGTTGTAGTCCATGTTTTACTTTCAGTGGCAAATCGAATAGTACTAGCGGACCCCGAATGATGCGTAATAGATTGAATCTGTTGTGCTTTGGTTCGTGATGTGGCTGCGCGATCCATCACTACCATGCACACAATCCGTCTGTCATCACTGGCAGTGCTGCAACGAGAGGAGTGCAATCGGCCCCGCCGTTTCCTTCTACATCCAGTGATGACAGATCTGCATTGTTATTTGGTCTATCTGTACATCAGTTGCTTGGTTTCATCCAACACGTTGACCGATTTCTCCGAAGGATAATCCGCAATCCCTATAGGCTACTATTCTTCCTCGGTTGAATTCAGAAACTTGGTCAAAAAACGCTCGATGTCTTCTACGAGGCATAGATAAACAGCTTACGCAAAAGAACGCACGAAAAAACAATGCCATACTTCAGATCGCCTATCTGATCTCCCTTTATACTGCTCTTACGGGTGGAACTACGGTCGCCTGTGATGTGCGTCTGCGCTCTAATGCTAATGATTTACGTATTTCATTGCCTCAAAGGCATTATCTAAATTTCACATGGCTTACATGCTTCCTTTAGGATCTTTACATGCTTCCATTTTGTGTGGCAGTGTATTTAGATAGGCTATACAGAACAGTTGCAAAGTAAGTTTATTACAACCCAACAATGATATATTATTACTACTTTCTGGAATGTTCATTAAAAAAATGCTTTCTTTTCATTGCAATAAAGTGCAATTTCACAAAAGAGAAAAGAAAGAATCTCAAAAATTAATAGCTACCTTTGTTGCCTTTTCTTTTTTTAGTTTTTTCGGTATTTCCTTTCTTATAGAACCATTTTAATTTCTGAGGCAATTGTGTTTGAAATTATTTCACTTTCTTCCCAATTTGTTTTAAAATAGATTTAACTTAAATCACTAGTATATTTTTGAAAAAAGTTGTATTTTTCATTTTTGTCAAGATTTTTATACGGTTTTAAAGATTTTGGCGATAAATATCACAGATCAAGAAGTAATACTTTAATCACATTAAAATAATTGAAAAATACACATTTTCCTAAGAATTTTTCTTTCTTTCTCATATATGACCTCTTTTATTATAATACTCCTGATACCTAATATCCCATATGTAAATACATGTAAATAGATTTTAAACAATGCTAAAAAAAACACAATCGAATAATTTTTTTTTTTGAAAAAAGAACATAAAATAAGAAATACTGGAGTTATCTTAAATATTATATTCCATAATACTTAAAATTATTGAACCTAAAAGTAATTTAAATTATTATGAAGTTTTTACTGAAAAATGTATTTCTACATGCATAACACTAAAAATTGCTTAAATTATATTTGATATGAATTTTAATGAAAATACTTTGCTTTATTTTCACTTTATGTTTATTGCTTTTTATTTTATTGTTTTACATATTTATATTACTTTTATTTCTGATATGTCAGAAAACTGAATAAATTTGAAATTTACTTTCTCTAAAAGTTTTCAAGCTGAAGTAAAGGGATATCTGTCAAAAAATTATTTATGCAGTATACGCACCTCAATTTATTGTCTTCTACTTGTAGTATAAACTTTGATCAGCAGGACTGCACAAACTGTTTGGATCTTTTATGGAGCGGTGGTTTCAACGGAAACCACTCCTTCGTGAAAACTTATTTTCAAAAAAAAAGAAAGAAAAAAAAGTTAGCACATTTTATAAAACTTTTTTTTTGCACAATTTGCGAGAAAAGAGACAGGGATCTATTTCGAAAAAGCCGCTGTGAAATACTTTTAAAAGCAAAATAGGAGAATAGATACTTATTGAATATATTTTCTGTTGCAACGCTTACCCAAATATGATAAGAAATTCCTGTCTCATTATTTATTTTATTATTTTATTTATTTAGGTACACCACAAGCGTCCATTTTGGAAAAATTAGTTTCTGCTAAAATCACATTTTCAAGAAATGTTATTTTGTAAGGAAGTCTCTTCCTCTCTTCATAAAATTGCTATTTTCTTTTACTTTTTTTTTCCAAAAACTTTTGTAATGACAAATGTTTCTTTTAGCGCAATTAATATCCGATAAAAGTGTAAAGCATCAGTGCAAACAAATTAAGTAATTCTACAGTTATGTTTCAGGGGTTTTAGTGGGATATAGTAGGCCTTACATTTTTATATTTTATTTCAATTTCAGTATGGACTATTCTCTCAATGTAAATAATACATTCTAATACGAACGTTTAAAAGTTGATTTTGCCTTAATGAACAATTTCAGTGCCTTGACTCAATACCTCATTCCAGTTGTAGCGGGTTCTCACGCGTTCCTGTCCTTGCGATTAACCTCTTGATTTAGAATTTCTCCTTGTAAAGGAACTATGATATGAGTATGTATAAATTAGCATTGCTGTTTAAAGAGATCTGAAGTAATAATGTAGGAGAAAGGGAGAGATGGTGATTGTGTAAAGGGGGATAGAGAATTATATAGAGGATGTGTTGTAGAGTATTAAATGGTGTGGATCTATATACGCGAATTAGTTCCAGTCTTCTTAGAGAAGCAGATGACTGGATTCATCTAGGTGTTAGAGCCTGCGTGGCAGTGCCTCAAAGCTATATGTTGAAGATAAGTGAACATTTATAATTTTGGATAGGGTTCGATAATTACGTTCGATCCTATTGCGTATTTACAAATGAGATATCAAAAGTTAAGATTAGATTAAACGAAGTTGTCGATTTTTGCAGTGTCTGCTGATCATTCATCCCACACCGTTACTACCAACTCCGGTTCGTCTCACGCAACTTCTATTAATTACAAAATATATCTTTTTTACCTAAAAAAAATTGAATGATCTTAACGGATATTATTACACCAAATATATGTTTAATATAAGCATCCATAACTGTTTTCCATTTTACGAAAACCTTTTATAGTATAAGGCAGTGGTGAGCATTAAGTCGATCTTGATCGACCGGTGAACCATCAAGACATTTTGGGGTGACCGCCTTAACGAAGACCTAGAACGAATATCTTAAAAGAAGCATATTAATAGAACATTGACGCCAGCTAGATTGGAGAATCGGCTTTTCACAATCGAGGCGATTGTGTTTACTTAGCAGATGATTCGATGAATGTGTGGGCGACACATGTACCTTCATTGGAAGTGCACAAAGACGTTTAATCCATTCTTTAGTGGAAAAATGCGATCAGCGCGATGCCAGCCGTAGAAACTTTTTCCCCTCATGCCGAATGAAATGAAGAATAAACGTTAATGATAAGCTCTTCTCGTGATAGGTCGGGATTGGCTATTGAGAGTTAACCCTAAACCACGCGTTTCTGAGGAATTGGGTGCTCGTGATAACGTTTCGTCCCGTGATGGCGCGGGACTCGGAAGTGAATATTTTAAATACATACGTCGGCTCTTATTATTATGTTTGTATTTTGCGTTTCACTTTAAACGCAGTTTTAATGTAGTATGTTTTTTTCAGTAAAAGTTAGGCAAATATATATTCCGTATTTATTATTAAGTAATAATGAATATTGTAGACCTTTTTTTCAGCTCATTACACCTACACCAATGGGTGGACCGCAACACCTCGAAAAATTTAAAAATGGCTCGTACCCTGGAAAAGTCTACCCACCCCCGGTATAAGGAATATAAATAAATTATTTCTACCTTTTGACAAATCATGACATTACCAGTAAATAACGGTTAAAATTTACGGATGTAAAACATCATGTCTTAAGGTTGTGTATACCTGGTAAAACGATAACCTTGATGTATTAGTGATTTGTTCAGCATCTCTCTCTCTCTCTCTCTCACATATAATATTGTTCTAGCGAAAATGTCCACTTTTGAGCCGAATAAATGTCATTTGTGGGAACTTTTGATTTCCTCTTTAATTTGAAGAAATTTTCTGCCGGGGCGTATCAATTGCTTGTAGAAACATATGGTGAAGCTGCTTTGTGTGAAAGAAGTTGTTGTGTAAGTGGTT
The DNA here is from genome assembly GCA_019973955.1 of Trichonephila inaurata madagascariensis. NCBI lineage: Eukaryota > Metazoa > Arthropoda > Arachnida > Araneae > Nephilidae > Trichonephila > Trichonephila inaurata. Next base: position 345,514 of record BMAV01019736.1, on the reverse strand, counting down.
TCATTAATTTAAGAACGGTGAGTTTGTTGTTGAAGAGAAAGAAAGTAGTGGAAGATCATTGGAGAAACGCCCATGTCAAACACAAGAAGAACTTGCACTTACATTAGGAGTGACTTAACAAACAATTTCCCTTCATTTAAAATCATTAGGAATGATTCAGAATCAAGCAAATTGGGTTTCCTGTGAACTGAAGCCGAGGAACGTTGAATGCTGATTTTGCACGTGTGAAATGCTGCCTGCTAGGCAAAAACGGGAGATGTTTTTTTTTACATTATATAGCTCCTGATGATGAAAAATGCATCCAATACGACTCCCTAAGGAAAAAGAAATCATGAAAACCACATGGTCATGCATCAACAGCAGAATATTCATGAAAAAAATTCATGTTGTATATTTGGTGGGATTAGCTTGCTGTCGTGTATTATGAATTGTTCAAACCGAACGAAACCATTACTGGGGTTTTCTATCGAACGTAAATGACGGGATTGAAAAGAAAAACGCGCCCCTATAACTCCAGACACGACAAAATGCTGCATGATAAGGCTCGTCCACATGTTGCGGCGCCGGTCAAAACCTACTTGGACAGTGAGTGAGTGAGTGAATATTAACGTCGCACTGTTTAGCTACACGAGGGCTTTTGGCGACGGACCACGTAATTTTGAACCATGGTCAAGTGACGTGGACGACACCTGAGCTGGCACCCCCCTCTCCTAACTACCACACCACACCAACCTACTTGGACAGACTCAATTGGGAAATCCCACCCGTCGTATTCAACAGTCATTGCCCCTTCCGATTACACATTTTCTTCCTCTATCACACTTTACATCATATGAAGATACCAAAAGTTGGGTTGATTTGGGGATAGCCTCAAAAGAGGAAGCGTTCTTGCGACACGGTATCCATATACTACCAGAAAGAGAAGGGAAGTTGTGGCTAGCAATGGAAAATACTTAGAATGTAACATAATATGCCGTTCTTTCGTAAACAGTGTGGGGAAACTTATTTGTACTCCTTATAGTATTTCAAAAATTGGATATTGACAGCAATCTGTTTCAACAAATATCCTTCCAACACGAAAAGTTAAATACGGAACTGAGACATCAGAATCAGTCCCCTGTCCAGAAATGTAATTTCTGTTCAAAGCATCCTTTATAGAATTACTCCGGTACATGCAATCAAATTCGGTCGATTCATTTTTGAAATCCGGATTTGCTCGTTTATAAAACTGAGTTGGATTATATCGTGAGAGTGAAAGGTTAAAACAATTTCCCCCGTCCTTAGTTTAAACAGAAATTCACCATTAGCAATAAAAAAGTTAAATCTTTCTGAATATCTCAAAAAAGAATAGTCTCTAATTAAAATTCTTTACAGAGACTATTCTAAACGCATTTTTCAATACAACAGTCTTCGATGCTGCTTTTCTAATTTAAAGGAATATATCTTGTGTATTATACCTTACTTTTGGAAATTAAAAAATAGAAACTTTTAAAACACACTGAAACATTTCTTTATTGAATTACAAAGTAGTTACGGTAACCGAATGATTCTCGTCAGTGATGTACAATCTGAAATACAAAAGTGGATTGATTCCACTAAAGACCATAAAAGGATATTGTAGTTTTATCCAAGAAAAAAGTAGAAGTATTAAAACTTACTAGTATTTCGAGGAATGGGCCGTATAGGCCATTAACCTACTAGTAGCCCAATATAAACCAGCCTTTGCAGTAAAGTTGTCAGAAGAAAAGTTAAAACACACACACCTGTGTGTTGGTCAGGGAAGCACTATCAGGTGAACAAAATTCATAGCCTCTCCCCAAAGACACAGAGGGCAGTCTGCAGTGTTTTTCACACCAATTCGGTGTAGATGTGGCTGAAGAAAATCATGGCCGGTCAAAGTACTAAAAACAGCAGAGAAAACCTGTCTAGGCCCATTGGGACTGGACTAGGGAGCAGGATCCCCCTAGCATTATTCTCTTGAATTCGGCGAATGTATTTTCCCACGAATCTGGAAATATTTAATAAGGACTGTCTGCATGACAAGCTACCAAAAGGCTGTGGGGGATTGCAGCTATGTTTGGCCAGAGAGTTCGCCTTTTCATTTCCTGGGATGCCGCAATGGCTAGGAATCCATTGAAAGATAATTTTGTCTAGTTAGCACCGTTGCTAGTGTGATTTCTAAAAATATAGTTACCGGATTATTTCTGTTCAAAAACTGTTGTCATTGATACACCTCACACATGTTTTAGAGTAAAATAAATCAAATTATCTAATGAACATTTAAGTATTTTAAATAATTTTGATTATTAAATTACTTTTAGCTATATATATATATATATATATATATATATATATATAAAGTTTTAAATCCGAAAATTTTGTGAAGGTGCACTCATAATGAAAGTAGGCCCTGAATTTTACTTGATATTCTGTATTTGTGAAGGGATTTTTTTTAAAAAATTATTGCTTAACTTTCAGTATTTGCTCTCTGCCATAAATTTTTCATTTATTCCTAACCAAAAATACCTTAAATTTTTACAAAAATTAGTGTTCCTTTTATAAAAAAAATGTACAAAACATCAAAAGGAATTCTCTTCATGTAATTAATGGTAACGGTTATATACATTTACGTGGAACCTTAGAGAAAGCTCTATTATCCACTCATCGTAATAAATTGAACTGAGAACAATTTGTTGAAGTTACATATAAATATCCACATTAAATGCAGCGCAACAAAGCTGGTGGAGGGGTGGGTGGGAAACCACTCTCCCAGTTGATTTAGTTTCTGTTTCGCTTTCAAAGGAAAACGAAGAGAAAATGACATCACATCTCCATGACAGCAAAGCCCGTCTTTCAACCGTCTGCCGCATCTCGACGGAACGAGGAGAGAAGGGATAAATTTATTTAATAACACAAGGATTAAGAGAATAATATTTTTTTCTTCATGTAATTGTCTGTAAACTGAAAGAAAGTATCCTATTTACATACATTGAGCTATTAATTAAAATCTTATTTTCTTTGCTTGTTTAATTGATTATTTATTAACGTCACGCTGAAAGGAGGTAAAGAATGTTAATGACAGATTTCATAATTTTGAACCACCGTAAAGTAATCTGAGTCATCCGCGATATCTGAACTTTCACCCCACTCTTCTAATTTCCGCACGTTTTTCTTTTTTTAATTTGTGCTTAAAGCAAATTTTTAGTTATAGAAAAAAAAGTTTCTTTATTTTTCATATAAAGAATGCAAAGTTTTAATTATTTGTTTAGGTAATGTTGATTCCTAAGTCAAAATGGCATTCTCTCGAAGAATAACTTTATTTAAAAGAATCAATTTCTCTAATTATTTTTTATTCAAACAATCAAAAAATAGAACAAAAATATATTATACCCTATCCAAATTATATCCTATCAAAATTATATCCTAGGTAACCAATATCTAAATTTTGACTGACGATCATTTGTTTTAAAATAATTAAATAACAATGAGGAAAATACTCATCATAGTAAATTACAAGCATCCTAAAATCCAAGCCTTCAGAAATTCTTCTAGCCAAAATCTCTATTATTTCCATCTTAATTAATAGATAAACTCTGATGACATCATGAGCATAAAACTTTCATTTTCGTATGTTCCGCAAAACATAAGTACATATATAAAAGAAAAATACATTCATTTTCCCACATTGCTTTTAAATCTCGAGAATTCGTAAAGGAGCCGTGTTTAGAGCTTATCTTTTAACTAACATCTTTCTCAGAGTTTTCTAAAGACTGCAAGCACAATGTTTATCACCGAAGAAGCTGTGAAAACTTAGCTCAGATTACGAATGAATATTTATTTCCGCACCGACAAAACTTCGCTGATGAAATGAGTCTTGTATGCGTTCTTTCACTTGAACGCATCCATCATTAATAATGAGTCTGTTTTAAATGAACAAAAGTATACCGCTGGTCTTACTAATTAAGACAGCGTATGAGAATGATTTGAGTGGGCTTGTGTGTTCTATATTTATGATCCGGAAGAAAAAACATATTTGAGAAAGTCATTAATGAATATACGTCCGCACTAAAATATTGACGTCATTTCGGAACAGTATTTAACGAAAAATCGCCCTTTTTAACTAAAAAATTTAGCTATAAAATGTTCGCTTCAATTAATTGTAAGGAAATCTTAAAGGACGGTTTTTGAAAGCTGATCTAAGCAAATAGTACACATACATGCATCTATGAGTTATTAATAGAGTATGACAGGATAAATTCATATGGATGCAGATAATAAAAAAATATCCAAGTAAGATTATAATAAATATATTTTTTTTAGAATTTTGTTATGAAGGAATTTTTTTATTTGATTTACATTGAAATGTCAACAAATGAAATGTGTGGTTGTGTAAAGGAAAAAATAATATTGTTTGAAAATACTAACACCAAAATAAAACATTCTATCTTGAATATTAACATGTTCCAATCCTATTTTGACAAAAGTCATTCAAGAGTGAGAGTTATATTAGCATCGCACTATAAAGAAACACAAAGGCTATTTGCTACAAACCCTCCAATATTGAGCTTTGGTCAAGTAACGAGGACGACACCTGAGCTGGCACCCCTCTCCAAACTACGACACCAACGGGAAGACTTTGAGTTCAACAGATCTAGCGTACATCAGCCTCTTTAGTGGCACCAGGAATCGAACCCACGACACACCGGCTACGAGTTCGAGGCCCATTATCACTAGACTAACGCTGCCTCAAAAGTCATTCGATGGGTAATAAAAAATAAATTATCAGTGACTAAATAAGTGGTTGATATTAGGTAATTAATAATGCTTTAATGCTTTATGTGTGTGTTTCTTAGAAATAAAAAAAAGGAATGTAAGACATCCATTACGGAATATGCAGGCATACCTATTATCTTTCATTTCTATATTTATAGAACAATCGATTCAACATTTATCAAAGACATCTTTTTATTTGAAAGTTTTTTATGAATTTAATTAATACACTCACACACAGACAGAAAACGGAAAACAGTGAATAAAATGTGATTCAATGTGGACAATACGTGATATTGTTAGATTTTCATCGTTACCTTTTTTGAGTTTCCTTTCTTTTAAAAAAAGAAAATCTAAAAAAAAACGTATTTTTTTATAGTAAACTTTATTATTTTATTTATTAAATTATCTTAAGCCTTTCAGTGAACCGTCAATTTACTGTTATAATTGAAAGAGCTTAAAGCTGAGTGATTATTTCATTGAAATGGATTAAAAGGCCGAATCTTTTCTAAGACAAAAGTAAAGAATAAAACTCAGAGGAATAGTAAAAAACATGAGGATAAATCTAAGCAACGAAGAGTAGTTTTTATAGAAATTTTTTATAATTAGTTTGATTTATGTAATATATAAACAGAAGATGGAACTGTGTTTTTATTATCTGTTAATTTGTATATATATATAAAGTAGAAAAAAAACGTCCTAAATTTTTTTCCGTTGGAAATTTCTTGCTAAAGAATTTTTCTTTATCAGAAATTTAATGCGTAAAAAGTGTTGTTGTTACATATGGCTTTATTGAAAGGATCAATCCAAACAAATTGAACAGGTCAAGTATCACACAAAAACAATGATAAATAATAAAAAAAGAACAAGCATTTAAAGTAAGAACCAGGAAATATTAACATGGGAACAAAAGAAATAGTTAAAAATATGAACAAGAAAAGGAGCATAAGAGATGTAGTCTTTACTAGGAGTTCATGCAAGTTCTGGCATTCCAGTATGGTTTGCTTGTCTCGCCACGTTTTTGAGACTCTTTATCTAGTTCTGAGCATAAAAGAAAATGTGTAAAAAGTATATTTATAATTTATACGAATTCAATTTGTGCTAAAATCTACTTTTGATATTAATATGTAGTGTATTTAATGGACGTTTAGATTTAAATTTATTAAATTAAAATATTCATAGCTTACACGGACTAGAATTTTTCACTTCAATCATATTTTCTTGAAATATAATCCCTTTCACAAATTTATTAACCTTTCTTCCTTTTCTTCCTTTCCACGCTTAATCAAATTTCATGAACATGTCTTAAAGTGTACAGTAATATTTCGGGAAGTTGAATATCTTATTAAAGATTTAACTCTATGATATGTTCATCAATTTTCTGAAAAAGATAGCTTTGGGTTTTTTTTAAAAATAAAAAATAAAGCGATGCCTATGTTATATCCAAAGACTTACAAACAAAAACCTATTAAGTTATACTTATAAAGAAATAACCCAATTAGAGAGCTTTGTGTGCAAATATTGTTCTCTTGAATTTCCATTAGAAAGAATACTTAGTTAAATGAGAGATTCATACTCTGACATTTTTAACACAGAATTCGTCGTAAATTACATATTTTGTTGTGGTATTAGATAATAGTGCAATAAACCCTCCTAGTTTGAAATTTATACTTACAACTTTAAACCGTATAAGACATAAAAAATATTTCAATCATTTTGATTATCAATGTTAATATGAAGCTTATATTCGCTTAACCTTTAATAATGTTATAACAGAAAGTATTCTGTTAGAAGTTTTCACATTTTAACTGTGAGAATGAAGATAAAATGTAGATAGAAAGATTTTTTAACGGATATGTGTGTGTTTCTTGAAATTCTGCAATTGTTCCTATTTATTTAAAATCCCTTTATTTTTCTTTCGTCTCAGTGCATTTATATGAAGAAAAAATCTATTCACAATATGATATTCTTGTTTTATGTAATTTGCTTATTTTTTTTATTAAAATGTGTAATGTAATCATTTAATTACAGTATTATATGTGTAAAAAAATAATCAAGTTTATTTTGTAAGGCAGAGAATCAGAGAGGTTGATCTTTTAAAAAATTTTTTTAACCTTTTTCCTTCGATACCTTCAGCTTGTAAATTAGCATGATTTGTAAGTGATCTGCAACCCCTTACTTTACATTCTAGTAATGTTATTCAAGACAATTCACTTCCTTATGTCAGTTTATATGCTTGTAAAAGTTATAAAATTATCTCAAAACTCATATCAAGGAATAGCATTTTCTATGTAATTTTTTTAAATCTGTAAATGTAAATGAATATTAATAGCTCTGAAGAATATCTGGTGTGTGTTCCCTTTCAGGGCCGGCTCTAGCAGTTTTTCCGCCCCGGACAAAAATTGAAAATGCCGCCCCTTTCTCCAAAGCAAAATATTATGTATATATATAGTTTTAAAAAATACAAAATAATTTGAAATTAAGAACATAATTAACTGTTATTATTTCAAACGAGTAAAATGTAAGTGAAGAAATATTCCATTTCAGCTGGCCAATTTCTTCGAAAAAGAGTCTACTGATGGTGGGATTTATAAGCGTTTATTTTAACATATAGTAAATACACTTAAGACTAAAATAAAACACCTCCTGTGGTTCTCTATGTACCAAAAACTCTTATTACCCCTGTCCTCTTTTGGGTAGCTGACACCAGACATCTTATGGGTGAAAGGAATATCCGTTGTGACTCATTCATGGATGGGAAGAAAGTTACTAGAGAAAAATGTGTAAACACACATCAAATTTCATAATTTAGCATATACTCCCGCCTCGAACCCATCAAGTTTCAACATAAAAGAAAGAGTTGGCGTTAAACATACAGATTACAAAATAAGGAAATAAGATACGTTAAAAGAAACACCAAATTCACACCCAATAATATTTAAGAAAATACATCAATTTTTTTGTAATAAAAAAAGTATTTTTTAAATTTGATCCAAATGCCGCCCTTAAAATTTGCCGCCCCGGGCAAGAGTCCGGTTTGTTCGGCCCAAGAGCCACCCCTGTCCCCTTAGAATAAAAAATTTACTCTTTACAGTATTCTCTAATTGTTTGTTACTTAAGTATGACGAGTTTTTAAAGTTATACACAACGTGTATGATTACCGCAATATACATGAGCTCCAATAAAAAAAAATCCGCAACTCAATAAAGAGGTGAAAAGGAAGAGGAAATAATTTGAATAGTACTATCATTATCAACAAAATGAAATAAGAAAGAAAAATATTTAGAAAATATAAATAACAGTAAAAACAAAGAAGTATTCTGATAGGCTGCGTGTGGTCTGTTTCATTTACACAGCCACTTTATCGATCTTAAGCCAAATCTCTTGCATCATATATTTATGTGGGGCTATAGACAGAGCTTAAAGCGTTTAACTTTGAATTAAAGACTGTATTGACTAATGGAATAATTAAAGACTTAAAAATGGTATAGTTTTAATCTATTTAAGACATCTATCCACATTTATTAAAATTATAATTGTTTAATTTGGTTTCTCTGTTTTACTTCACTTTTAACTAATGTCGTAATATACTATATAAAGAACAATTGACAACGAATCTCGTAATTTGAAACACTTCAATGATATATATATAGCATCTTTTTCAATTCCTACTATTTGTTCACACTCTCCCTAAATATATATATATATATATATATATATAGGCTAATTCTCTACAAACAAGAGATAACATCCAACAATCACATTCGAAAAACACATAGACAGTAGGAAAATCACACAATGAAGGACATATGAGTAACCGAGATTAAAAATTATAAAATGGATGCTGCAGTATTATAAACATTGCTGACTTAGGACAGCTAATATATAAAATAATTTATATAAAAGTGGGGTTGGACATGTTTTTTGGCCAGCCAACCTTCCCCCTTTATGTAAATAATACTGAGCAAAAACCAATTGAAGGTAATGGATAGGAATATCTAAATCCATTACAAGATAGAGGTAACTTACCTAAAAATTGCACTTAAAAATGCTGAGCCCGAGCTAAATCTGAGTGCAATAAATAAATTATTGCTAGATTCTTGCTATATATATATATATATACTTTTTATTCATCCACTCAAGTTTAAATATATTTTTTTAAACTTGTAGTGGGTGACAGTTTTTTTTAAATATTAATGCATTAATTAAATTTTAATTAATGAATAAATAGTTACAAACAAAAATAATAGCCCAACACCATATATAAAAAGGAAAATCACTCGTTGTGTCCCTGTAGCGCAATGGGTTGCACGTTGGACTTCTTATCCAAAAGTCGTGGGTTCGAGTGCCACCTGGGATGGTCTGATTTCTGAAAATGTAGTTTCTTTTTACTATACTATTTTATTGGAATAATTAAATTTAATTAATGAATAAATAGTAAAAAACAAAAATATTAGTTCAACACCATATACAGAAAGGAAAATGGAAAATTGCAAGGGAAATAACTTTCTATTTTGCCACTCAATATTGTGATTCTGTGTGTCATACATATATGCATAGTTATATGAATTATAATTATTTAATAAAAAGTAACTAAAATAAAACTTTTCTTTGTTGACCTAAGTAGTAACTGGCTTTAATTTTTTTATATCACTTGTTCTCCATACTTTCAAGCCATCCTTTGGGATTAAGGACCTACCTTTGATTCAACTTACAGCAACTCCCACAACCATTTTTGGTAGAATCAGAATTCAAATATTTATCCCACCAACTGAGGATCTTTCACCTAGGCCAGGGGTCGACAAACCGCGAGTCACATGTAACTCTTTCCATAGAGGATCACGGCTCTTCAGCTTCTATATATTAAAAAATTCTTCATCTTCTGCTTAAAAAAATAATTATCTGCAAAAAATATTGTATCCTTTTTTTCTTTTTTTTTTTTATAATTATTTATTGAAAAAATGTACCAGCATTTGTATATGTAAATTTAAAAGTTTAGCTGGTTTAAGACAGTTACTTCTGTATTAAATTGTTTTCCTTTAACAAAGTTGATTGACAAAGAAAACATTATAATTATTTCTAAATGAGAAAAAGTTCAATTTATCGGTAAACATTCCTCAAAGTGATTTCCAACAACTTATATTTATTAGCATACACAAGTTCGAGAGTAAGATGCATGTACGTCTTCAATGGAAGTGACAAAAAAAAACATTCTATATTTATGACATGCTTAACGATTAATAAAATGAGTGTTTAAATACATGCAAAAACTATCAAAGTCGATTTTAATTATTTATGTTAACATGCAATTCCGGAACAGAGCTCTTAATGTATGGCTACGGAAATTTTTTCATGAAGCTTGAAAGTTTAAATCTCACCATTATTATACTTTCGCAATAGTTGTCTTACATTGAGCTGTAAAAATAAAAATATTTTCAATGGTTCTTAGCTTTTGAAGGAATAGAAATTGTTGCTTTATGTAAAGTTTTATTTAAATGTTATAAAAAATATTAATTAGAGCAAGACACTCTTGATTGCGACTGTTACCGCTCCTTAGCACTCGTATGCATATATTATATGGCTCTTGGATACCTTTACTACTTTACTTCACTTACTTCTTGGCTCTCTATGTTGAAAGTTTGCCGACCCCTGGCTTAGGCTATTGTAGCCACTTGAATTAGATGAAATTAAAAATTGCATGTAAGAAATACAAATTGTAAATGTTTTAGAGAATTTTTTTAAAAAAATCAATGTAATGATCTGCATTATTCGTAGATATCTTTATTGTGTCATTATCATCTTAATGATATATATTTTAAATTTAACATCGTATGCTTGAAAAATTACTTATCTGAATGATCTACCCAAATTAGGAAATAGTAAGGTTGAGAATTGCATTAACTTCCCCTAAATCAGTGTTTCTCAAACTGTGGGGCACGCCTCCCCCCCTTGGGGGTGTGACAACTCTACAAGGGGGGCGAGAGCATATTGAAAAGTCGAAAACAAAAGATTATTTAAAAACATTATTAAATTGCTGAAAGTAAGCAAACAAAATACATTCTGACATGATAAAAAATAGAATACACATTTACACTGATGTATTACACTTATAATAAGTATCAGTGCTACACAATATATTGTGTAATTAATTAAACAATACTAATTATAGAACAAGTTTAATAATTACCAGTGACATCATGGGATTGTCATATATAAAACTGTATTCAAAAATTAACTCTTATCTTGATAATTTTTTGTGCGGTTTATAAATAATCCCTTAACTGTCTATTAAAAGTTACGCGATTCGCTTCCCAATGCCAACCATTTTCCTCGTAGGCGCGCATATGTGATGTAATGGGGGGAGGAATAAAGAAGCAAAAATAATCTGAAATAAGTAAATCCTTCGTAACATTAACTTCGTAATGATTAGCATTAAATAAAACAAACCGATCATAGAATATTTACTTTCAATTCGGACATATTCTGGTTGGGAATATTTACTGAGACAACAAAACTTCCCACAAGTGAAGCGATGTACCGGCAAATTCATCTTAGGATGCTTGAGCTGCTCCCCGAGAAAATAACTCTTCTACGAAAACCCTATTTCCTCTATCTTGTTGCCAACCTTCAGGACTAAATGTCTTACTTCCAGCTCACTGGTCAGATCGAGGCTCAGAGCCTTAAGCCCCGATTCTTAGAAACTTTTGACGGGAAGTGAGGAAATAAATCCTTAAATGGCAAGTTACTGACAATGGCTTTGCATTTTCCTAAAATGTATCCTGCCGCTCAACAAGAAGGCCCAGCATAATAAACTTGACGCTATGAGGACCCACATAATAAAATAGGCTTTGTTTCTAAAAAGGTCGGAGGGGAGGTATTTGTCTTATGGCCTTGGACTTGAATCGACAATGAAAAAGTTTTTAAGGTCAATTTATTTCTTCGATCGAGTGGAAAACCTTTTTGATACCTTTGTATATGAAATAAAAATTTTGTAATAAGTTCTGATGAAATTTCAAAATATATAAATTTTATAAATGATGGTTAATATGTCACATGTGTTTTGTCAATTTATTAATGAGTCTTGGCTGGTCTTTCAAATGAATAAAACGAGTTTTACGTGTAGTTTGAAAATTCCATAAATTTAAAAATTACAATTACGGAATTATAAGTAGACTTACAATGAGAAACAGTTCGACATCTACAAAAAAAACGCCATAGGCACCATCTTTTTTAGAGTGCACATGATTCAGAAAAAAATTGAATATGAAAAGTATATAATCGCTATGCTTGTAATACTTTTCAGGTCAGCTGAAACATAGTTTTGTTTTTAAAAAAAAGAGACAGGAAGCAAATTATTTTAATTCTATAAGTAAAAAAATTACGTTTAAAAGAATTCAGAATCCAATCAGTACAAGCAACATTAGTTTATTAAAGGTGTGCCATTATTAAAAGAAACAATTATAAGTTTGATAATTTTGTCTACTCCACTCAAAAACATCATATTGGTGAGAGTCTTTGTTGTTCTGTATCCTTATCATTAATCAATAGGAGGAATGATCTTCATTGGATCTGGTGATGCGGTAGGATATGTTCAAATAAATTAACGCCACACTATATATAAAAGCTCATACTAATTGACGAAAGACCTTAAAATCCCGTTTAAGAGGTATCCGAATACGTTCGGAACCATGATTTTAAAAAAGCACATAAATGGATAACTTTCATGATATATTTAGTGTCAGATTAGAATATATGTAATATATGTATAAAATTGTTTTAAGGACATCATGACAAAAAGAATTATTTAAATACAATATTTTGGCAAAAAATTAACTTAGAATAACCTTTTTTCAAAACGTTCTCCTTTTATACAAAATGCTTCTATAATAATAATATTTTGTGTGTGTGTGTGCGTGCGTGCGTGCGTGCTTATATAAAGTAAAGATTTCTCCAGTGAGTCTGAACTAGGATTTTTGAAAATTTCACATTATTTTCAGAGTTACCACCAATTGAAATAATTACCGGCGTTTTTTTCCTAAAATTTCTCCCCTCTGTTGTAGTAAAATATGGATAAATCCACTTCTAAGTTACATATTTTAAAAATTCTAGTTCAGCCTCTGTACAGAGATCTGAGCTATATACAGTGAAAGTATTATTAAAATATAGGCATTTTTCATAAAAGGAGAATGCTTTGAAAATTGGTTATTTTATGTTCATTTTTTGTCAAATTATAGTACTTAAATAATTTTTTATTGTAATAATATTCTTAAAACAATTTAATATACCTTTTCTGATCTAAGTATAACCCTAAATATATCATAAATACTATCCATTTGTACGCTTTTGCAAAATCACGGTCCCGAACATAGTCGGATACCTTAAGGCTGTTTTCGCCATATGTACGAGAACATGAACTTGACGCGGAGCACATTTTCAGACAGAAAAAATATGCTTGAGTTTTTATAAAAATTTCTGGCATTGTAACTCACGTATTTGTTTATAATACAGTGTTCTTAAAATTTCAAAATACTTCATAAATAATTAGTTTTTTTCTTTTAACATGTAAAGGGATAGCTCAATTAGCCTTACCGTATAGGAAATAAATTGCAAAACACATTTTATAAAAGAAAAATGTGTCAACTCGTATAAAAATGAGTAATGTGATAAAATAAGTGATTCTCTACTGGATAGTGAAGCCAGAATATAATATTAACGTTTAAGTACTTCTATATCTGAAAAAATATTCCGAATTTGGTCCCTATTCTTCAACATTAGCCGAAGACTGCCTTAAATAACGACGAGGACATTTGGATTGATATCTCAATTCCTTAGCTTTCACTGCTCACCGCATGAGGATTTTGTGGTCCTGTTCCAGTTAGCTTGTAACAGCTTCCAAAAAGTTGCTTATGGAAGCAGGACTCGAGCCTGAAACTTGACTGAAACACCGTTCAGTATGATTTTCGATTTATCGCAATGTGGATGCAATAGGAACTGTGAAATTGTATCGATATAAAATTTTGAAAATTTCAGAAAAGGGGTGTTAGCTCTAGTATTGATTTCATCTAGTAATCGATAAAATTTTATGGCGAAGGGCAATGAATGAGGACACATTTAGGCAGCTGGAAAAGAGCCTAAAGAAAATTTAATTAAATTTAGTTAAAATTATGTCACTCTCTGAAGCAATACTGGGGCTATTGACGATGAACCTCGTAAGTTTGAACAATGTTCAAATAACGACTTCTACATCCCATCGTTGGGAGGATTTTAAGCCTCAACAGATTTAGCATGCATAGTGGATCCATACTGGCTCTAGGACTCGCCAATGACGGCCACGAGTTCGGGACCATGAATACTCGGGTACCACGGACATGAACCTAAACAACGATAATTGACTTTTAAGTACTTACTTCTGATAAAAATATAAATTTTGTTTTGAAAACACTGAATATCTATGTCTTACTAAAATTTTAAAATAATATAATAAAGAGTGGATTTTTATATATACAATTAAACAAGTAATATGAAAAAAAAAGTCCTACTTAGTTAACAATTCCTACTTAGGTAAGCAAAGAAAAAAAATTTTTAGTTATTTTTTATTAAATAATTTCAACTAATATAAATATGTATATACATATGACAGAATCACAACATCTAGTGGCAAAATAGAAACCGATTTTCCTTGCTATATATGGTGTTGGACTATTATTATTGTTTGTTACTGTTCATATATTCATAAATCACATTCTCAGAAATAAGGCCATCCCAGGTAGGATTCGAACCCACGACCTTTGGATCAGAAGTCCAACGCGCGATCCATTGTGCTACAGGGACACAACGATCGGTTTTCCTTTCTATATACGCTGTTGGACTATTATTTTAGTTTGCTACTATTTACTCATTAATGAATTAATGAATATTTGAAAAAACTGTATTAACATCAAATGTCATCCATTACAAGTTTAAAAAAATGTATTTGAACTTGAATGGATGAATAGAAAGTACTTTATTAACGATTGAAAATTTGAACAAGATATATATATGTAAGGAGATTGTGAACTAATAGTAGGAATTGAAAAGAAATTCTTTAATTTCTCCATACAAAAAAAATCTTATTAGTTTCCATATATATTGGTAATTTTTTGCATCTCTTTTTAACTAAACAGTTAATCATTTTTGTGATTTTTTTACTATTCGTGAGTTACTCACGTTTTTTAGCAATCCGTGTAACGCTTTTTTTTCTCACTGAGAATTTGTTGCTGTGCACTGAAATTGTTCAACATATTAAACCTCTTTACTAAATTCCGCTGAACCACATTGTTACATTCCTTACATCCATTTATTAAGCGTTTACATTTTCAAGCATTTTACATACATGACGTAAAATAAAGTACTTAAAAGTTTCATTTAGATCTTTTGTGTTTTAGGGAGCATGGATACATTTTCTGAACCGGTTATTCTAAATTTGGACTCTTTTGTCAACATTTCATATTCAGACAACGCGCATGTTTATGAATATAATTATCTCCATTTTCTTAAGATTGATTACATCCGCTCCAGCTTTCTTCGCCAAATGAACAGCCATCTAAAAGATTAGAGGAGCGGAAAAGTTATGAAAATAAATGGTTCACAGAACCTTGACAATTTCCTAAAATGAAAATTTCGTCTACTTACATTGCTTGTTTGAGGAGCAATCTTCATAAACATAAAATGAGTTGAATGAAATAAAATACAGCAGGACATCCAATCAAAAATTTATCTCTTAAATGCTTTAAAGTCACATTTGTAACATTTATGGGGATGAAGTACAACATGTTGTTTTAACGACTATTGCAACTGTTATCCCAAGGATTAAGGTTTATTGGTGTTTCATTTAATATTACTCTGAGCTACACAAAGACTATTGGTAATAGGCGTTGAAAAATTTGACTATGGTCAATTGAAAAACCTGAGCTATAACTCCTGAATTTATTGACTTTTACATCACATGATGAAATAATTACAGGTCTTGTTTGTTTTAGTGATAAAAGTAACATTATTAAGCACATCTTTCTGTAATGGATTCTAGACTCAAGCTCATTTCGATTTGAACGTCACAAATCACAATAACGTGTTCAAGTTCAATACGACACTTCAACCTCTCTCAACAGCGATTCACTCTAGATATTCAGCAAAAGTTATTAGAGATGAATTTTGAACCATTGTTAGAAGACCAACAGGGCACATATAAGATGTTTCCCTCTCTTATTTCAATATCGTGCCAGACAAGAACTTAGAGGGTTACTTGCTTAGAACAAACAAAGTGTTACTTTACTCGATAGTATTTGGTGATGACACATTTTGAGCTTGCGATTGTATTTCTATTTGATGGGTGTCGAAAATGGTGTAAACAGTACGTTGAAGTTAAAATGAAAGAAAAGTTACATTTCTTTTTCCTACAAAAAAAATATTACTGAGCCAAAATATGAAAAGTATATATTCAAATAAAATAAAATCAAGTCAGGAGAAAATTCGTTGAATTACAAATTAGCCAGACAATAAGGACTAAAAATACAAAATGGAAGGAATTGTAATGTAACAGTGTGTGTGTGTGTGTGTGACCCGTTTATAAAATTCACTAAATACTATTTTCTCTCAGCACACACAAAAATCACTCAACCGATGATTATAATCCGAACTTTCTCACGAGTTTACCTTCATTTGAAACCTAAAGTAGAAAAGGCTGACTTACTCGGGATCGAAATAAATAAACAATCCTAAATTCAGTACAGTTGGCGTCAGTTTGCATTGCTGAGAAATCTTACGTTGTATATGTATAAATTTCTCGTCTGAAATGTACCCTGTAACAAAGACAAGCCTATATATATTGATGCAAGTATCTATTCAAAAGAATCAATTTCAGTGTGTTGTTGTTTCATTCTCAATTGTTTGCAGAACAACTCATAACTCTTAAGTTATAAAAATAATATACTGAAATTTTGTCATAAATGAAAGAAATTAAATGCTATCATTTTCTATTCTTTTAAACAGCTTTAATCATTCACTGTGTTCGAAGAATGAAAAGTTGAAGAAACCTGTTTAAATAATGTCCTTGGTTTTAGATTTAGTATTGTGTATTGTTCGGAAAAACTCAACTAAGATACAGGAAAACTAGGAAAATAGTTTATGGAGATTATGATAAATAATTATTTCGTGATTACCTATTTGAAAAAGATAATAACAGGACTTAATTCCAAGTAAAACAATACCATGTAAGAGTTTTTGAAAAAGAATTATTTTTACAAAAGTTTGAAGAGAAGATTTTGATACAATAAACATTCAAGGTAGATACACATCTTTAATAGAAATCAATTGGAAACTTTTATTTTTGAAAGAAATATGAGCAAAAACATATAAAAACTCTTTTGAAATACACTGAAATACAATTTGAAATAAATTTAATTATAAATATAGAGATAGAAGCAAAGATAAAGAGACAGAGAGAAAAGATAGATTGTTTTGCGTTAAGTTAGAATTATAGCAATTTCGTATATTATTAATAATTATATGTATTTGTGTGTCATTTGTGAGTTCATGGCTTTTTTAACTTTTATAATTTCGATCACATACTTAGGGTTAAAAGAATATTTTATTTAATGTAAAATCCTTGTAATATATACACCAACCTTTTAACTATTAGGAAACCGTTTGACTGTAGGAAAGTACTTATTATATAGAGGTAAAACCAATTTTTTTTCGAAACTTAACTCTACTGAATAAAAAATTATTATGCAATGAAACAAAAATGAAATTCAATATGCTGTGAAAAAAAATCCAAAAACAGCTTAAAAGTTACATGGAATAAGCTTTCATGAATTGAAAATGTATATAATTAAAAATTCAGAAATATAGACGTACTTTCATGACAAAAGAAAAATTCAAACTATGCTTAAGATTGTCTCAAAAGCTTAATCTCGAAAGAAAGTGTGAATTTTTTGAATTTTATGATAATACTTTTATATATAATGTATATATGTTCTTACATTATGCATAGTTATATTGAAAAGAAATGTATTTTTGCTTTATTTTTTTAATGAAGAAACATATACTTTTATCCATATGTCTGTGGAATGGACAAATTCGTATTATGCAATTATTTAGCATTGAAATATTTATTATTATTTATCAATATTTGAAATGATGCATCTAAACTCTTAGCCTCAAGAAAAACATGTAATGAAAATGCATTTCTGGATGTGACTAAAAGTTCAAAGTATAACGCATATTTTACCTTATATAAAATTACTTCGACTCTTTCATTTTATTCTCTACACATTAAATGAAATACATAACTGTGTTTAAATATTAATTTATTATCCAGCTTTAGAAAAAAATGCACTAGAAGCAAATATTAATAATAACCATTTTATTTGGCTATAATTATTACAGACAAATAAATGGCCACTGTAGCCGAGTGGTCCTAGTCATGAATTCATAACCGACTCTGTCGAGTAGCGTATCGAGCCCTGATTCCATTGAAGACCCACAATGCAGAGGGGATGGTGCATGTGTTCCATTTGTTGAGGCTAGAGAGTGGATTGGCAACTCAGTTGTCCTCCTTATTTGACCGAGATTTAAAATTACGCCAAAATCCAACAGCACAGTATCGACAAATTACAGACAAATAGGAATTTTATCCTTTAAAAAACATTAACTAAGCTTCAAGATATTTCTATTTAAAATACAACTTTGATCGATAATATATCCCATCTTTAAATTATTAAAGCTATGTATATTATCAGAGATGACTCTCATCATAGATTTTTGTAACCTTCGATGTTCTTGAGGTAAGAATAAGAAAAGCATCTCTTGTATATAAATATTTCAATAATAAAATGATTTCGGTATCTATAAATAAATTTAACAATATGCTTTCATGTGTTTTATTATTGCAGACATCAAAGTTTTTCTATCATATACTAAGAGAGTGTATTCGCCCTATTGAAGATTCAATTAAAAAAAGTTGATGAGGACAAAAGAAACTCACATTGTCAGTTTATAATTTATTCAAAAAAACCTTCGATACTTACGTATTAAATCGTTGATTGTTTTCGCCAAAATACAGACCGTCACTAAATGTCGTAGTATTCCTTGGTCAATAATAAAAAATTAAAAAAAATGTTCCTGCCAAACTTAAACACAATAACTTTGTTGATAAGTTGGGGAAATTCTTTAAATCTTCACGAAATCTTTGCGCGAGCCTCTTCAAAAGGATTGCCAACTCTATAAATCGTCAATTAGCTTTGGTTGATGGGCTAACATACATATAATTATTATTTCGAACGAATTTTACATTGTTTTCACGTACAGGATTCATTTCGTTTCACAATGAAAAGCAAAAAAAAAAAAAAAAAATCAACATAATTCCCTCTTTAAGTAATTAAAATTCATTTTAGGAAGAGAGCTGGGGAAAAATGCTTCAATAAAAAAATTATCTAAATTTTATTAGCTTGCTTTGACCAAGATATATGATTATCAATGAGCTACACATATGCACAACCTATTTAAGAATCCAGTAAGAAGTATGCAGCTACACATTACCACAACAAATCTTCCATCACCTGCTACAATGTATAACACTTCAAAGAAATAAAACACACCGTAATTTTTATTTGTTATATTTCAAAAATAAAATTTTAAAATATGTTTTGATTTTCCCATTTAACATATAAATAATGCATTTAAGTTATAAGAAGGGGAAAAGTTTTTAATTAAATTCTCTAAAATGTAAAATTTGAGAAAACGAAAAAAAAAAAAAAAAAATAGAGATTTAAAAGTACTTTTAGAGCATTCAATGAGTCTCTTTTTATAAAAAAAAACATTACAATTATTTTAATAAGTCTAAAAATATAATTCTAATCGGGAATAAAGAGACAATTCTTTGAACTTGAGAACAAATAGGCATAACAGACTATTTTTATTAAAAAATAATAATGTAAAAAAAATTCCTTTATACAATTTCTCAGATCTCTCAATTACTTTCAAGTTGAGTAGATGTATGCTGATTCATTTATAAGAGTTTGATTTCATCTCTCTTTGAAAAGTACGTGGCCGCGGTAGCCGAGTGGTATAGGTATCGGACCGTGGCTTGCCTTGTCACGAGTTCGAGCCCAGTACCACTAAAGACCCGCCGTGTAGGGCAGCGATGCACGTTAAATCTGTCGAGAGCTGAAACGTCCTCCCGTTGGTGTGGTAGTTAGGAGAAGGTGGTGCCAGCTCAGGTGTCGCGTCCACGTCACTTGACCATGGTTCAAAATTACGTGGTCCGTCGCCAAAAGGACGTTAATAATCAATCAATCAATTAATCTTTGAAAAGTACGTGCTCTTGTATTAGCCTGAAAAAATCCAAGCAAATTTCATTCCTTGATCTCGGAAATGTAAAAGGATAGATAGCCAGTTAACTATAGATTTCATACGCCAGCAAATCTGCTATTGCAACGCCATCTACATTTAGAGTTGATAACTAAATGTCTTTTAAATATACATGAGATTTTGAAATATTTTCATTATTCTAGATCCATATGCATACTTCGTATTATTAAAATTTTATTTTAATTTATTCTGAAACACAGATCCAAAAAACCTTGCTGAGTTTTGAAGTATAGACATACTATACGCATTATATTTCATGCACACACACACAGATAAATAAATAAATGTGAAAGATGAAATATTTTATCTTAACCTTAAGGTATCCGACTACGTTCGAAGCCGTGATTTTGCACAAAAGCGTATAAATGGATAATATTTATGATATTTAGTGTCACTTAGAATAGAAAATGTATATAAAACTGTTTTAAGAATATTATTACAATAAAAAATTATTTAAGTGCAATATTTTGACAAAAAATGAACATAGAATGGCCCATTTTCAAAATATTCTCCTTTTGTGAAAAATGCAATAAAACAATTTTATACATGTATTCTAATCTAAGTGACACTAAATATCATGAAAATTATCCATTTATGCGCTTTTTTAAAATCACGGTTCCGAACGTAGTCGGATACCTGAAAATAAATTTTAAAAAAACGAAAAATATCTAGATAATGAACAGAAACAAAGGCAACAAAAAGTAAAATTTTGCCTTTGTATTTTCTATAAATTTAATTCATTATAGTAATTAATAACATAAATTCAATTGAACTGTCTTTCCAATTGAACTTTCATCGTAACTTAATCGAAATTTGATGAAATTCATTTGAATCGTCTTTTAATCATAACGTATTTTGAATGCTACGAAATAATATTTGTAATAGATTAATATAATTTAATATTCGGGAAAAATAGGAATATTGACTACTTCGGCAAAATAAGAATATTAAAAACTTGAACAACTTAACAACACTTTAATGAAGAGAAATTATTTTATATTTGGGCAGTGAAAAAATAAATAGACCATGTTAATGTATATATACAACAACCCTTAGGGTGAAAGGTATTTATTTTAATAACTATATTGTTGATCCTTTGGCCGAGAACGGAAGTGCATGTGGAAAGTGCAGGTTTATCCATTGGGTGCCAAGGGTCCCGGAAGGGCCCGGATAAGATGAACATAACCAGATTTTCCTTTGATCCGCCAATGCCAAGGGGGCCTGTAGATCTTCTGAGCCTAGGGCCCGAAATAAGCTTAAACCGGCAATGCATGTGAAGGATGTTGGATTGATGAGGAATCACCTTGTTGCAGGAAATCCATTTTATTTTCCATTTAGACCACTGGCGTAGCTAGTTCTGAGTGGGCCCCGTATCAAAACTTCTTCGGGGCCCTTTTTTTAGAAGTGAAAACCTTGTTAGTGGTACTGTAGTTACACATGTTGGGGCCCCGTATCATTGATACGGCTGATACGGCGGTAGCTACGCCCCTGATTTAGACATTCATACCATTAAGAACAAACACACACACATAACTAACGGTGATTAACACTGTCACATAGAAGTTACGATAAGCAGCCGTGAGGTTTCACATATTGAAAACAAAGAGACAAGAAGGAAGAGCTTTCAGAGTCCTGGCTATTTAAGTGAGGCGGTAACAGTGTCTGGCATTCCTAGTCACTTCCGGGGATTGATTGGTGGAAAGATATCGTTCGATTCTGATGCAATCTTATTTTGAAAAATACAAGCTGTTAATTTTCGCAAGAGATACGATTACGATTAAATCCCGTTAGGCGGTCAAGCAATAATTATTTACGGGCGAGTTCTGAAATCCAGGACCATTACAAATTAAAAATTATTTAGCAAAATTAAAGGGAATAAAATATTATTAATATATATATATTAGTAAAATGAAAAAAAAAACATACAAAATATTTTTACAATTTGATTCATTTTTATTTTAATTTAGTACTTAAATACAATTAAATAACAGCTACATATTTTTTCGTAAATTTATAAACAAATTAAATTAAATGTTAAAATATGTTCACAAAAGTTACAAGTAGTATTTTGAAGTAAGAACTACAGAAACTGTATGCATGTGGTACTATAAAATCATCAAGTATATTTGATATCAAATAACTAACAATGGTTTATCAACAAAGCTTTTAAATTGAGTATCAGAAATTTGGGGATTATATTATAAAAAAAATTGCACAGTTTTCAAGAAACAAAAATAATTGAAGATATCATCTTATATATGGATTTAATATGTAACTTCTTTAAAAAGAAAAAGCTAGTTTCCTATTTGAAGTAAAGATAACTTTTTCAATCTATATAACACTCTCTAAAACACACGCACGCGCACATATATATATATATATATATATATATATAGCAGTAAACAAATTAAAAAGAAGA
>BMAV01019736.1:303324-322817 GCA_019973955.1 Trichonephila inaurata madagascariensis | reverse complement strand
TATATATATATATATATATATATATATATATATATATATATATACACATATATATGACATGATTTGAGAGTCAGAAACAGACTTAGTTTTAATATATAAAGGTCTTTATTTGATCAAAGTTAGACATCATCTGACGCAAGATGTAGAGAGAGAAAAAGAACGCCACCGAATAATCTTAAGTGGGTTAAATACTTAAAACACCGATCGCGGCGTTCATGAGCGCTCTTGAAAGTTAATGCTGACATATAGGGCTATTAAATATAACGATCTGGAATTAGACATGTTTATTGGCTAGGCCATATGTTCGGAAGAAATAAATGGGTCATTAGTTTGATACTTGAAGAGGTGAGGAGGTAATATAAAAGTGAATTACTAGATAGGGAATTTAATTTTTAATCTAATTTAATTACCCTTACATTTCTCTCTCTCTCTGTGTGTGTGTGCTTATAATTTTCGGTTTTCGAGGTTTTAAAATTCCATCTGAAATTTTTTCTACAAGACATCTAAATATTCCTGTTTCTCATTTTTTTCCTCTTATGTATTATGATTCCAAGGTGTTAGAGGAAGAACTGCGCTGAAGACTCAGGCAGTCCTACACATATGTTTATATTAAAATAAAGTTTTAAATTTATTAGGTAGAGAGTATGAAAGTTGAAGTTTACTCTGCATAATCTCACACATCAATTCTTAAATTACTCTTCTTTTGCAGAAAATACAGAATAAGTAAGTCGATTTCCGGTACGGAGTAAAAATTCTTCAATAAATAAAAACTATACTCATGTTCAAAATTAAGATCACAAATTCGTTTTTCTTCATCATTTTAAAATGACTCCAGTAAAACTGATAAAATTTGTATTTTATATATTTTGAAGAACGGGCAGTACTATATCAACCTTCAAGTAGTCTCTCGGTTATGGAATCAATTCCAAGCAAGTGGTACCGCCAACAAGAAGGTCGGCCAAGGCCGCCACGGAACAATAACATCTGCACAGGATCGTTATTTAGCATTGAGCGCACAGCGAAATAGAAGGACAACGGCTCCTCAACTTACTGATGTCCTTGCTGCTGAGACTGGGAGAACAGTGTACAGACGTCTAGCAGAGACTGGCCTTACATCTAGTGGTGTGTGTCCCTTTGACTACATCTCTCAGGAAAGAGTAGCTATTGTGTAGCCTAAAATATCAGTTATGGACACCACAAAAATAGGGGCGTGTTCTTTTCAGCGATGAGTCAGACACAGTGATTCTCGTCGAGTCTTCGCTTGGAGAGAAAATGGAGCTCACTTTCATCCCTCCTACGAAGCAAAAATCGAAAGATTTGGTTGCAAAAGAATCTTTGCGTGTGGTGGCACAATGTTGGACAGCTGTATACTTCTGTACGTTTTCGATACGGGTACTGTCAACACAAAGCACTATAGGGATATCTTGGAAGCCTATGTGAGGTTTTCCTAGGCTCTATGGGCCCGAATTACATTATTATGGACGATAATGCGTCGCCACACAAAACTCACATTGTTGATGAATGTCATGAAGGAGTGAATATTCGCCGTATGGATTGACCCTCGTGGTCTCCAGATCACAGTTCTATTGAATATGTTTGGGATGGTCTAGTAAAAGCCATTTTTTAGCGAAATCCTCCTTCTAGGACCACCCAGGAATTAAAAGTCCCGCTTTTAGAAGAATGGGCTTTGTTGCCACAGATACTAATTGATACCCTCATAAAAAGTATGGAAACTCGTTCTGAGGCTGTATAGCAGTTCAAAGTGGCCACACTCCATATTAGACGGACTTTTCTCGAGGTAAATGCTTTATGTCTGAGTCAGGATTTCACACGTTTTAATATGACTTGTATCTTAATTCACAATTAAAAACGTTTCCATATTGTTATGTTGCTATATTCTTTCTGACATTGTAATATGTCTCTGTGCCAAGTTTCGTGGTAACATAGTGAATAGTTCATCAGTTTTTACAGATTTCATGTTTGTGACCTTAATTTTCGATATGAATGTAGTTCAAATTCAGCTCAGCAAAAATCTACATAATCTAATAGCTCGATTAATATTCTTAAAACATTTGTGACGGACATAACTCCATTTTTTAGAATTATAGGACTGTAATTTACAAGTTTCAAGTTTCAAAATGCTTGAAGAATTTGTAATTTAAATTCATTGGGCTGAACTCATATAGTTCTTTTTTAAGTACTGTTAATAACTATAATTGTAGCAACCATGCGGTCGCTGGTGAAGTTTGGGACACCCAATAATTAGCCATTAATATAAGAACAATATATTTAGTATTATTTCAACTTACTATCAAGAAATGTTTATAAACCGAGGGAGCATATCAATTTAATCACTATCCTAAAAATTCCTAAGACAAATAATTATGTAACTTATTTGCTTGTGATCCGATGTAACTGCACTAGACAAGTCTCGCCCAGTTTTTCAGGATATCTCAGTCTAAATATTCTCTTCAAGAGCTCCAAGGACTTCAGATAGTAACTTTGATAATCTAACTTTAATAACAGTCTAACGACTAACTCTTACACTCCCTTGGCTAGAGTTTAAATATCACTCAAATTAACATAAATCACTGTTTCTCCACGGAAAGTCATTTTATTAACATACCACAGTTAAGAAATATTTTTCCATGGAAGATTAGCCACAGATGCCAATAGGACCCTTCACAAAATTAAAATAACATTTGATTCTGTATGCTGCTCAGAATTAATTGATGTGATTACGTTTCATCTCTCTTACAACTGTTCATAATATACAGGACAATTTTTCTTTGAATTAAAATTAGTGCAAAGTTTTCATCTGAAGAAAAATTCTGCTTAAAGCCATACATTTTATATTAATTACTTATTTATTATTGTCGCATTAAGGTGATACGGGAGGATTATGGGTGCTGGGGGAGTCATACTTTTGAATTACAATCAAGTGACGAGGACAAGTGACCTGGAACCCCTCCCCTCTCCTCACCTTTACACCATGCCAGAATTTAGAGTATATAGTGCGTGTCAGCTCCTTTCCACAGCCGGTCTTTAGTGGCACCAGGGGTCAGATTCACCACTCCACACATACAACTACGATCACTCACCTACTGCGCCCACAAAACCATTTAGGGTATATAAGCTTTGTAGAATATAAATATTTCCTTCTGAATTTTAAAAAAAAAATGTGATTGATTGAAAAAGATTCACCTCTTTGAAGTTTAAATTAAATCAAATAACTATTTTTTTTAATGTTTCTTTGAAGTAAAATAAATTTTAAAGTCATATAAAGAATAAGGTACACACATTTTTAATTTTGGAGATTTTATAGTTCACATTACATCAACATCATTATTCAAGGATTAATTTTGATTTGCTTTCATATATTCACCATTTCTTTAACTATGAAAAAAAACCGAAATATTAAGCAAGAATTAAATTATGGTTCAATATTTTTCTGTAGGAATAATTAGAAGAATGTAACAGCCAGGCAAGTTAGCAAACAATATTAATACCGTTTCATTCAGAGGAAAATGTTTGATTTTAATGTAAGTAATGTCAATATTTGAACAACTTCAGCGAAAGGAATCAAATTATATAAATACAGAAAATAATAAGACTTTTTTTTTGTTCAAGAATTTTCAGTTTTTAAGGGGGTGAAAAGGTATATAAAAATTTCAATTTTCAACGAAGAGGTTAATTCAGATTCATTAAAAATTATGTCTAATTAACTCAAATTGATTAAATCAATTTATAATCAGATTGATTGAAATTTTAAAGTATCGTGTTTTTAGTTGGCTCGGTGGGTTAGAGGCAGCGTGCTCGCCTCATCGATTTCGGCTGGAGTCGATAGCTTTTCTGGATGCGAAAATCGTAGGCACTCATATCATATGATTATGCGGCATGTAAAAGATCCCTCGTGACAATATTTAGCATCCGACGAGGGCTTAAATTGAATAAATTTAAACATCAAACTTTGGTAGCAAAAGCCGCCACTATATGGTGCCACCACTGAATTGACTCGCAAATTTGAGGGACTTGCAGCATCTGCAAAGGCTAAATTGCCAAAAAGTAGCCCATTAAAAAAATGTATCTCTTTTTCATGTTTAGTACCAGTTTAAATGCAAAACCTTTAGGAATCACAAAGTAAAAAGATAGCCAAAGTTCTAATTTAGACTTCGAAATTTACAAATTAATTGCAAAGTATTGAGAAAGTTTGATGAACTGAGAATCTATAGCATAAAAATACGAATGCTTGTAATATGAATATGTGTTGCAGATATTTGTCATATTTAAGCTCAAATCATCGATCGAAACACCAGCCGTGTTAAAAATTCGAGATATTCACCATATTTCTTGATACCACTGAATATACTTAGATTTATTTTACACATATTTCAAGATTATAGACGAGAAAATATAAGACAATAGGGACTTGAGAAAGTATTACAAAGAAAAAATTTTCCGAGAATACAATTAAATTGCAACACACACACACGTTTTTTATTTAGCTTAAAATAATGTATCAATATACATGAAAAGCCCAAGCTTTCGTATTTTCTATAGCAAGTACCTGAATTTTCAATGGGGAGTATTCAAAACTGAGGGTCCGATTTTAAATATATATATATGCCAAATAGATATTTTACACAATAATAGTTATATTATAAGAAAATATCTGTTTTACACAATACGGAATTATTTAAATAATTCAGCAATAAAATAAAATAAGATATAGACATTAGATGATTTGAGGGTTCAAGCAACTTAACTAGTGTATTCTTAATCTCTTATTTATCATAAATGTAACAAAGCGTTTAAAAAAGCTTTAAAACTTCAGAAATGAATTAAAATCATCCACTACACAAAACAGAAAAAAAATATCTTAGTTAATTAGTTCTTACAAAGCGTGAAAAGATACAAAATAGTACATCTATTTATTCAAGCGGGGAAAAAATAATGGAAAAATAGAAGCTTTGCAGCTTTTACAACCCGGTAAAACGTATTAGACTTTCAAATAAGCAAATATTCGAGTCTTAAAGGCGACACTGAAGAAGCGTTAAATAAAAGGGCAGAATAAGAAGTGTGTGAAGAGACATTTTTGTTGTCCCAGACTGAATCAACAAAAGGAAAACTTCTTGAACAAAATCGTACACTCCGAAGAATTTTACGGCCACTTTACGATAAAAATCTCAGCTGATCTTCCACCTTCTCCCTCCTTATGACAACTATATTTACATTCAGCCTCTAGAGTTCGCATTTTCAATTCACTCATACAACATTAACGATTTTCTTGCATGGCGGGATTTCACTTCTAGCGAAAAAGCTCCAAGATCTGACAGATTCTCTTCAACGACTTACAAATCCGCCTCATTTGGTTCCTGGTCCCGTTGGACTGAAGGATTCTTTTCTCAAAATCCATATGGATCCTCTTTCTCGCTTTTGAATAAAATATCAATATCGAGTGCAGAGGGAGTAGGGTAATGATATCAGTCAATCTTAGAACTTGAACTTGCAAAACTAGACTCGTTATTTTCTTATTGAATTTTGCGTCGGACGGCTCGGTAATTTGCGAAGTCATATTTCAACCAGTCTATTGATACGACTGTATTACGACGTCCGTAAGTAAGATATACTGCTCTATTTGTAGAAGGTGGTATAAAGCGTCTTTTGCGAAATTTCATTTCTGATGAATTATATAATAAAATGTCAAGTATATGTACTGATTTCGAAATAAATAAAGGTTATTTCTCTTAAATACACGCATACGATTTTTCTTAAAAGGAACCTAAACATGCATGAACACCATATAAAGTATCAGAATTTTTCTAAAATCGTAACTCAAACTGATCGAAACTGAATCGATTAAACTGAAAATCGTACCTCAAACATTAAATAATAGGAACTCAGTATTCATTCTACAAAAATGTTTCCTACTATTAGAAAAGAAACATTTCATTAATATACATATATATATATATATACTAGAAAGAGAGAGACAGACAAACATAGAAACTCTAGATATATTAATTATCTAATGATTTTTGATAAAAATAGTTGATTTATATCAAAGATTTATTTTTTGATTACTCAAGCTTTATTAAAACAAACGCAATATCCATTTAATACAGAATACCTGGATACAATTTTACATATTATGAATTATAAACTAAACAGGGATATTTTTATTAAGAAGGATGCTTTTATTTTAATATTATTAAAGTTCCATTTTAGAGCAGTAATATTTATACGGCAACTTACAGGTTTACAGCTCTCTGTTTATATTGGAATTTTTATTAAGGTAATAAATATAGAAATAAAAAGTGTAATAGCATAAAATGTTTCTAACATACTGTTAATAACATGATTATCCATTGTTAATAAACTTATCACATTTGTAATAAGTTTAATGTTAGGTTTGCTTAAAATTTACATCTTAATATCAGTTAATTATTTTACTTAATCATAGATCCCATAATCACCTTACTTTTGCTTGGAATTTATTCGAATTATTTCTAGTTTATGTTAGTTTTGGTTTGTATGTATACATAATTTATTTTAAAATGTATTTCTTAAAATACAAGGATTGTTTCCTTATTTTCTACGTACAACTTTTATTGAAGTATATATGAATTAACAATTATATTTACAGAAATTCAATCCTACTGTCTCCATTTTCTTGGATCTTTATATGGATCTTGTTGTTACTATTGTGTTTTCGTTTTAGTACTTATAAATGTATTGTATACCATTAAATGAATATATTACTTTTTGATACTATAGGATTTTGGCAATTTAGAATTGACAAATTGGTTTTAGTGTTAATGTTTTTTTTATAAAATTATATCTTCTCTTCTAAATTTTATTTTAACCAGTTTATTAAACCAGTAGTATAGGTAAATAAACTGGAAGATTGGAGCCTTTAAACTATATGTTCAACCCTGCAATCTTGGCACTGAATCTAAAAGTTTGTTATTGTATTAATATGGCTATTTTTATTTATCCTGCACTGTCTTGATTTCCTCTTTCTAATTGCTGAGCTTTAAGTTAAGCTAGCAGTAATTTAGGACATTATATATATATGCACTATGTCACAAAAAAATATATGCATCTAGAAGGAAACGAGTTACTACCACGAAACTTAACATATATGTAGTGTATTACAAGATAAGCAAATGAGATTACAAATTCAGAAGAATAGATTGTTTTATTAAAAAGATAAGACATGAAAATGCTACAAATAAGCTGGTAATAAATCCACCTCTGGAAGCTGTGAAAGCCAAACCGCAAAGTGGCATTGAATCATTGATATCGCCTTCGACATCCGGCGAAAGATCATGTCATAATCCTTGCAACTAGGCAGTTTATTTATCATTATTCCAGGAAGACTGTAGTTGCCTTCGAAGCACATCCCAGGCATGCTGCATTGAAGAATGATGTGGTGACCTGGAAGGCCGCAGGAGTATGTCATATCCTTGGAGGCATTTTTGGGAGAGTCGTACAGTATGTAAAAGGGGATTGTGTTGCTGATAAATGGTACCTGGGTGACTTGATAGGTTAGGCAGTATAACTGACGTTGAAATCTTGTCCAAGTAACTGCGTGCCGTCAAAAAGCGTTGAAGGACGACAAGAGGCGATCGAGTGTCCCAACAAACCGCTCCCCGCACTGTCACAACTTATTTAATCGCCGTATGCCTTTCGAGAAAAATTACCAGATAGGACCGGTAGCCTAGCCACCTCCACTCGCATAAGGGCAAGTCATTAGCATTTGGACTGAATCGGGACTTATCGCTGAAGAACACACTCCTCCAACTTGTGCAAGGTTGGCAAAAATCCAATCGACACTGCCTATGATGTGGGATCAGTTGCAAGCGTTTTAATGTTTGATCGTTCTTTATACCTGCATCGGTCAGTCGTGTCCGAATGGTTTCGCTTGATGCCCTCGGATGTCTGAAAGATGGTAAATGACGTCGAATCGATTCTAGAGACGTTGTTAGGGAGGACAGGGCAGCTGTTATATTGTACGATCATCACGCGCACTTGTATTTCTGGGACGCCCTGGTCCTCCTCAACGGTAGACTATCCTTTCTGTTATATATTGTTGCCAATACCGAGCTACTATCGTATCGCCCCAATCGAGGTGGTGGTCGATACGTCTCTTCAAACAACTTGCTTTTCTGAGGCCTACAATACTCTCCCACTCAAAGTCTGACAGTTGCTCGTACTGTCACCGGTTTCGTCTCGGAAGCATCTCTAGTCACACTACCGTCTATGCAAATCGACAGATTTGTTTGAATAATCCTATGGCACGAACAATAATGTTTTTAAACTCTCCCAGCTGCGCATTTCACATGCGCAAAATCAGTCAAGACAGTAAGAAATATTAGCCACAGTAGAGCAATAGCAAACTCTTGGTCTTAGGAACCAAGATTGCAGGTTTAAACAAAGTTTTGTAACCAGTCAACCTTCACCTGTAATTTGCCTATACCCTTGGTCATAGGGAAAGGAAGAAATATTAAGAGAAATGTAATTATTGCAAATAAAATACACAGTACTATTTATATATAACGGTAAAATTTAATAGCCTACGAGTACTTACTAATAAAAGTTAAATCGATGTAATAAAACTAGAAGATAAAACTTAATTCGTGAGCACAGCAACAGAGGTTAATGTTTCCCGTCAAATACAAAAGAGTATTAGCAGTACCGTATAAAAGTAAAAAATGAGTAAATTGTGATAAAATAATAGTCAGTCTATATATATATTTAAAAACCTTAAATATTGATAGAAAATTTATTGAAAAGTAAAATATATTGAAAAATGAAAGGACTTCCCAAACATACACAATGATACTAAAATAAAACAAAGTATTATTAATTTATGAAACATGTACCGCCATCTTTTGATTAATTGTATAACTAATTAAAAACACACCATTTAATGCAAATGTTATTACATATTGTCATTTCACTGAGAAGTATTAGCAATATAATTGTAAAGAAAATTAGCAGGATATCCATATATAATACAATGGCTAATAAAGTTATTAAAATTTAAAAATATATTAGACTTATCGCTAACTAATACATTATTACGATAAATATAGTTAAACATAATATTTCTATATACAGAAATTGATAATTTAGAATATATATATACGAACTTTGTGTAATGAATGTTTAAAATAGTGCAAGTAATTTATATTTGGAAGTGTAATACTTTTATATTACTCTCTGTTATATTTATTTTATGCTAAAATTGTAATACTCGCAAGCAACGCCGTTCCTTACATCATAATGGTGATTCAGTGGAAACATGGCGTATCTTGGCAATAGAGCCAAGTTGGTATCATTTTTGGCGACCATGTTGGAGACTTGGTGACTATATCGATGCTGCTAGAAATTGCTGGAGAAATCTTCTAATATCAAGACCTATGACGTAAGCGGATCTTTCTCGATAGATCCGGGAAGCCTATAAATAGGTAGTCGCTCGCCGAAACTGAGATTGTCTTGCTTTGACCGTTGAAGAGTAGTATTGATTTGACCGAGAAGAGTTGACCAGAGATTAGTTATTACGTCGGCTGTTGAGTAGGGCGAGTGACTGCTTGTGAATAATCTTTAACACACTTGTATTTTAGTCACTGATAGTTGTGTCTGAAGGTCTTCTGAACTTTATTCTGCGAATATAGTCCGTGTTCTCAATATATATATATATATATATATATATATATATTCTTTTTAAACGGTTGACTTGTAAGTCTTTGTTAACTCCTAGTAGATATTTCCAGAGCTACAAATATATCTATCGAAAATTAGGTATGTTTTATTTCATTGAATTTCACAGTTATTTAGGGGAAAATATGTATAACTTATCTTTCGGTATGCGTTAATTCTCTCATACATCTCTGTTTTTCAGCTGTTGTATAAGAAAATGCATTGCCTTATTACTTTTCAGATTAATTGTTTATTAACGTCACACTTTAATGTAATTCGATGGTTATTGGCTATGGAAGTCGTAATCTTGAACATCAGTCGTGACGAGGTCAACACCTGAGCTGGCACCACATTCTCCCTTCTTCCACTCCTCCCCAATGTGAGAACTTTTACCTCGGCAGATTTAATATTTTTCAGTTCTTCTACACAGGAAGCTTTCAATGGCACCGGTTTTAGAGCCTCCGACTCGACAGGAACAACGCTGGACATTACTACCGCAGTTTTACCCTTTTTGGGATATATAATAATTTAAATAATACCTAAAATTTGTAACAAACATGCAAGAATAGAGCGTAAGAATGTCCATCTATAGTTTTTTTTATCTAAAACGCTAATATAAGACTAAATATAAGTGGTGAACGTATTTAATTAATAGAATTTTGTCATGCATAAATATATAGCTTAAAATTAAAACAAAAACTTAATTATGGAAACTAACGAAAGAAGTTCTTCTACATTACTCGAAGTTCTAAAGAAAATATGTTATGATGTTATTGTAGAGACACACCAGCATATAATTCTTAGATTACCTTAGAAAAAGTGCACATTTCTAATTAGGTTTCGACAGAACGAATCCAATTATACAAAATCTTTTACAAATACCGAACTAAATTCTTCCTAAATGGAAATAATTAAGAATGATTTGATAAAAAGACTTTTATTGTAAATGCACGACTAATTAAACAAGGTAGACAGATTTTATTGTATTATCTAATAAAAATACTCTCTCCATTTCTAATAAAAATTCTATTAAATGTCCACTGTTCAATTTCGTGCATCTCTGTATCAATCATAATACAATTAACTCAGCCAAAATGAGAAGGAAATAAAAGGTTGAGTATACGGTACAATTTAAGACTAAATGTTTATTAGATTCAGCTATTCGCTTAGTTTTATAAAATCGTAATAAAATGGTTCTCATTTTATAATTAGCAACATATCTCACTTAATAATGACTTTACAATTGTTTCTTCAAGACCTTTTGGTGTTTTTTTACGTGACATTAATATTATATTTTCTAAAATTCATGCACATAGCAACGAATATTTGTATTATTTAACACATTAAGATGAAATCAATTTCTGATCCAAAAAAACAAATTTAACATCACTTCTTGTTTTTTAAAAAAATAATGATATAACTCGGAAATTACTTTTCTCTTTTTAATGAATTTTTCATAAACATAACAACATCGATACCTTAGCCTTAAATTTAAAATACTTCTGCCTTGATGTTGAATTTTTGAATCAATAATTCTGAGCCATCAACTAGCCACATGGCTAGTCTCAAAGTCGTCCTGACGGAATCGCTTTATTATCGGAAACCGCTTAGTATACTTAATGTCAGAAAATTATCCGACCGTCGGTGTCATTAGCACGACACGTCCAGACGTATGAAAGAGTGTCTTTTTACATCTAATAGTGAAGGCCATTTATTGATGCTTTCATTGACAAGTTCCCCGACCACTAGCTGAGCTTCATAGAACCATGGTTGAACTCATATTCCCTTTGAATGTCTCTATTTCCACACCAATCAGGGTGGTCATAGCTCCTGACAGAGAATCCATCTTCGTAAGCCGTTAGGAAAGATTGAGCGATTGTGGGTAGTTTTTTTTTTTTTTTTTCATACAACTGACGATAAACACCAGTATGAGCAATTTGACTCATTTGGTAATGGGAAACTTGATGGGGTTGAATCCAGTCTGTTCTATAATAAGCTTTTATATGTTTTCTATCGGAAAAAATTGAGTTCTGAAGCATAAGTTGACTTGATTAAAAAACAAGTGACACGTGTGAGTTACAGTAAGGGGCTATTAAAGATGACGATTAACTGTTGCGGGGAAAATGTTTGAATATTGAATTACTTCTATGCAGATTATGAATACAGATCTTGTTTCCTGTTGAATTTTAGCGAATAAAGACTAACTGTATAACGACAACGATATCAGTAAACACACATCAATAATAAACCCTAATGATGATCCAAGTCATAAATCATACTCAAATCAGGTTATCCACAAGTCAGTAAATAAGTAATTAGGTATGTAAGAACATTTAGTGAGTGTTCATGGCAGTAAATAAGATATTGCAAGGTAATAAACATTATTCCAATTAATGGTCTAACATTTCCTACAGCTGTTATCTCTGTTAAAATTGGTCAGAATAATTATATCATCAATGGAGAAATAATAATGGGGCGTAACCGACAATGGTTATAATACACCTGTGAGAAAGGCGCCACTATTCTTCGATATATTTTCCTTCAAGTTTATTTATATTTATTTAAAAACTAATCTCGTTTTCTTAATTAATATGTTTTATCAACTACATTATCGACTAATAAAATAAATATGTTAAGTAAATTGTCTAGAAAATTGGGTTTTTCACGCCCACATCAGCCACGATTTATAACTGAGCATGAGTAGATCAAATAACAATAGTCCTTTTAGATGGTTCAAAAAAATCTATCAAAATTTTGAAAAATGATTTCTATGTTTTAACGGCTGGAAATTAATTAATATTAAACTAAACTGTCTAATTTAAAAATGTGTGTGTGTGTGTGCGTTCGTGTGTTACAATCGTTTATAGAAAGAAGGGAAATGATATTAAGTAGTCTTTCTGCCAATAGTTTATTTTTAAACTCTTGAACAAGGAATGAAAGTTAAGATTTATGTAAGGCTATAGACCTATCTTATATTCTTACATAACTTTTATAAATACAATATTAAAATTTTTCATAGAGAACAGGTTGGTTTCATATAATATTATTGTTTGTTTGGAATTGGTTCTACCGGTTAATCATTCTATGAAAAGTAAGTCAAATTTTTACTTGTTTAATGATCTAATAACTACATCAGGCTCCATGGCTCCGAATTTATGAATTTCACTCTCATGTCCCAGCTTCTACGTCATTTCTTCCGAATGTAAAGGACAAGGAATCCGTTTCAAACAAGAATTGAAATATGGAAATATGTTATGTGAAATTAAGGGCTCTCTGTGCATTTATATCATACTAATTGAATATTTTATCACCTTTACTTTTTTATAAGCCAAAATTGGAATCGCTGCAAAAAAAATATCGTCTGAGAACAACAGTTCACTTCATTTCTACTATTATAATAGAGTACGAATTAAAATTGTTCATCAAATTAATCATTTTAAATAATTTAATGAAATTTCTCTTAAATGCAGAACAGGTGTTTTCAATCAAGTAATCATCTTTGTTGACTGCTTGTGATTGAAATAAAAATAAAATAAAAATATATATAAATACTCAGAGCGAAAATCGGATTTAATTCTTTCAATACGTTTCATTTGTGTATCTCCTTTTTTTTAGTCATCTATAGTATATATATATATATATGTTCAAAATTAAGAGAATTTTCAGATTTTGATGATTATCTCTAGAACTACAGGGCAGAATTTAATGAAATTTGGTTTGTATATTGGAATGAGGTAATATAAAAGTAATCATTCAACAATTGTAATACACACGCATGATTGTGCCTAACACTCATCGGAGTCGCAAAGTATGAAACAGTGGTGGAAGAATAGAAAAAAATGGGTTAATAAGGGGTATGGTCCTCTCTTACAGATGTATAGGACTCGCACCACAATTTTATACTGGAAATAAAGGAATTCTCGAGTTCCTGAGGCAATTAGTCCCACTCGCGCGTCCAAGAACTGTGCTTTGAAGCCTTAGATGATTCTTGGATGGAGGTTGCGAGTTTCAAATGACTTCTCCGAAGCGTCCCAAGCATGCTCAATAGCAGGGGTGGTGAACCTTTTTGGATCAGCGTGCCATTTTTTTCTGAAGAAGTGCTTAATGAGGTATAGACGTGCCATCAAATAATTTTGACGCGATTATTAGAAAAATAATAAAATTAAATACCAACAACTCAAAAATATTTATTTACTACGAAGAAATACATTTTTGCGCTGTATTACAGTAAATGTTTTCGTTATACGCGTAATTCAAATTAAAGTAACATTAGCGTGATGTCTGTTATTACAGATTAGATGACAAATAACTTATACTAGGATTGTAAAACTATAACAAACGAGTGTGCTCCCGACGCACCGCGACCGATCACTCGCGTTTTTTCGTAATACTTCATAGTGATCTTTGTTATTTTGAGCTAAAATGCAAACCGTTTTGATCGGTGGCGTGCCCAAAATATTGTGTCGCGTGCCATCAATGGCACGCGTGCCCTTGGTTCGCCA
The DNA here is from genome assembly GCA_019973955.1 of Trichonephila inaurata madagascariensis. Lineage (NCBI taxonomy): Eukaryota > Metazoa > Arthropoda > Arachnida > Araneae > Nephilidae > Trichonephila > Trichonephila inaurata. The sequence goes on along the minus strand of BMAV01019736.1, from coordinate 308,607 downwards.
TTCCTGCTCTATAGGGATTAGGTCTGAAAATCTGACTGAATAATCCAACCGACGAATATCTTCACTTTGTAGAAATTCGTCGACCAGATAAACTCTATGTGGCTTCGCGTTGTTATCCATTAAAATAAAATCAAGGCCAACAGCACCCATGAAAATGAGAACATAGGGTTCCATGACCTTATCCCTATACGTCACAGAAGTCACGATGCCTCTTTCAAAGACATGGAGGTATGTGCTGTCATCCAACATGATGCCTGCCCAGACCATTCTGTCTTAATGATCAATTTCTCGGACATTGGGGAGAAAATAGCGGATTCCTGGTTCTCTCCATATGAAATTAAGACGAGAATTGCTGGTTAAGGTGAACGGGACTCATCAGTGAATGTTTGACCTCTATTGATCCATGCACCTATCTCTATGATCTCTGCTCTGTTCTAAACAGACCCTCCTCTTCACAGAACTGAGAGGGACGTAAACAAAAGGACTTCTTGCAAACAGCATTATCTCGTAAAGTCTTCTGAAAACAGTCACCCTTGAAACTCGTGTTCCTTTCACTGAACACAAGAGAGCTGAGAATCCCTGTTATGCCTCCCTATAATAGACAAATGACGATCTTCTCGGGACATCGTGACTCTCCATAAGGTGAACATAACGCTGAGCATTCAATTGAAATTTGGATTGCAGACTGGTCTGCTTCTAGAGAGCCTACCTACAAATCTCCACCTCATTTCAGCATCTAAACGTAAAACTCATTTCTACTGTTGGAATTTTAATTTAACTTATTGCTGCAAAAAAAAGCATTAAGAAATTCGACAAGGTGTGCTTGCGAACGAAATGCGGATTTTGAAACGTGGACTTATAAATCATGTTACTCGTAGCTCTACCCACACACGTACACGCTTACGTATTCATCTTTGTTTTGAAGCAGTTTTTCTACATTTCGTTCAAATTTTTTCATGAAATTCGACAATAAATAAAAATTATTTTAATTTTGAACACCAATTTCTGTGCGTATATATATATATATATATATATATATATGACAGGCCCCAGGCCTGCTGGTAAAATGAGGAGGGCATCATCTCTAAAATAATTTCTTTATTTCGCTTCAATCACATGAAATCCAACACGGCGGCCCTTTGGCGCACAACCAAGTAGAACAACAGACAACATTCGCGCGGCGAGGAGTCACTATATATATATATATATATATAGCTAATCCCTTTCGAGTACTCACTCTCTTCGTCAACGGTGGATGTCTCTGGGAAATGGAACGCGAAGCGTTCCTCCATCCCATATCTAGTTTGTTAATGTGGCCTGATGTGGGTGGGCCTTGATAAGAGAGAGTCTCCTGATTGGTTGGTAGGATGTGGCTACTGGAACAGTTTGGGACGTATCTGTGGTCTCGTCGGGAAAGTCCTGATGTGACCGCTCGTTCTACCATTAAATAGGCTTATTTACTCACAAATCCTTACGCGATGGTAAAGATTTCGCTCTATTTTTATTTATTACTTACTTAAGGTATCCGACTACGCGTTCGGAACCGTGATTTTGTGTGTGTGTGTGTGTGGGTGTGCAAAAGCGTGTAAATGGATAATATTTATGATATTTAGTGTCTCATAGATTAGAATACATATATAAAATTGTTTTAAGGACATTATGACAAAAAAAATTATTTAAATACACAATATTTTGGCAAAAAATTAACTTAGAATAACCTTTTTTCCAAATGTTCTCCTTTTGTAAGAAATGCTTCTATTGTATTAATATTTTGCCTGTATTCAGCTCGGACCTCTGTACAGAGGCTCAACTAGAATTTTTGAAATGCATAACTTGGAAGTCGGTTTATCCATGTTTTACGAAAACAGAAGGGAGAAATTTTAAGAAAATACGCCGATAATTATTTCAAATGGTTGTAACTCTGAAATTAATGTGAATTTTTCAAAAATCATAGTTGAGCCTCTGTACAGAGGTCTGAGCTATATACAGACAAAATATTATTATAATAGAAGCATTTTTTACTAAAGGAGAACATTTGGAAAAAATGTTATTCTAAGTTCATTTTTCGCCAAAATATTGTATTTAAATAAATTTTTTTTGTCATAATGTCCTTAAAACAATTTTATACATATATTCTAATCTAAGTGACACTAAATATCATGAAAATTATACATTTATGCGCTTTTTTAAAATCATGGTTCCGAACGTAGTCGGATACCTTAATTTTGAAGATAAGCTTTTCAAACCTGACATATATATATATATATATATATATGTGTGTGTGTGTATAATTTACTTAGCATTCATGAGATGCTTTTTACAATAATATAAGCCACTGAAAATACTACGTTCCGTAAACTTTAAAAATTGTAGTAGTTATATTTTTTAAAAATATTTTCTTGTTAACAAGTACTTTTAAATTAAAGTTTGACTAAAAAATAAAATATAAAAGTTTGTTAAGAAGCTTGTTTGGTTTTACATTATTGTTCCCTTTGTACTTTTATTGCTTCAAAACATTTCTTAAAATACTTCGTTTAGCTTTAATAAGATAATGCAGATGTTACTATATTTCTTAAAAGTGGAAAACAGGAAAAAATTTAATAAGCTTATGTGGAAGAAGAAATTTAATAAGCTCTATGGAGAGAAAAAAAAAACTTTAATCCAAACACCTTAAGACTGAAAGAAAAAAAAATTGAAGAATATTCGATAGAAAAACTTTTAATCTTTAACTTGTACTTAGTTTTAAAATTGTTGAGCAACACAAAATATGTTCTCTATCTGCAATCAAAAAATGGTTGTTTTCATGTTGCATTAAAAATTGAAGCTAAAATTACTTTCTGGTGTATATCCAAATACGTATATATACGTATAGATAGAAAGTGTCTTGAAAAAACTTTCTATCCTCATTATATCTCAAAAAATATTGAGCTTAGCTTTCACTATTTCTTTTTTACCAGATGCATAAGGAACACCTACCATACTGCTTTGCAATGAAACAATTACCGGAAAAATCATTTACTTAAAAATGTTTAAGGTTGTTTTCGCCGGATACACAAAAACGTAAACTTGACGTGGAGCACATTTTCCGACAGAAAAAATACTTCAATTTTTATAAAAAATTGTGACATTGTAACTCATGCATTTGTTTATAATATAGTGTTTTTAAAATTTCAAAATATTTCATAATTAACTAGTTTTTCCTTTTAACATGTAAAGGGATAGCTCATTTAGCATTACGGTATAGGAGAAAAATTCGAAACACATTTTCTAATAGAAAAAATGCATCAACTCGGGTAAAAATGAGTAGTATGATAAAATAAGCAATTCTCTACAGGATAGTGAAGCCAGAATATAATATTAATGTTTGAGTACTTTTATATCTGAAAAATATGCCGAATTCGGATCCTATACTTTAACATAAGCCGAAAACAGCCTTAAGGATACATTGTTTTTTCCGGGTTTTAATTCTTTATAGATATATGTTTTAGTTCTTTATATCTTTTTACCTTTAGTGTACAGGCACATTTTTCCTTATATGTATGTATGTATACTTATATATATATATATGTATATATATATATATATATATATATATATATATATATATATATAACAAATATGATAATATTAAGTATAACTATATGTATATATGTCGCATAGCCAGATTTTATTATATGAATTTAATATATATGTTTACATTAGTAATCAGACCTCCTATCCGATCAAGGGTTAGTAACGCTGACTGCTGCGCCGTAGGGCCTGGGGTCGAGTCCCGAAGAAGGCATGGATTTTTGTAAATGGAAGGTCCCTGACCTCCCCTAAGAGTGTTCTCTTTCAAAATTGGAATGTAGACCAGCCAAATAGTGATATCATCTGCATGGTACTCAAAGCTACAGCTAACGACTGACGTAAAACTAACCTCTTGTCACGATGAATTTCATGGGCCTCAATCTGGCACCGTAGATCAGGTGGTATCAGAAACGAATCTGTTTTCTTTGGAATCTGGTTCTTCTAAACATGAAATAAATAAATATGGATTGTAAAAATTGCTATTTTAATGCATTCAAAAAAGAAAGGTATGAGAAAAAAAGTAATTTATTATAACGAAATTTTGTTTATCTGCTAGTCCTCTACTTATTATTTTCCCAAAATAAAAATACAGCCATCCCCATTAAAAGAGTTTTCTCTTCTAACAAAAATTAATATTTAACATTTTTTAATACTTATTTTTGAATTTCTTCACACTGTATTTGATGTTAATGAAAAAGCATTACTCATTGTTTTTGATAACTCTGCAATTGAGACTCCGTATTTATTCTCTAAATGATGTGAAGCAACATCATATTTGAGATTTAAAACATTGGATCTCGATATTCAAAAATTACTTTCTTCCATTGAACCATAGTTGTTATTTAAGGAAATAAATTATGATTTAAAAGTACAATTTTCCTATAGTATGTGTACAAGCACTTCCCATCAATTTTTAAGAATTTAGCAGAGTTCCTTCTCCCCCCTCCCCTCCCCTAATATGCATCCTCGTTTTGCGTACTAAAACTCTCGCAAAGCATAACTGATTTTGCTCTATCTCTTTCAATTGCTTCAAAATCAATAAATTGAAACAGTAATAATTACTTATCTAACATTCTCCTGAAAGTAATTGGTTTCAACCATTTTCTTGATACCTTCTTCAGTCATGATTATAAAATCTAGTTGTGCGTATTTCCAAAATAAGTATTACGATGCTTTTTTTTTCTCCTTAAAACTTACTTTCGCGATTAATAACTTTCAAGTTTGATAAAAATATTAATTGACGTAGAGTCATTGCTCATAGACCTCTTTATATAACTGGAATGTCCAGAAATTAAACATCTAAACTGATCATTTTAACCTTGGTTTTCTGAGATTTTTTAATTTATTTTTCTAATGTGTTACCGCCAAGTGTTACGTGAATACACTTCAAAAGGAAGTAAAGTTCTCGAGACATTTTTAACCCTTTATCTACCGACGGTACTTATAAGTACCATTCACTTTAAAATAACATAGAATCACCATTTTTACGAATATTCTGACGATACTTAGCAGGAATATTCTTTGAAATCCCCTCTTCCAAGATATATGGCAGCACGGGTTCTATGAAGAGCATTTTAGCGGGAAATGCGAATATTTTTATAGCGGAAATTGCGTTTTCAGCTGACGGCATTTTCAGCGGGTTGCGAAGATTTTTCATTTTTGTTCCGAAAAAATAGTTAATGTCCAAATGTGTCTTATTTTTTTTTTTTTTTT
>BMAV01019736.1:277360-290432 GCA_019973955.1 Trichonephila inaurata madagascariensis | reverse complement strand
TTTTCGTTTTTTGATTGTTTACCCACTAACACTCCCCTTCCTTCAGAAAGTGTTATAAAGTACCTTTTTTTTTCAATAAAACAAAAAAAAAAAAAAAAAGGTTTCCAAATTTCATGTATGTCAGTCTAATGGTTAAGAAATGGAAATTTTTATTTTTCTGTAATTCATCCATAGCCCCCACGGAGCACCTTAGGACTCTATTTCCACAAAACCTATTTTTAGTGGGTATCCAATCAATAAACGAAAATGTTTTCCAAATGTCAAGCCTGTCAGTGTAATAGTTCATATTTCAAAAGAGGAAATTTTTGTCTATAATGCTCCCACAACCCCCTAGGGAATCGATGTTTGCAAAGCACGTCCTTAGGGAGTCTCTACTCAATAAAAGGAACACTCCTGCCAAATTTCAAGTCTGAGATCTATTTGTTCCGGAGATTTAGTGAGTAAGTGAATGTATGAGTCTCATTCCTCGTTTATATATATACTTGTATGTAATGACTTAATATTTACTTCAAATTCTAAACGCATATTTTTTTCTCTAAATCAATAATTCCTAATTCCTTATTTCGATACGCGTCTCATTTCATCTCGCATGAAAGTATTAAAACTATATTTTTACAGATTTATTACTGATTCTTTGTTAAAAGGATTAGACCTTGAATTCTTGATAAACTTGTTGGCGATTCCGAATAAAATAATACCTTAGTAGCTTATACGGGCTTTACTGAGTGGTTGAAACTTTCCCTAAAGTACTTATGTAATTTCTATAAATAACTTGAATTTCTTTTCACTTGGACTCATGTTTATATTTTTTAGATTGCATTTTCCCCTTGTATATTTCAACTGTAGAAAAGGATAATTCCTTCTCTTGTTTGCCTCGTCTTCAGGATAAAAGATGCAGAGTTTTCTCATCTGATGTCGAGATTACCAAAATAAAAAATGACTGATCTATATCCCGATTTTTAACTGCCGAGACTACAATGCACAAAAGGAATTACCATACCAATTGGTATACTAATAATGTAGTTTTTCAAACAAAAGTGAGAAAGTGTGCTCAAAATTAAATAAATAATTAATAAACTTCGGCCATAATATAGAAAAATTACACATATGCTGAACATCAAAATATACAAAAACACTAGAAATTCCATATGGATGCCAATACATGCAATAAATATAGCATTGTGTGTATTGCTGAGGAGTATACATACAAATACAGTATTGTATGTATAAGCTGAGGAGTGCTTTTAGTTGGTCAAACCTGGTTTTAGCGATTAACCAACTTTCGATCTTCTGCTTATAAAATTCAGTAAATACCTAGGCACATTCTTAATAAATTTTAATAATAAATTTTAGGATAGAAAATGCATACATGCACCATTACAACTAATCTGAAATATTCAAAAGAATAGGAAGAATGTATAAAGTGTTTAGAAGTAAATAGTAAGAATATTATAAATTTATTTATTTATGATTTTGTAAAATTAAAGTAGTTTTATAAATATTTTTGAAAATTATTTCTAAAAGTGGAGAGTAATGTTCTTAAGTTCATCTTTTTCATAAAAGTAATAGTATCACCATTTGTGCTGAAAAAAGGATTAATTTGTAGATGTAAAGAAAGAGGTAGAAAACATGAAAGTGATTGATAATACTTTTTTTGTAAAGTAACAAATTAAACTTTTAAGAAGCAGTAAGATCTTTCACACATTCTAAATATTCATTATATACATGTGTAATGCATTTGTAAATACTCGAACACAAGAGAATACCGCGTAGAAAAACGAATTTATTAATGTAATTTAAACATCAGAAGAGTGGCCATTTTGAGTCTATTCTCAATAAATGCACTTCGAAAAAAGAAACAAAATCTCCGCCTTCTCTCAGCTAGGATATTACAATGGAGAGAATAATAATAGGGATATATTATAATCAAGTAATAAAGTAAAAGGAAATAGTGTTTATTTTTAGAAATTGTGTAAATTGTTTTGGGGGAAAGTTTGATGCCAGCCAGTCTTTGAGTAACTCACGTGTAAGCTGTTAAGGTATTCTTTTTCGAAATGGGAATAGGAAATATAAATATTTCTTAACACAGGGTTTAATCCCTTAACCCTGGAACTGAAATAAGACGGGCGTTTGGAAAAATGGTATTTGTAATTAGGATTTAAAGAAAAATTATATAAAATTAGAATTTAAATTATTATTTAGTGGGACTGTATTCCTTTTTCGTAAGACGAGTGAGTGCGCTATGGACCTTGACACACACCCGTACCTTACAAAGATATCCAAGTATAAAGTTAAATTTAAATTTGAAGTTGCAACTATAGTTGATAATACAGGTTAGGATATTGAAAACTATTAACACAGTGTCTTTAAGAATTTGGCTCCAAAAACATTTAAAAGTTAAAGGTTTAGGGAGCTAAAACCTAATAGAATCTTTATCTCTCTCTCTTAGATGTAGTTCTGTTATCTTAGTAGTATTTTATTCAAAGATTTTTAACTCTATACTAGTAAGCAGTTTATTAAATTTTCCAGTAATATATTATTAAACTAACATTAGTTTATTTTATTTTGTACTAATTAAATATGTATAATATTTCTTCCTTTCGCTGTGGCACAGTACTATGGGCAAATTACAAGTGAAGGTTGGCTCTTCCAAAAACATGTTTAAACCTGCATACTTGGCTCCTAAGACCAAGAGTTTCCTAATGTACTACTGTGGCTAATATTTCTTACAGTTCTGACTAGCAATATTTAGGTTTATAACTATTTGTATATATTATCATGGATTATATATATATATATATACATATATAATCCATTAATATATACAAGTAGCTATAAAACCTAAGTGTACCTAGTCAAGATAGTAAAAAATATTAGCCACAGTTGTGTACAATAGCAAACTCCTGGCCTTAGGAACCAAGATTACAGGTTTAAACAAAGTTTTGGAGCTAGACAACCTTCATCTGTACCTATACTCTGATCCATAGGGAAAGGAAGTAATAATATAAGGAAAAATTTAAATATTACAAATAAAATACACTATATACTATTAAAATATAACGATAAAATTATAGCCTACTAGTATTTGCTGGTATAGAGGTAAAATCGAAGCAATAAAGTAGATTATAAGACTTATATATACTTCGTGAGTACAGCAACAAATTATGTTTCCCGCCAGATACAAGGAGTATTGTAGTACCACATAAAATTAAAATCAGAAAATTATGATAAAAAAATATTAAGTATATATATATATATATATATACATTTAAAAAACCTTAAATATTGATATAAAATTTATAGAAAATAAAAAAATTTCATATAAACAAACATACGCATGATATTTAAATAAAATATAATGTTATTAATTTACTAAGCATGGGGCGCCATCATTTGAATAACTGTATAACTAATTTTTTTAAAAAATGCTATTATTATTACATTGTCATTTCATTGAGAACTATTAGAAATATAATTGTGAAGAAAATTAGCAGGATATCTCTCCGTGTTCAGTACGATGGTTAATGAAGTTATTAAATTTAAACATATATTAGATTTATCACTAATTAATACATTATTACGATAATTGTAGTTAAAAATAATATTTCTATATATTGAAATTTATAAATTCGAATTCCAGTAAGGCACTTTAAGAATGCTAAAATTAAAATCATCTCTTTTATCATAAATATTACTATGTAATTTATAATCCTTAATATACAAAGATACATCCATGCAATTAGTTTTAGCTGGATTATTATTAATTTTAACTAGGTTTAAGTAATCACGATAAAAGTTAATTTTGGGGTTAAAATTATTATTTTTACCAAAAACAATTAGATCACCTATATATTTAAAATATAAAAATCATTATTAGTAATATATTTATATTCATAATAATGTAGTATTGCTAGCAGGGCCACCTTGAGGCAAACTTTTAGTTTGTTTATTTAATGAACCATTAAAATTAATGTAATTTTCTTGTAAGACTAAATCTATGCGAATTTTAAATTTGTGGAAATTAACAGAAAGATTATAATTACTGTGATTTTCTAAAATTACCTTAATAATACCATTGATATCAATGGAATTGAAAAGATCTTCAAAATCAAAACTATAAACTGAATAAATATTTTTATTTTTAAAAAGAAATCTATTATATCTTTACTATTTTTAATTATGGCATTATTATGTTGCTTATCGATGAAATATTATTGCTTATTCATGAAGTATGCTTATTATGCAGCATTTTACCTGCAGTAATGATATATGTTTTAAAACCATTTGTTACAGTTTGAAATTCAACAGGAATTTTATGGAATTTAGGTGTTAAAAATATGAATGGAAACTTAATCTTAGGATGCAAAAACCCACAATTTTCTATATATAGAAATAATTCTATTACTCATTTCTTTACGTGACAAGTACAATTTTTTAAAAGATTCATTGTTTAAAAAGTGTTCATTAAGCATATTATTATAAAAATATTTGCAAATTAAAGCCTAGTTTCCAGGCACTTTGTCTACATAAACAATAATAAAATTTTTTGTAATTCATTTAAATCTTTTTTACATCTTTATATTCAGAGTTAGAATGGTATTTAAATTTCATCAAGTCTTATAATATATTATTCTTAAATTCATCAAATGCCTCTATAGGCAATCCATATTTAATAGCAGATTTTGTAATAAAATTATTTATATCTTTATTCATTTGTTTTTTAACAGTATTGTTGTTATTGGAAATAATTAATCTCTATATAAAACTAGTGCCTTTACTCGTGATATCTTTTAAAATTTTATCCTTGATTATATTTAAGTTGCCTGTAACTACATGTTTATGATAACCAACAATAAAATCATGATAGTTTTTACATTTACAATCGTTAATTTTTAGAGAAAGAGAACTATTATTGTAATTAAAGATAAAACTGCCCATCGTTTTATTATATTATTTAAATGCTTTTTTTAACAATTACATTCCTAAAGGAAAAAGTGACAAATGCCTATTAAATATATGTGCATATATATATATATATATATATATATATATATATATATATATATATATACAGGGTGGTCCCGAATTCATGGGACAAACCTTAAGGGTAGATACAAGACACTGAGCTGCACTACGGCAGAGCTGCACTGCGAATGTATCACGCGCAGTTTCCTGATCGACGAATCCCGGATCACATAATTTTTAAGCGGTTACATCGTCCATTTCGTAAAACAGGTTCGTTTCACATCACCAGACATGATGCTGATCGACGAAGAGCTGTGCGCAGTTCAAGCCTGGAAGAAAGCATCTTGAACGTTGTGGCTGATAGACCCGAGTCAAGTACAAGAGATGTTGCTCATCACGTAATGAAAAAAAAAAAATAAGTAAAATTATCTGTTTATTGGACGAAACACATAGAAGACATTACACAAAGAACATTACTTAAACAGAACCACACCTCTGCAAGCCAAACAAAGTATATATACTCTTCGCTGACTTGCAGCGCCATCTATATTAAAGAATTTAATTTACAACACATTTCCCCCCCCCCTATGAAAGAATAGTTCATAACTCCAAATTAATATTGTTACTTACATTATGCTAAAAATTTAAATGTTAATATTTCAGAATTTCACTTATAATGATTACAACATACAATATTCATAATTTACAAAGTCACGTAAGTATGAGTCATCAGACCATTTGTAGAGTGTTAAACGAAAATCGCGTGCACCTCTTCCATTTTCAGCGAATATAAGCTTTGAATCCGGCAGACTATCTTCTCCGACTGCCAATGGGTAGTCCAGCAATGTGTGCAGGACTTCATAGCTCTTGTGCTGAACAGTTATTGTAAACATAATACTTGTCAACGACGTTTTCAATAAACATTTTGTCATTCCTTTCATCTCTTATTTTTTGAGTTTGTGCCTCAACGCGTCACTTGGGCCCCTACATTCCTGACTAATAAATGATTGTTACAATGCCCTGTACTTACCCTTAAAGTTTGTACCATAAATTCGGGACCACACTGTATATATGACTGTATATATGAGGTGATATGGACTTGTGATTTAGGCATTTTTTTTCAAATATTTTTGGTTTTGATTCAATTGTGGAATGAAGGCTTTTATAAACATGAAACATCCTGATTTTATTGACGAACAAACGGGGACACGAAAAGTACACCACTAACACAAACTGACAAACACGCGCTCATTTAAGACAATCACAAAAGTACTCTTTGTTCACTACCAAGATCTCGTTTATTCATAGTTATGTTCAACTGGAAGCTAAAAAAATCATATGATTTCCTGTACGGGCTTTTCTTATTTATCCAGCATTGATCAATGTAAGATTGCATCATCATGATTTAAAAACGCTGAAGTATTAATTTTGGGGAGAGATTATTTCCCGTTTGGTGGGTGAACTAGAAATTAATTATCCTGCGAAGTCTTGGAGGACTCAAGCCCATTTATGAATTAAAATCCCTCAAGAGAAAATTTAAGTGAATTATTACATATATATAAATATATATATATATTTCTTTGGCATTGTAGCTTTTAGAACTTTTTCACTTTTATTTTATTATACTATATATATACACATATATATACCCTAATTGATATATGTCTCCCTTAAGACATAAACACTTAAACTTAAGACATAAGCACTTAAACTTAAGACATACGGCTACGAAACACTTAAAATCGTAAACTACACATATTCGGAAAAGAGGAACCGAGAAGAATATAGTTTGAAAATAAATTATCCTACATTGTTACTTGAAAGCAATTTTAGATAGTTTCATTTATAAATAGTTATTTTATCGGATAATTTATTAAAACCGCATTGTTTCAAAACAGCAACAATATGTGTAGTTCAAAAGAAAAGTATCCAGCAAAGTTTATATTTCGGTTATTTCAGAAATAGTAACATGGCTGAGATTTTACTTCAAAATTTCCGGCTAAAAAACTAAAACGGTTTTTATGATGGAAATGCTCACAACATGCGGTTTTGATTTATAACAGAGTTATGTGTATGCATGGGTGTACTATCTTTCTCCGACTGTTTTTACGGTGTTATTTCACTTGAAGCAAATTTTTAATGATTGATTAACAGATAATATTTTTTATAGTATTCATTTGGTGAGCCTCATAACAAAATTAGTATTTGTTTCATAAAGAATTTTTTTATTATGTAAGTTATGCTTAAAGAAGTACTGTATATATTCTGTACTGATAAAAGTAAAAAATTTATATATCTATATATATAAATATATATACTAGCGGCCAGACAGACGTTGTCCTGTACACACGTCTTAAATCCAAAAATTTCAAACTTTTTTGAATAAGTTGTACCAATCTGAACCGTTTTGATGAATTTTTTTATAAAAAAAAGGAAAAACAATACCTGACGTCATCACATGCACAGTTACCACAATTCGACCTATCGATTGCGTGTGAGTAAGTGCTATGAACTAAGTTGAATATAGTGAAAGCTATTCTGAATAGAAACTTAAACTTGTTTAAATTAAATGATAAAAAGATAAAACTCGAGCTATTTTCATAACAGGTATATTTTTTTAATGCACAATAAAGAAATTTATCGTAATGCCATTGAATGCACAGTATTTTTAGTTAAGGTATCCGACTACTTGTGACAACATTTTTTTTTTTTTTTTTTAAAAAAATGGAGATATGGGGTTTTTTTTTTTCTTTTTTAGATTTATTTAGTATATTTTAAAGAAACAATCCTAAAATTGAAAACGGAAAAAAAATTATTAATATTAAAATGGGAAAAAACTGGTGAAAATGTACAAAAAAATCTCATAAACGGGGCCCGTTCTGTTCAAAAATTTTATGAACAAATTCTCAATATTTCAATTTTGATGTGTTACTTTGTTATTCATGTTTGAAATGACCTTCAGGATAAGAGATATTTTAATTTTTATAAAAACTAGAGCACTTTATCTTAGTGATTATATGAAATTGCTTAAAAAAACAGTGATCATATTCACATAAGGGACTGTAAATTTTGAAATAAAACAGATTGATAAATCTGGAGGTCAAAACACTTCTACTGTTATACAGAACATACACAAAAAATTTCAGCAAATCATTTTCAAAACGTTTTGAGCAATCGCTGTCCGCGTTTGAGCTTTTCGAAAAAAACACATTTCGAGTAAAACGCATTTTTAAGTTTGACGTCTTGTGTAAAGTTATGGCATTTGCTTTTACTAAAACACTTGTAGTTTTTGTTCTATCGAATGGAAAATAAAAAAAAACTTGGTATTTTTATTAAGTTAATAAGATGACATATAAAATAAAATCATAAAATACAATTGTGTCAGTTTTTGAAAAAAATCATGATTTTATAGGGTAGTCGGATACCTTAATCCTTGAGGGGTATAAACAAACAAATACCTCGGACACGCAACATATAATTGGCTGTGCGAAAAACAAAATTTTCCCCTTTTATTTTTTCTTCTTGCCACGCATTTGCGGAATAAACAACACACAGGGGTAAAACAATTATGCGTTTTAAGGTTTTTAATTAATATCTTTTTAACTAATTGCTATATTGGACCGAATTGCAATTCTAAACCATTCTCGAATTCACTTGAAACCCCACAAAAAATGTCATCAAAATAGGTCCAGCCGTTTAGGAGGAGTTCAGTTACATACACACGCAAAAAAAGAATTATATATACAAAGATAACAGTCCTTTTCTCTTTTAGTTAAGGTCCTTTTATGTCATAAAATCTTGCTCTTAACATTTCCAATATTAAAGGTTGCAAGCTAGTATTTATAGTAAAATTAATTATGCATCAGATTTGAATTTCTTAGGCAATGAAGGGTCTCAATTTTAAACGGCTTTTGAATTATTTTTGTTTCGGAGAATAATGATAAAAGTTAATGGATAGATTTATTTGCTAGTTCGCCTACTGAAAAGCTGTAATAAAAAAGTAAAAATCTGTAAAGATTCTCCCTAAATCAGTAACCGAATAAAAACTAAAAATGTGTCATTGTATGTGAGAAATAAGTGGATTATGTTCTTCGTGCATATGCTTAGAAATTGAAGGGAAGAAACTCTTGTATGTGTGTGTTTCTTACTAATACCTTCCTACGTAATAAGATTATGAATCACACTTCATAAACTTTGCCTGAAAAACATCATTCTTAATATTTCTTTTAACTCTCTTAAGCTGCGTATCAAGCAAAAACAATCATATAATGCTACTTATTAAGATATTTCTGCTATGAAAAATTGACGACTTACTGTATACAAAGTAAAAGATGTATGTTGACGTTAATCTTACTCTTTCTATACTTGGTTGCAGCTAATAAAAAGATTTCGATTCCCTGTCGGTCAGAAAAAAATAAGCTACAGAAGAATGCGACAAAATGAGACCATAAAATGTAGGATCTTTGATGCTTGTGACTTAAGTAAGAAAAATGAGGTTTCTTCTCTAAAAGTATTCCCCATTTGCCCTGCCTAAGATTAATGGTATTCCAAATATGCTTGCGGTATATGGACATTTATGCGGTTTGCTATTGAAATAAAAATATTTTCTCCTGTCCCCTTAAAAAATCTATTTTTGTACCACAGGATTTAAAGATGTTTGTTATATATTGTAACTTCTGCAATACAAAGTTATATTTAATTATATGACAAATGTTTGCTTATACAAATAAAATAAAAATATATGATTGAAATTTTTATATTTTGATTTAGATCGTTTTATACTGAAAAAGTTAGATTAACAAACTATGTGTGAGTAAATAGGAATAACTCGTATTTTTGCAATATTTTTTTTAATTTAGTTACAGTTTTAAGGGCTAAGCAATGGTGGCTTTCAAATTCATGTTTGTGACATTTTCTATAATAAGTACCATTGATAACATTAGGTATGTTTACCTCAACCATGCAATCTACTACAGAAAATGAAATATAATGAATGACTTTTACCTGAATTACACTAAATTGAATATTTTAGACTAATTATTCTAAAACTCATAAACTGATTAAATGTGATGATAAGAAATTCGTTTTTAAAATGAAGCATTACTTGTGTCTGACATTAAAAACAATTACACATATGTCCAAAATTAAGATCACAAACAATGTGTTGCCACGATATTTGGCACAGAGACATATTACAATGTGATGAATAACATAGCAACAATAATAATATGGAAAAAAATTTTAATTGGGAATTAAGATTCAGGGCATATCAAAACGTGTGAAATCATGAATCAGAGATAAAGCATTTAACTCTAGAAAAGTCTGTCTAATAAGAAATTTGACCACCGTGCACTGCTATACAAGCCTTACAACAAGCTGATGAGCAACAACTTTTTATGAGGGTGCCAATAAATGCTTATGGCAACAAAACCCAAAGGTGAGACTTTTAACTCCTCGGAAGGGGGCTACGCAGAGAAATGGCTCTTCCTAGACCATCCCAAAGATGTTAAATAGGATTGAGATCCGGAGACCTCGAAGGCCAGTTCATACGGCAAATATCCTCTTTTTCGCGAAATTCATCACAAATGGGAGCGCTGTATGGCCACGCATTATCGGCCTTAAAAACATAGTCCGAGCCCATAGCTTCCAGGAACAACCTCCCATAGGCTTCAAAGAGCTCATTATAGCTCTGTACACTTAGAGTACCCGCATGGAAGACATGAGGTGGTGTACAATTGCTCAACATTATACCTTCCAAGACAAGGATTCTTTTGCCACCAAATCCGTCGATTTCTGTTACGTAGGAAAGATGAAACGAGCTCCACTTTCTCTCCAGATGAAGACTCGACGAGAATCACTCTGTCTGGTAAGTCTCGACATCACTGAAAAGAACATGCCCCTATTTTTGCGTCCATAACTGGCATTTTCGGCTACACAATAACTGGTCTTTTCTGATAGACGTAGTCAAAGGGACACACACGACTAGATGTCAGACGTACAGGTCACTCTCTGCTAGTCGTTTGTACACTGTTCTCCCAGTCTCAGCAGCAAGGACATGAGCAAGCTCAGAAGCCGTTGTATTTCTATGTCACCGTACGCTCAATGCCAAATAACGATCCTTTGCAGATGTCATTGTTCCGTGGAGGGCTTGGTCGACCTTCCTGTGGTAACGGTACCACTTGTTTGGAATTGATTCCATAACCGAGAGACCACTTTCGTGCCACTTGTAACCATCGAGCCACCTCCGCTTGAGACTAGCCTGCTTCAAGCCTGTCAACGTCTCTCCAGCTCAAGGAATCATCTAAATGATTATGAGAACTATTTTTCATAGTAAATAGGCTAACCTGTTTATCTTAATGCAGTATTAATGAAACTGCAGGCGAAAATCCCAGATCCATAAACGATCTCAATCCAGTAGGTCAGCAAAAACTAACTCTAAATGACTTCTTTTCCTGAATCTAAGGTTGATATTGTACTACCCGTTCTCCAAAATATATAAGATACAAATTCTATCTATTTTACTGGTAGTAATTTAGAATTCTATCGAAAACTATGTTTATGACCCTAATTTTGGACGTGAGTGTATTTTTAAAATAAAATTATTAGTTTCCCTACAACAAACGTTACTGAAATATTTATCATATTAATAGTTCAAATTTTTAAGCAAAAGCGATAAATGAATGAAATCTTCATTCACAACTCACTTTTAGATTCACACATATGTTAAGCAATACAGTCATTTATCGCACTGAAAGTGGTTAAAATACTAAAATACGGATTTTCTCATTAATTTAAAATGGCACATGTATTTGAGATAAGATTTGTTGCGCAGATTTGTGCAGCATAAGAATTTTTGTAATTGTCAACATTCTCTTAAAATTCCTTTAAAGCGCTTTCATATAAATAAAGAGAATCTCAGATATAAAACAAAAAGAACCATTAAAATTATCTTCAAAATTATCAGTATCAATACACTAATAATAATTCGTTTTGGAAGATTATTGTAATTTATGAATAATTTAAATAATGTATTTTCCAGTCCTAGGGGCTGATGTCTTGGTTAAAAATAAAAATCTCGGCTATTCATTTGATATCTCAGTTTTATTTATAATAGTATTAAATTTAATAATTTAAAGGATTACCCTATAACATTTCACAAAGTTATTTAATTAAATATCTAGACGTATTGCCGGTTAATATGAAGAATATGTACATGATACAAAAAAAAAATTATATCATTTTTGTTTCAGCGAATTAGGTTTACTTAAAATTTATTAAGAATTAAAAAAAGTTAAAGAGTATTATGATAACTTATTAAGAAACCATTTTAAGTGTCAAAGAGCAATTTCTAATATAGTGCATAACATGTATTATGCATTTGAATCAGTATATTAAATATGTGAATCTTGTCAGGGTCACATTAGTCCCCGTATCAATGAGCAATGAGCACTGTACATCATTGAAATATTTTAATCAATTCTTTCTAGATATAATCTGTGACTGCCTTCAAATTCTGTTGAAATTTAGAATGGCATTCTTTTAACGCATTTGCAGCATAAGGCAGTCCTGTAAAACAGCATGTATTTAGTTTCCCTGATTTCTGGTAGAAATGGCTCTCTCTGTCTCTGTATCTATACAATCTCTTTGAAGTTGAATGTTCCTATTGCATCTACAGCACCATAAAGCCAATAGATAACAAGGAGAATTTCATTTTTTAATTACTCTGGGTATACAGCTCTTTTAAATGCTTAGCTATGTTAGTTTCGATTTAGAAAACATTGGCTCATGTATGAATGAGTATTGAGCAGGAGATGTCATTGACAGTTCTTTTAATATACAATCCATTACTGCAGGCCGGATCTAGCAGTTTTGCCACCCCGGACAAAAATGCCAAATTCCGCCCCTTCTTCAAAGCAAAAAATTATAATTAAAAAAAGATAACAGAAACATACCTATAAAACTGGAATAATTCTTGCGAACAAAAAGACAGCATAACAACATTGTACACACACATATATATATACATATATATGTAAGGATAATTAAATTAGATTAAAAACTAAATTCTCTATCTAGCGCTTAACTCATCTTTTACATTTCATCTTCA
>BMAV01019736.1:263592-277350 GCA_019973955.1 Trichonephila inaurata madagascariensis | reverse complement strand
AGACCTTTTTTAAAACTAAGTCTGTTTCTGACTCCAAAAACATGTCATATATATATATATATATATATATATATGGACAAGTTCTATTTTGTAAACAATAACATTGAGGCGAAACCGATTGACTTCCAATCCTACTTCCGGTGTAATGTTAACCAATGGGAAGACATCGAAATTTAACTGAGTTTTTCAAACTTTTAATGCAAGTTTTTAAAACTTTTTTTTAACTATATGGATAGAAGATGAGCTGTAGGTTTCAGATTCAGGATTTTGTATTATTTATTTCAGCGTCTTTTCTAAAATATCTTGGTGATTTTGCTATAACTGGAAAAAGAAGAGGGCACTAATGACTGCAGCGTCCCCATAGTAAGTGTGTCAGTAGAACTTGTCCATATATATATATATATATATATATATACATTATTTTAAGACAAATACAGGGGAGTAGCTACCGCAGTATCAGCCATATCAATGATACGGGGCCCCCAAGCTACAGGGGCCCCAACATGTGAAACTACAGTTCCACTAACAGGGCTCCCATATCTAAAAAAGGGCCTCGAAGAAATTTCGATACAGGGCCCCCTCAGAGCCAGCTATGCCAGTGGACAAATACAAATAATTCGAAATTAAGGGCATAATTACCTGTTATTATTTCAAACGAGTAAAATGTAAGGGAAGAAATCGTCCGTTTCAACATGCCAATTTCTTCTAAAAAGGGTTTACTAATGGTGGTATCTCAAACGCTTATTTTAACTTATAGTAACTACACTCAAGACTAAAATAAAAAAACATCTCCTTGACTCTTTCTACAAAAAACTCTTATTGCTTCTGTACCATTTTAGATAGCTGACACCAGACGTCCTATGAATGAAAGGAATGTTTGTTTTAACCATATTTCGGGGTGGGGAGAAAGTTGCCAGTGAAAGATGAGAAAAATTATCAAGTTTAATGATTGAACATATACTCCCGTCTCGAACAACTAAGTTTCAACATAAAAGAAAACTGGCATTTAACATACGGAGTAGAAAATAAGGAAGTAAGATACGTTAAATGAAATACCAAATTCATACCCAATAATATTTCAGAAAATATATTAAAATTTTGTAACAATATATATATATTTCAAATTCTATCCAAATAAACCACCTTTAGAAATTGCCGCACGGACAGGGGTCCGGTTTGTCCGGCCCTAGATCCTCCCCTGATTACTGCTTCCACATAGCTTCGAATTTCTCTTTGGTGCATTCCCAAGAAAAGGCGGCTTTTACCCTATAAAACTACCTGAACTTAATTTTCCTGGCATTGACTGTCTCCGCAGGCATAGAATTTCTCAGAAGTGCCCTTTTCTACTGTTCCCTCCTCCCCTTTAGCTCCCACTGACGACGAAGAGTATTAAACTTCCTTAGCTGCTCTTCAAGGTCATTTAATTGCTTTTTACAATGATTTGAATATAGAAGCGTTGTTTTTTCTAAGGCAGCTATTTTAACGTGTTTTATTTTCTTCGGAGCAGATTCACAAGTCTCACACTTGATGGCAGACTGAAGAACAGCTTTCAAATATTTATACAATAAGTCTTGTAAACTACCACACCTCTTCATTCTCAACGGTATCAATGAAGTTATCAGTGCTTAAAATGTCTCGAACTTCTGCAAAACACGTAGAAAAAGCTGCTTACATTACTTCCTTTATTTCTGCCACTAGTATCTGTAGAACTTCTCCAAGTTTCTGCATTTTTGCTTTTAGTTCGTCCAAGTAATTCAAATAATTAATCTTTAAGTAAGTAATATGAAATAATTAAAATAATTAATCTTTCTCCAGTTATAGATATAGATCTCGAAATTATTTGGCGTAGTTTTAATGTGTTAGAGTACAAGAGAAGGAAAACATTTTCTTGGGTTTGAAAGTCAAGATTTCTGTAGGAGTTCTAGCTTTGTATAAAAAGAACTTTACATTTCTTAAGCATGTTTTTCTAATATTTTTGATTTGACATCAAATTAATATTACTTTCTTGCCAACTACATTTAAATAAATATGTTTTTTCGGTTGCTACAAACGTTTAAAAACTGTATTTAATAGTTAAAATAATCTAATTGTAATGTGATAAAAATGTGTCTTAGCTTCTCCATTTAATGTGTGTGTGCGTGCATGCATGAGTGCCTGTGTGCGCGCGGGTGTGTGTCACTTAAAATTGTTTGTAGAAAGTAAAATACTATGAAGCAGTTTTCCAGGCCATTGTTAATTTAAAAACCTAACAGACACACACAGACACTGTGTGTGTGTGAGAGTGAGAGAGAGAGAGAGAGCATGGCTGCCTTTAAAATAGGTATGAAAAAATAAACTTTAATTTTTTTTTTATGTAAAAGAAACAATTTCATGAAGTAAAGATTAATTGAAAACGTATTTAACGAAGGAGTAGTTTAACTTATACCGCTTCTCTCTCTCTCGCTTAGCATAAAAATGTTCCCTCCACAGTTCTGGTACAACGAAAATCAAATGAATCATTTGAAACCATATGTCAATACTTGCAATTCAGCGAAAGCTTCGATACCATTCCAAAAAGCTATTCATCTGTTCGATAAAACTACTTTTCTTTTAGAACAATGAGCATAAATCATTTTCCAAAAGAAAAAAAAAACTAATACTTAGAAATTCGAAAATATAAAACGATAGAATGGCAGAAGTTCACCCTCCTCTTTCCTTTTCTTGTAAGAAAAACTTTTTTCTAAAAATGACCACTATGCAATACCAGAAATTCTTAATAAAAATCTTAGTGATGATGCCTTGCATTTTGTGACGAAATTTTTACTATCAAAAACGTTCTTTATCTTTTCTAAGCCCTTTTGAATCATTCATTTTGGTAGTTTTATTAGAAAAAAATAATTCGCACACACATTGCGCATTTCGAACGTTTCAAATACTCCTCCTTCCCAGAAAGCAATCATTTCAGTCTGAAAGATAAATTCCTATAACCAGTTTTATGGGAAAACTTTCAATAATTACGGTATTGTTTTGTAGATATTTGCAAAAACAATTTTTTAAAAGTTGCTGAAGAAAAGAATGACGTGTTGAAATATTTTCGCAGACAATTTAAACGATTTTCTTTCTCTCTTTGAAAGTTGTAAGCTTTAAGTGTTAATTTGATGATTATCTAAAATTGAAAACACCCATTAGTAAATTGCGCTTAAATCAAAATTTTACACTTAGCAAAATCTATGAGTCTTTTGCTTAAATTTGACATTTCACAGCATTTTTAATGAATAGCCAAAAGAAAAATGAGGGCTTTTTCAAATTTGTTTGGGAAACTCTTATTTAAAATTGGAGTAAGATTTTTTTTGTAATTACATTTTGAAAATTTGATGTACAGATTAATTTTGCCAATAAACAAATAACTTTTAAAGATAAAATCATAAGAAATTTAAAAATAAATTAGCATACTCCCAAAAGCTAGCCGCATTAAAGAAATAATAATTATTTTACTAAATATAAAAATTCAATGTTTCAGTTATGATTATATGCAGTATGTATTTTTTATTTGATTCTTTTAGTACTATAAATTTTTAACCATTGTTAATACTTCTTTCTCACGGTTAAAAACTTCTTTCCTGATATATTTCGTATTCCACACTTAACAATTGCTATTTTCAAGAATAGCTCGTCTTCTTTAAAACATTAGCTTTGAAAAAGAAATAATTTCATTTTTCAATTCAAAGGGTTTTTACAAAAATAGAAAAGACCGTTGTATTTTCATTTATATCTCAGAATTTGGAATCCATAAAAAATAATCGATGAATAATAATATAATTATACTCTTAGAAAGCTAACAACACGTAGAAAATAGACCGAAATTTGTGTATTTTAATTTAAGTACTTATTAATTTTGTCAAGTTATTCTTACGTCTAATTTAAAAATGACAGAAAGTGGATAAAGAAAAATATATATATCACATTATTTTTTTTTTCAATCTCAACAGAACAGAGGAAATAAAATGTTTTCAAGCTCGATGGGAAAAGTAAAAAAGCTCGCTGTGCCGTATTTTCGTGTTGTTGATTTTACTTATATTTATTCGAAATAAAGAATTTGCGCATTTAAAACAGTTGAAATTAGATTAGGATACCATCTTACATAAACGAACAGGGTTTATATATGTAACAGAACAAATTTCATAATTCAATATATTTCAGAACAAAATTATGGTATTATAATTATCAAGGCATATACCAGAGCACTACGTAAAAATTTTATTAATGTATCTATTCGATTTAAACAATGTGATTTCACGTATACGGTTCATTCAAATGTCTTCCGGAAAAACAGTATTTCCTTAGTGAAAACTATTTTAAATTATTTAATTTGTAAACTAATTAATTGCTTAATTTATAGAGTTTCACGAAATAAGGCAACGTATATAATTTTAATTAATCCATTTAGAATATAAAACATAAAATAATTGGGATTATATATTATTATTGAAATTTCCGTTATCATTAAAATAAGAAGCGTTTCATTTAATATTCTTTTTTTTTTAAGAGAAAAATTAGTTTTTGTCAAAAATATGCATCTTTGGAAACTTACCACAAGCAATTACATTTTAAATTGATAATATATTTTAAAAATTAAATCAACTATCTAAAAATGCATAAGCAGAAGACAAACAAAAATGAAAATTGTGAACCAAGTTAAGTGAATAAATTAAGCAATACCATATCTTAAACTACGAAATGCATATTGTGAGAATCACTTGCCTAATGAATGTATTAATGGCATGCAACAAAAGTTATCCTGTAACCAAAACCATACGTAATAGTGATAAAAAAATTGTTTTGAATCCTTTTTTTTTTAAATTTTTGATGATAAATTTGTGGTATTTTCTAATCTTCTCATGGGACCAAGTGATCATACCCGCTTTGCTTCTGTGGTGTCGGGGACTCGAGTCTTGGTAACATTAAAGTAAGTCGGGTAAACTTTAAATCTATAGGGGCTCAAAGTCCTCACGTTACTGTGGTGGGGAAATTTGGAAAGGGAGGTGCTAACGCAAGTGTCATCCTCGTCACTTGACCATGGTTCAAAATTTTGAGATCCTTCACCGATAGTCCTCGTGTTGCTTCAGAAGGTGATGTTGATAAGTAAAAAATCTTATCTTCCCATTGAATGTTTCTATGATTCTTTATATATATACTTCTAAAACGTTTTTATCAACAACTTATTGTGATGTTCTTTTCGAGTATAACACAAAAAAGGAAGAGAACATATAAGTAGTAATTTTTCGTATAAAAATTATATTTATTTTTTAGTAATTTGTATACCAAAAATTAATACATTTGTATGAAAACAATGTTTCATGTTTCCAATGAAATTCAAAGATATGTAAAACTGCTTTTGTTTGCTGAGGACATCAAGAAATTATTGGAAATATTGAATTGCTTATTAATATTCTTGATTACTCAAAGTAAATAAAGGTAGAATACAGTAGATGGATGCAACAGATTTCAGACTCGACGCCAACAAATATATAGAATACAGAGATTTCTTTACATAATATACAACCGCGTGAATCTGCACCAACATTACGTGGAAATCTGAGAAGAAATATTAAAATATAAATCTCTCCCTCTCTCTCTCTCTTAGCATGTGGCTGATATTTGAAATTATGACGTATGTTGCTAACAACTCACTTTTTACAACTCTAAAAAGCGACGTTAATTGTCTTAAATTAAACTATTCTACCAACATTTTTAGCATTCATAACAAATTCTTGCTGAAACAAAAATGTCTCTTTTAATAATGTGTCTTAGTAAAATAGCCTTTTTAAATTAATGATTCCAAATTTTTAAATTGTTTTTTATTGATTCTAAGCACCCTTAACTAACCACGCCAAGAATATAAGTTTCAATTCAATTCTGGCTGACGTTAGATTTTTCTTAAATTAATTATATTAATTATATAAAGCCCTTTTCTTCACGTAATTTTAATTAAAACTTGCTTAAATAGTGTCTCTAAAAAGATTAGCATTTCCTTATTAATGTAATGCTTGGTTCTTTTATGTCATTTCAATTTAATTAAGAACGACACAATTAGCCCCGTACTCGAGCATGTTCTGTCTCACGGAGATTTTTTAAAAACATTAAAATAAAAAGATTTAATTTCGGGTATTTTTTTTAGCCTGTTAAAAAAATTTTTTAAAGACAAATAAAATCTCAAATATAAATATATGTCATACATCTGTTTCAGATATTCGATACAAGTCCAATTCAGGCTAAAAAATTCTTTGAAATTCGTGTAATTAATAGGGTTTATACCAAAATGGAAAAAAAGTACTGCATTCAAAGTTTTTTTTGCTTCACAAAAGAAATCTGTTAGCAATAAAGTATATTTTTAGAGTTTACACGTTTATCTTTGGATAATGTATACAAGTGGTTATCAAAATAATGGAAACACCTGGGAATAAAAGTGACATTTTTGAATGCGCTTCGTAGGCATTGAAATATAATAATAGCAACCAGTTTTTTTTATTAATAGAAATGCATACATTCTGGTAGCATGTGATAGCTTTATTGAAGTTCTGTAAGCCTTAGATTTTTTTTTCAAAAGCGTAAATAGTGAGATTTCTCAGATTTTCGTCAGGAGCTTGTCTAGCGGGAGCAAGTGTGACCAAAACTTCCCAACTTTTTTAGGTGTTTCTAGAGGTACGGTGTCTAAGTACAGTATGCAGCGCGGCAAAGCAATATAAAGGACCGCCTGGTATTGAAGCTGATTGTAATGTCTAAAAACTGCAGCAAAAGTGACCGCAGAGCTCAATCAGCATCTGTAATCTCCAATTCAATGATTACAAATAGAAGGCACTTTCATAAACAGAACATTTACAGCAGAGCAGCAATTCCCAAGTCACTTGTCACAGATGTTAAAGCTAAACGTCGTCTGCAGTGATGTCACACTCACAAAACCTGGTCGATCGATAAGTGAAAAAAAAGTAATATGGTCTGAGAGATCGTCTTTAAACTTTCCCCGGCAATAGGACGGATGCACGTTTGGAGGGCACTCGCACAACCGTATGATCATGATTGTCTCCTTCCAACTGTCAAGAATGGAGATGAATCTATCATAATATGGGAAGCCGCGTGTAGTGCTTTTCTGCCGGACCAATTGTAACCCTGAATGGAAGGATCCCTGGGGAGAAGTATAGAGAAATTTTAGCTAGGTCCATCCTGTGATGCAAACTTTGTTTCCTGAAGGTGATGGAATTTTCCAGTATGATAAAGCACTCATCCATGCTGCGGAACTTGTCCAATCATGATTTAATGAACACGAGGAAGGAAGTTAAACATCTACCTAGGTCCACACAGTCACCCGACTTCAATATAATTGAACCGTTATGGTCTGCTTTAGAGCTTTTAATATGGAATCGATTTCATTCATCGGCATCTCTTTCAAAACTTTCACAATATCACTATGAAGAATGGTACAATATGACACTAAGCCAGGGGTCAACAACCTTTTAGCTGTGGCGTGCCAAGCCAATCTACCAATATGAATCAACGTGCCACACAGTAGAACATTTTTGAAAAAATGCGATTCCCGTAATAGTGCATGCAGAGTTAGAGAATATAAGTCAATAATATAGATATTTACAGTTTTTTATGTACTAATTTTGCATCATTTGAAGATATTTCTTCACATAAAAATACGCAGCATAAAATGTAACTTTCTTCAACAAAAATAAAAAAAATTAGAGTTGTACATATATTATGTATTTTTAAACATATTTATTAAAATAAAAAATGGGCAATATAAAATATAAGTATTTCCTTTAATTATAGTAAAATATAAAGATAAACAAAAACTTTAATGCGAACCTGGTGCTTGCACCGCTCTACTTTCATATCGTAAGATCAGGGGTATAATTTGTGACATTCCATTTGACACGATTCTGAGCAATCAGTTGTTAAACAATTTCTTTGCGGACTCGAAATATTTTTCACAGAAGGAAAGAATTTTTACTTGGATTTGTAGAACCAAAAGCGGAAAACAGGGTACATGCAATTTTCTCTCTTCAAACAATTAAATCTCTCCAGCAATGACATTAATTTACAAAAGAGCTATAAATTTATCTTTGGAGTTATGTCTTAGATTTTTTCATAATTCTTTAAATATCCATAATTCTGAAGATGTTTGTCAAGAAAGTCCCTTGAAAATTCATTAACTTCCAACCACTCAAAAATTGACAAATTTGTAGAGTAGTGCAGAGAGTGTGACAGAGAATTGTACAGCGTGCCACATGTGGCAAGCTTGCCATAGTTGGCCAACCCCTGCTCTAAACACTATTTAGCCCTTGTATGAATCGATTCCTATGCGAATCCAAGCTGTATTACATGCTAAAGGTGGTCCTATCTCATACTAATAAAGGAACCATTATAAATCTAGGGTGTTTAAAATTATTTTCCCATGTAGGGTTTTCTAAAAAAATTAAATAAGAACTTATATAGGGAAAAAGTAGCACAAAATTTTAAAATTGTGTTGAACTAAAATGTATTATAAAATGCTACGTAATACATTTTAAATGCATTTCAAATATCACCCCTTCAAAAATTAAGTAAGTTTTTCTGTCTCTTATAAAGAATATTTTTATATCAGGTAATTAATTTTAGAAAAATAATTTGTGAACAGCAAATTGTTTCTCTCGACTTTTCACTGTCATATATCTTGTGCATCAAACTAATATTCAAAAGAGAAAATCCCAAAATACTCTCTCACTCTCTCTTGACCTTAGCTTCAGTTTTTAATTCGCTACTGTAAATATATATCATTGCTTAATTTGTTTGCATATTTAATTCAGCACTTACTTGATGACAAATTATTTTTACTTTAATTTTTATATTCTTATTTTAGATGTTTTCTGCTAAAATATATTAATTTTGATTGATAAGTTCTATTTTTCTTCAGTTATTTCTTATTTAATACAATTAAGAGTTTTCAGAGTTATATTTAGATTAAACATCTGCTTATAGCCACATTTTGAATGTAATTTATTTTAGTTCTAGAGAAAGACATGTTTGATATTTTTGATTGCTTTTTTTAGTCTCCTAGAATGATATTCTACGAACTTTTCATCTGATTGTCGTACAAAATACTTCTTAACATCATTATTTTTCGACGGAAGAGAATTGTTGAAGAAAAAAATAAAAATTTTGTTGTGACTACAGATTTCTGCCAACTCAACTCTTTTGATTAAAGAACAAAGGTTTGGGATTGAAAAAAAAATTTTCCCAAACACAAAATTTTGTAAAGAAAACTAAGTGCTTACCGTAGTTAATAGAGGAAAAAATTTATCGGTATACGAGCATTTTAAGCATCAGTACTTCTAAAACAATAGTCTCTTTGGATGATTGTTTATGAGACTAGGAATTTTATTTTCAAAAAAAGGCAGAAATACTGTTATTTTCTTTATATTTTTCGCTTCTTCAGATAGTATAACTTTTTTTTCAAATGCATTCTCTCTCTCTCTCTTTCTCAGACTATTAAATAATCATTAAATTCTTTTCTTTTGTGTTATATGCAGGGACAGATTTTCACAAGAATTTTTCATTTAGTGCCTCTTCACTCTTTAGTGCCCCCCCCCCATTAAAGTACGGTTAGTAATCTAAACAGTAATAAATTTCAGTCAGTACTAATTGATTCACTATTAAGCGGTTTGAAAAGATTATGCACCAAAACATTACCGTGAAAATGTTCTCACTGAAATATTATTGTCAAGATGAACAGTAGGGTGGATCGAAAAAAAATTTCAGAATTTCAAAACCTACCTATGGGAAAAAGATGTTCTCTTTTATATAGATGTAGGGGAAAATAAAATAAAAAATCAATTGTTTTATTAAGTACTGCCACACTAGGGAAATGAAATTTAGGTATTTGAGCCTTTTTATTGTAAAAAATAAAATAATATTTGCTAAAAATAAAAACAGACATTTTAGTACTTTTTACCATTTAGTGCGTTGAGAGGACATCTACTAAACAGTTACAAGAAAAAAACACGTCAAGTACAATTTTAACAGCTTTTTTACTATTGAATTAAAAAAAAAAATTTGCGTGTATCAGTATGAACACGCGGTAGAAGTTAACTTCTTTGGTTTGTTAATGGTTTACTATTTCACACATCGATTGCAAACAACGGTAATTTTTAAACAAAAAAATGTAAGAATAATACTTTAGTAAAAAATTCTCTCTTAAAATGGCTAATAGACGAAAAACACACACACAAAAAAAAAAAAAAAAAAAATTAAAAGCCGTAATTTTTTATCCATTTTTTCAATCTTTGAGCAGATTACGGATAATACTATTTTCCGTGTGGGAAAAAGTTTCGTTAGATTATTTTAATAAATAATGAAGTTATTAAATATTTAATTAAAATTTTGAGTATTTTTTTAAAAATCGTAAAAAAAAGGTTTCGGCATTTTTTTAATGACTGATTCTAAAAGAGAAAAGCATGAACTTGTTTAGGATAAAATATCAATTCATTAACACGAAAGGAAACTGAAGGGGAATGATTTAGAAATCATTTTCATAAAGCGTATCAATTTTGACTCATTTTTAATAAAAATCGTAAAAAATAGAAAATTTCATTATTTTGTAAAAAAAAAAAAAATAAACCATATGGTGGGGAAAAAAATGATCTTTCCGATTCTGTAATTATTATTTGTCTGAGATAGATAGTATGAATTATAGATGGCGTTTTTAAAAACGTGGGGAGAATTCGGAACTTCTTTCACATTTCTACCTTACGTTCATCGCGTAACCGTAACTGGTAACGCGTAACGAAAATTTTTCCCTACCGTGCCATATAAGAAGTTAATTTCAAAAACCCTTCTGTCAAAATTAAAGTGTACGGATAAAGAGGAGACAGAAAAAAGCTTGGATCAGACTGATTCAGAGTTATGAGGTGTAATGTACAGACACACACACTACTCACTTATCAATAATCACTGCTTTTAGTTATTTATGTTGAAGAAAAATCCTTTTAATTTGAATCTAAAATCATCTAACCAAAATATATAAAGTCTTTTTCCATTTTTTGCGAAAATTCAACCCTTTTGTAAATTAAATTTTGAAATAATTTTTCTCCGAATCTCCATACCATGGAACATCTTTTCCACTTACATAGGTTCCGATTAATAATGATCTTTTGTCTTTATATTACAAGGATCCACCCTAATGAGCAGAGCTGATTGATCAAGGTCACAAGAGTGATGATTTGTATGTCTAAGACCTCGATCGCCGAGAGAAGGGGCTCGTGGCAAATACAGTTCACAGAGAAGCTTACCTTCAATATTTAAGATAACCTAAACGTGTGTGTATCGATTATTCCTGTCACTCAATTCCCCTCACATAATTCGTTCCTTTTTTTAAAAAATTACCATAAATACTATTATTCCTTAACCCATTTACAATGAGTACGATGGGAAATAAACAGACGTGTGAAACTTGGACACGATTTAGGCTGTGACTTATTAGACGCTACAGATATCATAGAGGGTGAATTCAGATTTTCAACTTAAAAACGAACCTCTCATTAGTACTGAAAAACGAGCTTATTAACCATATAGAAGAAATGAGGCATAAAATTATTTTGAAGAATTATTCAATGTTATTGGAAGAGCTCGTGTGTGAATTCATCGAAAAAATGATTCAAATGAAAAAGTAGTCTTTGAACAAAGCTAAAATTTAAAAGCAGTATTATGTGTTATCGTATGATGTAAAGTGAAAAAAAAAAAGAATGCAAGAGGATGCAAAAACTTGGTTTGATTTTCCAGTTAAAAAATTTTATATTTTTTTTCATTTTGTAAACATGTAGCCGATTCTTCTCACCGTGTCACCATTTCAACTAACCTCTAAGGAAATCTGTTTTTTGGATTTTTCGACTGATTTAAGAACCTTGCTTTGTGAAGGAACCGTAATATATGCAAATTACGTTTGTTATTTTAAGCGTTACGAAGTGAGATCGAGGAGAATGTTGAAATTGTAATTGCAAGCTTTTGTGTAAGCTAGGTGTACAGAGAGTCTTTGAATATTTATTAGAATTTAGTGAATTAAATTAAAACTCGTGGTTTTTCATATGATTATTGCTTACAATTATACAAGATTGGGAACTCGCTTGGCTGTGATTCAAGGCTTATATTATCAACCAAGTTAATCTTTATTATTATTAGTTAGGGTTCGAAGCTCCTCGTGGTTAGGATTTCACTCCAACTAAATGCTAACCATTAAGATATTAATACTAGGTGACCCAAAAGTCCTTAAACATTTGAAAATTCTATAATTCACAGAATAATGTAGATGGAGTTGAAAAAATTGACACTCATGCTTGAAATGACTTGGGGTTTATTAAAACAAAAAAAAAAGGGAGGCAAAACTGGCCAACACAGATGGACAGTGAAACGTCAGTGACGTCACATGCAAATCGAGTATAAAATGAGCTGTAGAGTTAGAGAGGAAACAAATGCACTAGCAATTGACAGGCTGATTTCACCAAAAAAATACGTTGTTAGTAGAGCTGTACTATTAGAATGGAGAATCTGTTACTGCAGCCTTGCGATTCTATCACCATGAGAAGGGCGTGAAAGATATCTTGAGCACATCGTTTGGTAAGGATAGCATGCTGAGCCGCCTCTTCCGTCATGCTTAGCCTTCCAGGTCCCCAGACCTCAATCCGTGCGGTTATTTTTTGTGGGGTTACTTGAAGTCGCAAGTCTACAGTGATCGTCAGACCTCATTATGGATACCAAGAGACTACATCCGACGGCAATTTCTTATCATACAGATGTGCTGTGCAGTGCTGTCTTCAACATTGTTCCCTCTACTACAGGTATTGTTGAAGAATGACGGCTAACATGTTGAACATTTGTCATAAAGAGCATCGTTTATTGCTAAAAATAATAAATTCTATTTATTTTATATATTTTTTGATATCCTGCTTACTTACCATTAGGAGGAAAGTGGTGTCTTGGGAATATATAACTTTTGATCCCAGGCTTCACTATGGACAAGTGGCAGGATAAAACAGTCTCTTGTCAATCAGCTGGCAATAATTCTCTTCCGAGATTCTACGGAGCTCCTATGGAAATAATGCAGAAGGTTTAGTACTACAGTTAGGGATGCTCCGATTTTGTCATTGGATCTTCACCTTGGAGCTGTACAACTTGGTAAGGGCAGAACCTGGCAATTGTCATTTGACAGCATACTGCTTCAACTTTTAGGATTCTACAGTGGTTGGAAAAACGCCATGTGTGTGTGTGTGATTAATACTTACTCTACTTCTCTCTCTCTCTCTCTCTGTCGTAGATACATTGCATGTATACCTTAGCAAAGACCTTAAATCGCCAAATAAAAAAAAATAATATAATAATCATAATAAAATTTTAAGAAATCCAACACCGATGTGATTAACGAATGTATTCGATTTTAGATTATGGTATTATCCCATAAGACACTCTCTTCAAAGTCTTTATTTTCTATAAAAGAAACTTTAAAACATTGGTGGAAATCTGAAAAATATCAAAAACTTCGATCTGGAGACTTCTTAATTGAATTTCATCTGTGTTATAGGTAAAATACTTACTTTATGTTCAAACATGTTTAGATTTTTTAAAACTGCTCTACATAAGTTTCTGAATACACTAAATTTCTTCTGAACCTGACTTTCTCTACCCAACTTATTCTGAGATAATTGAAATAGGATGTAATTCAAGTAAGCGCGGGGGGGGGGGGGGAGA
>BMAV01019736.1:244930-263492 GCA_019973955.1 Trichonephila inaurata madagascariensis | reverse complement strand
CCACCACCCCCCCCCCCCACCCCACCACCCACCCCCCCACCCCCCCCCCCCCCCCCCCCCCGCCCCCCCCACCGAGAGAGAATTTTCGTAAGAGAAACTTCAAAATTCATCACACTAAACATCCAATCCTGACATTACACATCCAATAATTATCAAAAAGCATATTTTCTTATTATTAATGTCACCCAATCTGACTCTGCATTCTCTGAATGCTCTTCACTATACAAAAGTTTTGCCAGAAGTGATAATTATTTGAATAGTATGCCACACATGAACGGTAAAGACATTTTAAAAGTTCTTCCATTATTCATTCTGATACGAAATGCTCTCCAAAACTTAAATGCGCTCATGTTCTCAGTTTTATTCAAGTTACAGAACTTGAAAAAAAAATACTGCTTGAAAAGAATGGACAAAAAAATTAAAGATAAAAATAGCTTATCTCGAGGTTAATTGAAACCCCCGACTCTACGCTTTCTTACACTCAGACCACTTCGGTAACCACAACTTAAGAACCATAATTGTCCAGCCAAACCATGCACATTCCAAATCCTCTTCTCTCTCGGTAAGGAGTAACATAAATATTGACAATTGAATATAAGAAATATATCATAAAAAAATAATACATGAAATGAAATTGTATGATCCTTATCTTACAAATGTATTCTTTTTTTTAAAAAAAAGTTATGTTATTGATACACAAAACTTATAATTATAAATTTAGTTGTCCTTGTGATCCGAAGGGTTAACGAATACTCTTTTAAAGACCACTAATAGCCCGAGACGGGAATAATCTGCACAACAAAGTTGTAAGCCTTTTATCGTTTACAAGACGGTTCGAAATTGTTCTTATACCTCCAGACAACTGACCTTGCATTGAAGTATATAAGTCCCCGGCTAACAAACAATTCTTGATTATTTCTTTTTTGATGTTCAATTGATTAATAGCCTCAGAAAAATCACCATGAGGGGGAAAGTAAACGTTATAACAGTAAGAAGAACTTGGTTTAATTTAATGTTGACGGACATAGTTTGGTCTGTTTTCATGCGAAAGTTGCAAATATATTCTAATTATAACATACAATGGTACAATTAAGAGAGTTTGAAAAGAATTGAGAGGAACCAAGTGGGGAATTAAGGGAAGATTAAAATTAGGGTAAAGATCCTGGAGGAGTAGATCTTAACCCATCTCCACTGCAACCGAGTAAGCCTGAAGGTGTACAGATCGGGAGTGATTCACTCTTAGTTGCAGAATTTTTTGTAGATCGGCCAGAATGAAATAAGGAGTGGTTTTAACTGAGATAAAAAAGCAAGAATATAATGTATAAAAATATTAAATAGGAAGATAGTAGCATATGCAAAATAATAAGAGTAATAAAATTAATTAAAAATATCTATAAAAAAATACAAATACAAATATAAATTATAAAAATACATCTATATGAATACATTAGTAATGATAAATAAAATTAAAACGACAAGGTGTAAAGCAATGCAAATTTACAATTAGAAAATACGTTAATAAAAAAAAAGTTAAGTAAAAATTACAATTGCAAATTATAATAAAAATTTACTCTAAAAAAGAAACATCTCTCTAAGTATGAATATTAAACTTATGAAATAAATTACAATCTAAAGTCAGTAAAAGATAGTTTTTTTTTCCTGTAACTTAAAAAAAAGGCCAAGTTCAATCCTTTGTGTGTGACTGATTTCTTGCTATCTAACAATGTGCACCTTAGCAATATTCCAGATCTGGGGCCAACTTCTTATGATCCAAGGTCTGTGGTTGGGAACCCGACCTCACCGTCACATCTTGCGACCTAATTTCATTTGTTGAGAATTGGGAATTTTTTTCAACCGAGTCCCTTAGCAACCGTAGTTCTTCATCAGTGTTCATCTCTGGTGTGATCTAACCTTTTCTGACTTTGTCTTTAAAACCAAATATGGGATTAATTATCTCTAATTTTCGTATAATAGCTATAACCTTCTTAATTCTTTCTTAACTAATATCTCCTCAATCAAAATACTGGATGATTTCGTTTTAGTTTATTAATAAATACTACAAAAGAGTCTGTCTTCTCAATTCTTACAAAAAGCGCCGGGTTTTAAACATTCCTTCTTTCAAATGGGGGAACAATTCCTTAAGAATCAAGCGTAATCAATTTAACGCATACAAGCGCAGGATAATTTCCCTCACAAAACATGGCCTGCTGGTTGACGAGATTGCCTTCCTGCACTTCAAGTACAAATCCCTTCGTGGGCCTACTATAAAAAGTTAATTATTGACACCAGTGCCAATTTTTAAGCTCATTTCGGGCTCTGGGGCAAAGGATCTACGGGCCCCTTCATACTGGTGGATCAAAATTTATTACCAGAGAACCTGGTTAAGTTCAGCTTATCCGAGCCATTTCACACCCTTCAGGGCCCCGGACCCCTGGATGACCACCTCAAGTGCTCAATGGATAAACGGCACTGATTGACACCAAGAATAAAGCTTGGGAGTCTTTCTGTTCAACGAATTCTAATAATTTTGTGTTTACCCCTTTAAAGCAGATTTCGGAAAGTTAACCAGCCCTACTAATCTTCACCGGATTTCGACTGGTGACTCTGCCTCAAAGTTATAAAGTAAGATAAGCCTTCTTGCTCATTTTCTTCAGGGTCTTCTCCTATTTCTGTTGTATTCAATAATTGCTCTCCTCCTTCTGTATTGAGAGCCCTAGTGAAGTTAATGTCTTCTTCCGGAAGCTAAGTAAGGGTAAAGCCCCTGTAATTGATCTCGTTGACTGCGCTATTTGGAAAGCTCTTTATAACTTTTTCCTCAACTTGCTTTTCCGTTTCTTTAATCTCTGCATCCAATTTAGCCACTTCCCCTCTATTTTTAAGGACATTAAAATTAAATTTGTGCTCAAGCCTGTGCGTGATCCATCGTCTACTCTTCCCTGTCGAGCAATTTGTTTGCTATCCACCATTGGCAAAATTTTAGAATGAATTTTTCTCTTCTCCCTCTTATTAGGTTCCTCCTATGGATTTCTAAGAATAAAATTCTTCACAGACTTCAGTTCGGCTTTAGGGAAAATTGCAGCTGCATTGAGACTGTGGACAAACTAGTGCATCATATTAAAAATACCAGTGTGCATAAGCATATACTACCTTTACATTTATCAATATCAAATCTGATTTTGACAGCATGGATTGGTCGGCTCTCTTCCATATTTTTCATTTGTATCATATTCCACTTCACTTTTAGAAATTCACTCACTCTTACCTTACTAACAGGGTAATTACCTGGACTGATAGTTATTTCACTATTAAAAAACAAATTTATAAGAGTTGCCCACAGCAGTCCGTGCTTTCACCTACTATTAGGAATATTTATTTTAATCCTATACTTTCTCTTAACATTCGAACTGTTTCTTCTCGAAGCCTTTGTGGACGATCTCGCAGTCTCCTCTTTTGGCTTTTCGCGTAAAGAACGTGAAAATAATACTAACAAAATTTTTAGTCAATTCTTAACTTTCCGAGATTAATTTGTTAATAGCAACTGATTTTTTCCAACTTTCATCATATTTCCAAAAATTTCAATCACCAGCATTTTTCTCTCATGAAACTATGGTATAATTCTGTTGTACAGCCAATCATCTCTTACGGAGCAGGAGTGCAGGAGGAATCCCTGACATCTATCCAGATCCAAAAACTTAAATCTGTTCAGAGGGTGTACTTATTGCAAATCACTAAAAAAAGCTTATAAAAAGCTTATAAAGCTTATAGCCCCTACTGATGCTCTTAATTTCCTATCAAGAATTCCCCCCATTCACACACACACACATACTATTATTCGGTTTTTCTACTTAAATTCTAAATTTGGAACAATAGAAACGATCTCCTACCATGTCTTATCCAGCTTCGAAGTTGGACTCTTATATTTCTCTTCATCGCATCCCTACTTCTTTTCCTTACCCATTAATAATTTTGAGCGCCCGTCTGAGTGAGAAGTGTACACTGATAATTCAAAAATCGGCTCAGAAGTTGGTTTCACCATGTGTATTTTTTATCGGGGTTCTCAATTTAAAACTATCCTTTTGAGATTAAGGAAGATTCAGGAATTTAGCTCTGTCTTTCAGGCAGAGTTCTTTGCCATCGGTCTCTCTGTTGGGCAGTTCACCATAACACTAAAACTCACATTTATATTGATAGTTTCTCCTCTATATATTCTCTCTTTCTTAATAATCTTACAAATAAATCCAATTATCTTAATTCCATTAAACTTAAATTATTTCAATTCAAGAGCTACTTCAATCTTTACTGGGTCAAAGCTCATAGCAATAACTTCTATAATGATTACGCCGATTTCTGTACAAATAAGGCTGTGTATATGAGGGTGAAGTGTTTTCGGTTGCTGCTCCCTGCTCCTTGTTCTTTAATTCCTTAAACAAATTTATCCTAGAGTATTGAACCTCCTCTTGGAATGACTGCAAAACGGGATTAAGGGTCAAGCACTTTTTTAATTATCCTAACTTTAACATTCTTCCCACCTCTAAATATTTGGTCCATTTCCTAACTAATCATTGCCCTTTCCCTGCTTACTTGCACAGGTTCAATCTCCTTTCCTCTCCAAATTGCATTTGGGGGTCGCCCGGCGACGCCGACCATTACGTATTCCACTGCCCCTTCACTGCTGATCCCCATCTTGTTAATCCCAAAGGGAATGTCCATTCCTCCTGGATTAACGCATTAAATAATAATCGCACTATCTACAATAAATTAATTTCTTACCTAGCTTTTTTAAAATCTATATGTGATAGGTTATCTTAAATCCTCCCTTCCCTCCCACTCCTTTATTCTGTTTCTTGATCTTCGGATCTTGCTATTCTTTTTTAACTTTTTTTTAAATAAAATTAACTTTTTCTGGTTCTTTGTTGGTCCACTTCTGCTTTTGCCCAGTGTCAACTCCCCTCCCCCACTTTCCTTCTGCAATTCACAACGTCTCTCCGGCTTGCATTCCTTCCCAGCTGTTGCTTCCTTGGGGTGCAAAGATATTGGAAAAGGGAGTGGAGTGGATGTGGTAACTTTTTCCCTTTCGTTGCCGGTTTTTTCTTTAGCCACACCTATTGGACACATGTCGGCTCTTCGGGCTATTTGCTCCCTTTGTGAGGGTCTACACATCTGTTGCTGCGTTGGAACTGTCTCTGTTGCTGTCTTTCCTAAAATATAGCAGAAAAAAGTTTTTGGACCTTCACTCTTTTATCTAGCATTCCTCCCCTCCCTAATTTTACATTCTCTTATAGGAATGGTTTCCCTGTGTATCTTATTCCTTTCCCAAGGAATCTCCTAATCCTCCTATCTCATTAGGAAGACAGCATCTGAGTGTTTGTAGGATTTTTTCTCTGCATTTGTATTGTTATTTTCGTTGTAAAGTACTTTTACTATATCTGAGATTGTTCCCCCTATTCTCAAGAATTTTGGGGAGGGTTCCTCATTCGGGTACCTTTTTTACATGTATTTCGTTTTGTATATAAATAAAGTATTTTCTCGGAAGATTGGTTCATAGCTTGAAATCCTTTGGGTGAGCTCGATCCTCCCGAGTAAGTAAGATCGGTGGCGTAAGGAAGAATTGCAAAGTCAGGATTTGCCTTCAATATTTTATAAATAGGTTAAATACGTACTTGGCATCAGTCAGGCTTTGCTCCCTCTACCGCAATGATGGGGTGTACATTACGCCAATGAATAAGACGGTTCAAAATTACGAAGTTCGTTGCCAATAACCCTCGTGTTGCTTTAAGTGCGACGTTAAGCACTCACTCACTTGCTATTGTTTGCAAGGTTTGACTTACTTTTTACAAATGTATCATAATTTTCATTACTAATTACAACTGTTTTATTTCTTTTTTTTTTTTTCTGTTTATTAATTTTGTAGTAACTTTGAACACCCTCCAAACAGATTTTTATGAATTTAATCTTTTAACGCTATAGCACATTTTTACTATATTTCATGACAAAACATTATTCAGCGTCAGTATCTTAGGTTTTTGCTTTATGTATCATGTAAGTTAACTTTCTTTTAAAAAAATTGATAACTTCATTTTTTTTTACCCGGTGTTTGGCATTGTGCCTCTTTTAAGGACTGTCATAAAAATCGAACCAACCATATAATACCTTTTGATATCCTACGTGTCGATGTCTTCGCGCGAACAATACTACTGTATCACGATACATAAATATATAATCATTGATAAATAAATGACATTAAATATTTTGTAAAAATTCTCAAAATGAATCACGATATTTACTTATGTAGCTATTTTTAGAAAACTAAAACTAGATTGGTTTGCATGTTTAATTTTTATATATTTAATGTATTGTATTCACGTGTCTTAAATAAGTCGGGGAAAGTTTTGTACTGAAGTTGCATATTTGAGTTCAGAAAAGTTAAAAATAACTTTACGTTAAAGCATCATTTATACCCTCGTAGCTGGATGCATTGGGAATACGAAATTTCTTTCGATTAAATGCTGATGAACCAATGTTTTTTCCCAGAAAATTCCATGAATAACTTTGGCTATTTAATCAATAAAATTTTACCTGTCGTTTTATTCGTATAAAAAAATGTTTCATTTAGTTTTGAGACACAAATATGATACTTAATTTAGTACCATTTCTGTATAATGTGGCTTGAAGAATACCGTGCTGTCCCTTCCTTGTATTGACACACACTTACTGAAGGGAGAAAAGAATTTTTAATTTTTTATTTAATCCTTGAAAATCATCAATAAATATTTACTTTCACATGATTCATCTAGATGTCAATCTTCAGAAAATGTGAACGATATCTTCTAAACAAGTAACTTTTTATCACATTCATTCTCTTCGAAAATTGATCAGTTATTCCAAAGTTAAAAAAAATAAATACGTAGAAGAAAAAATTTTCCATCATCTCTAGTTCATAGAAACTTGAACATTTATATTTATTTCAATGACTAAGTTGCAAGATTTCGTTTCTCCCCAAGAGACCTGTAATAACTGTTAATTCGAACTTGGTCTTGATATTCATCTATTAGGTATTCATCCTGGAAGAGCCAAAGAAACTGTAAACCGAAACTTATTTCCTCCAGTCAGAACTGATCTGAAATTGGTTCAGAAGCATAAAACAACATAAATTGCGACAAGAAGCTCGAATGAACATCGCAGCAAAACTTTCTAGGAACCATTACCCTTGTTTACGATCGAATAACTCGTTCAAATACGAGAATGAGAAACGAAATCGACTCGTAAACGGACGATTGGAATATCAGACAATCTAAACTTTTCCTATTTTCTTTGGATTTTCTTTTTTTTTTTCTTTTAAAGACGACACGATTAATCTTCCCTTTCTTCTTTTTTTATTTTTAGTTTTCACCCATTTTGATCCGTGTGTGAACTAATGAGAAAACTTTTCGAAGGACGTCTGGCAAGAATGCAACTATTTACAAAGTAGTGAAATGTTTCTTAGATTTGTTGTAAATTCTCAACTTCTGCTCATTTTCAAATCAATGTTATCACTTCTTTTTCGTAAATCACCAAATTAAATACTGAATATTGACAGACATGCTGTTATATATTTCCTTTCATAATGTAGAATATAGAAAAATCTCAGGACCCTTTTCGCTGAACTTTTCTTAGTTGTAAGAAGAGCTGTTCAAATATTTTATGCTAACTAATTTAACAACGCGTTAAATGTTATTTTCTCTATAATATCCCCCCTCCCTTAGTTCTATCCAATAATTTTTAGAAAGCTTTCAAATTTTTCGATTCAATATAAAAGAAGTCTTAAATATTGTTTGCATATCTTTGAAATTATATATACATATATAAATATCGAGAGCTTTTGGCCCTTTGCGCTTTCACACAATGTGACCTTTAGAAGCTCAGAAAATGTCA
This sequence comes from Trichonephila inaurata madagascariensis, assembly GCA_019973955.1. Lineage (NCBI taxonomy): Eukaryota > Metazoa > Arthropoda > Arachnida > Araneae > Nephilidae > Trichonephila > Trichonephila inaurata. The sequence continues at coordinate 255,581 of BMAV01019736.1, read as the reverse complement.
CTTGCTCACTAAAGATATTTCAGTTAAATGTTATCTGCTATTATATTGAATATTCTATGAATAGAAAAGTCAAGTTTATAGATTTTAAAACAGAAATGTATTTCATATATTAGAAGAAACTAAAGAATTCACACTAATGTTTTATCAAAAATGGTCACTTTCCCTGGCTAGTCCTGAGTGGGCCCTGAATCAAAATTTCTTGAACTCCCCATTTTAAGTCCGCTTAAAATGTTATGATTTTTTTGCTTACATATGTTATGGCCTCCTGTAGCTTGGGGCCTCGTATCATCGATACGGTTGATACGGCGATAACTACAGCCCTGGTCACTTCCTTGAAAGAAATATTTCTATTAAACTGGTTAAAAGTACGCCCAAACTTTATCATCCTCTTGCAGTTCTTAAAAAGCTACATATTATTTTATAAAATTGAAACAGTAATCGGTATCTAGTGCAAAATTCAGAAAGGCTGGGCGGGGGGGGGGGCCCCACACACACACCCAATTTCAGAAATGTTATTGCAAATTGGCAAAAAATAAATTGTCGAGATACTTAAATTAATTTTACAGATTAATTTCGAACTTACCAACCCTTTATTTCAGGTAACTGGATAAATTAGATATAATCTGAAACGCATAAAATTTACTAAGGATTTAAAGGCAATACAAGAAGCAGAGTAACGAAATCAAGGGAAATATTTTGGGTACAGAAAATTACCAGAAATGTACATTCCATATACAGAATACAGAATTATTTAGATTTTAAAAAAAGTTATTTTCTTAGCAATAAGAAAAGTGCGAGCTTAGAAAAAAATCTCTCTGCCGAGAGTCTAGAATAAAATGGAATTAAAAATATACATATTTCAAATCTCAGAAGCTTTACGGATGTTCTTAGACGAGAGTTGAATTATCCACGGACCTTTCACATTTTACTTTTAAATGCTTATCTTATGCTATATTATGAACACATAATAGTAAATTTTACTCGTAGATCATTACTTTATACATAAAAGGATCTAATTAAACATTTTCCATTTGTAAACAACATTAGTCTGAATAGTATTTAACCAAAAGCATCTATTTTTATTCAATTATTTATAATGTGTTTGCGATACGTAAGCTACCGTATAATACAGGATTAAAATTAATTAAAAAAAATCAATATTTTAATATATGCATCATGTTAGTTAAAATTAGAAATTATATAGGATACTTTCAAATTGATTTTCTGGCTACACCTCGACTAGTCCTCCAGTTATATTGCACTTTGAAGTTGTCGGTGAAACTTCTGTTTTCGGACATTCAAAGAAAAAAAACAATTGTTTTTGATTATAATCTAAATCTTTCCCAAAAGATGAACGTACAGTTTAAAAACATACGAACAAGTCACTGTTATGTGTGAGTAAAACTTATTAATTTCAACAACTCAATGTAACTACTTTTTTTCTGCTCAGTAAAACAGATAATGTGTGCATAGTAATTCACCCTAATGATAGAAAACTTGGTCTTTCTGCATTTAAATATTTTTATGCTTACATTAATACGAGTACACATATATAAAAAATATACCTTCGTCACTAAATTTTACAGTTAAAGTATGCAACTAGTTGTCCATTTGATTCATCCAACTAGTTATCCAGTAATGCGACTAACATTTCTTTGTAATTAAACCATTATTGTTTATATTAGGTCAATCTGAAAAAATGCAGTTCAGTAAATTATAATGCTTTTCTCCTTGTTCAAAGTTATTCCTCCGTTTTTTTTTTTTTTTTTTTTTTTTTTTTTTTTTGTTTTTGTAGCAAATTTTCTTAGTAAATGTCAGTAAAGAAAAAAGCAAAATGGATTCAAGTTGCACAAACATGTTTCATTGAATTTTAGAAAACTATGACTGCTATAATCATTTAAGATATTTTTTATCTCATCACATTTAGCACATTATTGATCATTTGTTACTTTCCATTTTTCTTGCCAGTTGCTGCCATCATTTTATACATTACTTATCCCTAAAAAAAAAACTTTCTTTATTAAAATAGTGTAGCTAAAAGACGAAAACAGAGGCAAAAAATTCCCTGATTGTTTATTGTTTGGGTTGTAACAATCTGTTGTTGTTAATTAAATAATGCATTTAATTTAGTTCATGCATACAAAATCCAATAAACATACTATGTATATTTACAAATGTTTGCATGCATAAATATTACGTGTTTGTGCATTAAAATATAAAATTCATGCCTTCAAAAATTTTATTTTTATGCTTGTATAATTTTACGTAAATAATTTTTGCTTCAATGAATGCACACATTCATTGGGAATTCATTGTTTCTATATTGTATTTGAAAAACTTCCCAATTGACCTCGTTATTAATACATTTCCATGCACTATTTATCAAAGTACTACACGTTATATGGTTAGGATGTGATGAAAAAGTAAATGGTTGAAATAAAAGTCGAAAATGTATTTGTAACATCGTACTTTCTTAGAGTCTATTGAAATAATTATTCGCTAAATGAAAAGCATTAATTATAAGCAAATAAATGAGAACAGAGGGCATCGAATAAGAAAAGAAATCAGAAAATGAAGAATTCTACATTGCTGTCCACACAAAATACAACGCCCTGAAGGAAGCATGCAAACCATGTGAAATTTACATCAGACTTTGGCAGCGATGAAATATGCAAATCCTTAGCATCATAGCTCAGACGCTCATCACGGGCGACCGTAAGGCCACTCATAAGTGCTGTATAAGGGGAGAACAGATTGGTGATTTGAAGTACGGCAGTGCGTTTTTTTTTTTTTTTTTTCGTAAGTTGCTTACCTATGCCTCGTGGAAGACATCAAACGTCTTTTGACCAAGTTTCTGAATTCGACCGAGGAGGAATAGTAACCTAATAAGGATTGTGGATTACCCTTCAGAGAAATCAGTCACCATGTTGGACGAAACCAAGCAACTGTGATGCTGATCTGTCGTCGCTGGATGCAGAAGGAAACGACAGACCGACGGGGCCGATCATACCCTCCTTGTTGCACCACTCATCGTGATGACAGGTGGATTGCGCGCATGGCAGTGATGGATCGCGCAGCCATATCACAGACCATAACACTTCAGATTAAGTCTGTTAAGCATTATTCGGTGTCAGCTCTTACCATTCGACGCTGTTTACAGCAGAGTGCAATGTCCGCAAGGCGTCCATTGTTTCATTTACCCTTGAATGGAAACCACAAGCGTTTGCACCGCCAGCGGCGCGACAACATTGAACATGGACAACGGAATGGAACAACATTGTGTTTACTGTCGAATCCCGCTTCTGCCTGCAACATCATGATGGTTGGATTCAAGTTTGGGAACACCGTGGTGGGAAGCTGCCAAACTGTTGCGTTAAGCATCGTCCCACTGGTCCTGCACTAATCATCATGGTTTGGGTGGTATTGGATTTCCTGCCACACCCCTCTAGTACGCATTGCCAGTACGCTGAACAGCCAGTGCTACATCTCTCTGAGGTGTTGGAGCCCGTGGTCCTCTCATTCATTCAGTGTTTGCCATCAGCCATATTCCAATAGGATAATGCGCGACTACGCGTGGCACGTGATGCTCATCTTTACCCATCAGATTGAATTGCTTCCTTGGCCTGCTTGTTCTTCCAATCTATTGCCAGTCAAAAACGTGTGGTCCATGCATGCACAACAACTGGCCCGGGATACACTACCTGCTGCTACACCAGATCAACTTCGGCAATATATGGAAGCCACATAGACCACTGTACCCCAAGGATACATCCAAAGACTCTTTGATTCTATGCCAAGGCATGTGGCAGTAGTTATAGCGAACAATGGCGGCTAAGCTAACTAATGATTTTGTCATCATCTACACGTCACAGGAGGCTGTAATTTGAATTGTTTGAAATGTCCAAAAATACTTTGAAAATAGAGAGCGAAAAAACTGAATCACAAGAGAAAAATTTCGTTCTATAGAAAATGAACTTCGCTATTGGGAGGTTATTTTACGAAGAAAAAATCCTGAAATGTTCTTGGTTCCAGGAAAAAGTTCACTGTATAGAAAAATTCGCAATATAGAGGTTCGTGACATGGAGATTCAACTGTATTGGGACCGAACATTTTGTTCGTTGTTTGGGGTCCAAAAAAAAAAAAAAGTACAAATTTTTACTCTTGGAAATTCTATAAGCAATTATCCAAAAAATATCCATCGTTAGAAATTACACGTTTTTTGTTCAACAGCTGAAAAAATACTATGAGGGATTTATTATTTTCCTGCTAATTGTAAATTTTTTAAAATACTAACTAATAGGTGTTTGAAAATCTTTTTGACTCTTGATTCGAAAGAGTTATTTTTTGACTTTATGCTGAGAAGAAAATACTGCGTCATTACATCCTGCAGCATAAGAGAGAGTTTATATGTTTACATAATTTCCAAACAATGTAAAACATTAGAAAATGTAACAGTTTTGATAGAAGTGTCATTATAAATTTCTGCATCAGAATCGCTATTCACTGGCTCCGGCAAATCAACAATTTCCACAGCTTCAGTTGCACAAATAAGTAGTCCGTCATCAAACGTATCATAATCGTTAAAATCTTAAGATATCCCTGCGTTGTGGATTTGGATTTTTTGTCCTACTCAAGACTCATACGATAAGTTACACTCATGACTCGTCTGCATCTGTAAATTCCAATAATGGTCTTCGCCCTTTCCCCGTTGAAATTTCCTGCAAACAAGAAAAGTCCTTTTCTGTTCCAGACACAAAAAAAAATGTCATTTGGAAGAAAAAAAAATCCAACTTTTTCTAATACAGACTAAAAAAAAATTTTTTTTCTGCTGCAGAAATAGTTCGTTAATTTGGGGTTTATTATTCATTAAATAGGGGGCTTTGCCTTTATTTTAATTGGGAAAAAGAAAAATTCGTTAAATCGGGGTCCGACTGTATATATATATATAAATATGTATATGTATATACAACCTTTGACAAAAAAGTTCGGTGAATAGTCCTGTAAAATTAACGTAGAGGAAATATTAGTGAAAGTTACCTTACTGTCCATTGAAATAGTCACCTACCATAACTATGCACCCCTGAGATCTCTCTGCTATACTAGTTCTGGAAACTTTGCAAGAAATCTTCCTTTGGGATGGAGTTCAAAAGCCTCGTCACGTTTCGTTGGATGTTAGGATATCCGTTTCCAATCGTTATCCAATATAGATAACACGTTTTTGTCATCGCTAAATTTTGGGTAACGATTTGTCGCGCGGATTCATAATTAATCTACAGTTCATCAGCTATCATGTGCACAGTAATTGATGATCTTTAGTGATTAATCACCTAACTTTCTAAATGTTTTCGTCACTGGCGGAGATAGTCTTATAGTATTAGGGACTTGATTACAGTGGGAATCATAATATATATACATATATTATGATTCCCACTGTAATCAAGTCCCTAATACTACGAGCACATAATTGTCTGGTGGCAATTTAATTTGTAGTTATTTATAATGCACAACATGACAGGAAAATATATGAAGATATATTTTTTCCCACTTAAATACTTTACTGACAACGTCATAAGAAGCTTGCAGTAACACAGTAGAATGGGAAAGCAAAGACGAGCATACACGACATAAGACAAGTGTTACTGCTGATTGCACTTTAATACTTCGATCTATCCCCCCCCCCCTCCCTGTAGCGTACATAAAGGTGGGGTTTGGAGGCTCAAACTCCTCCCATAGACCAACAGATTTTTAATAAATATGAAAATTACGTCTCAGTACTTTTTTTCTACATTTTTTAAAAAGTATAACCACCCCCATGAAATTAGTCTGTGAATGCCATTGACATCCCAATCCCATTTTTTTCAGCTGTGTGATCCCCGAATTGGAAAAGAGAAAACTTCTACAACTTTCCATGTTTCTAGTTTGTTCTAGTTTGTAGCTGGAGGTATATGTGGAGCATTTGGCCTTCTCGGGCTTTGATCTCCTGTCTAAAGGGTCATTGAAACAGCCTGTTTCGGATTACATTGCCCATAAATGAATTTTAAAATATTATGAAGTTGTTCAAAATAAAAATGAAAAGTTCCTGTGACAAGATTTCTTAAAAGTTAAAATAATTGTTAAAATTATAAATGTCGCTAGATTGTTTGAAAGTCAGTAAGCTGTCACAATCAATAATATCACTCCTGAAAAAGGGCAGGGACATGCCAGGAAAGGAACATGCCTGCACACGGAAAAAGTGTGGGTTTTTGAAACCGGTGTAGCTAATCCTGAGTGGGCCCTGCATCAAAATTATTTGGAGTCCTTTTTTGAAAATGAAATCTCTGTTAAATGGACTATTCATAACATTTTGGTGCCCCTGAGGCTTGGGGGCCCCATATCATTGATACGGCGTTAGTTACGCCCCTGGTTTTGAATAACTTTTAACGCGATGTCCTGAAGAATTCATGTCCAAAAAGTATATATAAGAAAAATTATTGAATGAGAATAAAAATTCCTAATACGTATTAATGATAACCTGTATAAATAAATTAAAGACTCCTCAAAATTGTGATTACTAGCAATAATTTTAACCTAATTTATATTTACATTCTTAGAGAAATAGTTTTATTATTAATAAAAATTTATTTATATACATATATATTTAGATATATAGATTATCTAACAGTATTCAATGCAAAAATAGTGAAGGTACTCCAAATAGAGTTTTTTTTTCTAATTATCTGTGCCCCATTATCACTAACAATATCCCCCTCCCCTCAAAATAGATTGCATTGATGTAACTTTTTGTATTATGGTATAATAAATTAAGTAGTGGCATTAGTTTCATCGTATTATGTGGATTGTAATTACCGTAAAATCCGACGTATAACGCGCACTTTTAACACAAAAAATAAGGTTAAACTTAAGGGGGAGCATTATATGCCGGGTATAAAAATGATAGCTTAAAAATAGAAAAAAAAAAGAGAGAGAGAGAGATGGGTATAAAAAAAATTACTCTTCTGTATAACCCTTTAAGACCCAACCCGCACGATCGTGTGGGTTAGATATTCTTATACGTTTTTGCTTCTGGAAAAGTGGTATTTAAGAAAATCTCGAATCTAACGATTGAGACGGTTTGCAGAAAGTGTAAAGTATCAGTTTTCATCAACAGACGGCGGTTGTAATTCATTATTTACTTTCAGCTGGCAAATTTAGGTTTGTTTTCAAATACAACGAAAACACGTCTTCTTTTTAATATATATCTGTCGTAAAAAAAGGTGTAATTATCAATATATTTCTAATTGCTTAAGTACAAATTTTTGTATTAATGTTTAAATAATTGTAAAATAAAAATAATTAATTATACTCTATTAATGTTGCTTGTAGGACTCAGGATTTCGTTACTCGCATGGTCGTGCGGGTTGGGCGTTACTTGAGTCACTGCAGCTATAAAGCTCAGTTCTTGCCATGTGCGTTTTCTTTTTTGTTTCAGTAATGTAGATAGAAGCCTAAATAAAAACGAAATATATTGTATATTGTTATATTATTAAAACAAAAAATATTTCTTTGAGGTTGCCATGGACGAGTCTCTTTTCTTTCTCTGGCTCTTCTTTGCAATTAATTTTCTCTTTCATACATTTGATGAGGGGTAAAGCATTTTCACCCTTTACACAGATATCTGCATCCATATCTATCCCCCTCCCCCTACCAAAAAAAATCTGAGTTTTCCGGTGGGAGTATAGCGAGGTTTAAATATTTAATTTTTTTTAAATAATAAAATTTTCTAATATATTTTATTATTTTTCATGGAATACTGTGCTAACTTTTAACCCAAAACTTTTTCAGATCTCTAAAAGTTTAAGAAATTTTACGATTGATGAATATATATATATATAAATCAGATTGAACTCTTAGATCAGAACTTAGTGATCTCTCGGATGATGACAATGCTACTAATAAAACATATGAATCACGTATACTGGAAGGAGAATCAAGTTCATATGAGAGCGATGAAGAAAAACATGGAAATATTTAAAACAGAAAGACAAATTTGGATCATTCTTTACCATAAAAGTCTCTTAAAACCCATTTATTTCATTATTTTAGCTGTAGCAAACTCTTGGTTTCTGTGTGCAAACAAGATGCAAAATCAAATAAAATTCCTCCAAAAATCAAAATGGATCGCTTGAAATTTAAGTTAGAGATAGTTGAAGCGTTAACAGCCTCTCCACCTACCAACAAAAGTATTTTAACTGATGATGAAGATAACAGTGTTGTAATTCCACTCGCAAAAAAGATCGAAGTGTTAAAATACACCTGCTATACATGTCATGGCTTTTATCCTGGCCATTCCAGGATAAAAGGCTTGACCTTCATAGCCATTTTCGATGTGTTGATGACATTGCAAGGCCTCACAAGAGCAGATTTAAGAACTACGAAAGTAGGTCGAAAACATGTGAAAAATGCAATGTTTATTTATACTTGTCAAAAACAAAACATAGTTATAGAAGTATACTATATTTTTCAAATGCTTAATATAATATCTCGAATAAATGACTCGAAAACATAATAGAATTACACATGTACATTTCAAGTTTCTTCGTAAAAATGGGGGCGCACGTTATACGACGATTGATTGATTGATTGATTGAAAGGTTGAAGGGGATATAGAGCAACGCAGGCTATGATCCCTCAAAAAAAAAAAGGTAAGAAAAAGCCTATTAGATTAGTAAATACTAAAAAATTTCATTCCCTTTAAAAAGACTCTGAAAGTTGATTTGTTATTCATTGCTCTTTCCAAGACATCTCTAAACGTGATAGTGGAATGTGGATCAATACGAAGAATAGACCAGAGATTATTACGGTGTCTAGTATATCTGCTACAGTTAAATATAATATGGTCCAAATCACATTTATACAATTACATGTAATACACATTGCATTATCCTGTAAATTAAATTTATGTAGAAGGCCTGGAGTGATAATCATTTTACTGAAGATTCGAGTGCTTAAGATTTCTTCTCTTCGATTCTCTGTCCACTTTGAAATGATATCAATGGTCGGAAAATTTCCCAATTTTTCTAAATATTTGCTTGAGTAAAATTTTTCATTGATTTTTTGAATTCTATTTCGATATATATTTTTATGAATGTCTTCTGAGGCAATCCAGTCAATGTAAACATTGGACTCCGTGACCGATCTTGCGAGTTTATCCGCCAGCTCTTTCCAAACAATTTTTGAATGTCCCGGAATCCAAAGCAGAATTAACTGATTAACGTAGTTAGATAGCATGTAAATTTTGTTAGCAAGTCTATGAATTACTTTATGGGATTTGGTCGAGTAATTTTGAAGTGCAAAAAGAACAGAAAGACTATCCAACAAAACAAGTAAATTTACATTAAATTCCACCAAATAATCTAAAGCCTGACAAATAGCCAAAGTTTCTGCAGTAAAAACGGAGTTATAATAGTTGATTCTGTAAGCAAATGAAGATATTTTTTATATACCTGCTATCGAAGTAATTTGGTGATTTTTTGAAGCATCAGTAGCTATAATGAAAAACTTTTGAAATTCACGTTCGACCGTTTCATCAAATAAAACGCTTATTGCAAGAATCGGTAGATTTTTATCTCTTGAAATTTAAACCTATTGATATAAATTTTACATGGAAGGTCTAAAAAGGTAATTAATCTGGGAAATGAAATAATTTGATCACCACCAACACACATTTAAATCATGCAGTACACTAATGATATTATTTTTATTTCGCTTCTTCCACACACAAAACATTAAGATTCATTGTCTCGGGGCTACTGTAATAAAGAGGAGAAAAATCACTATATTAGACATTTGAGTAATAAAGAACTTGTTTGCCAATCTTCTAATTTTATCTGACAAAATTTCTTGACCAGCCAACTTTAGTAGCACAATATTTGGGGTCCATTGAGGGAGACCTAATGCTATTCGGAGGGCTTTAGTTTGGATAACATTGAAAGGTTTTAATTGATTTTCAGACCATTTATTTATTATATGACAAATGTAATAAAAAACACTGCATATGCTATTATTGACTAAATTAATGAGATCTCTTGATCTCGGCCCATAATGTTTATATGCCATACCCTTCAGTGCATTGATCCTTTTCTCAAGGCTTTACTACTTAGTTGATTTTTAATATATAAATTTTGACAACGTTTAGGAAAAAAAAAACTCCTAAGTATTTAATAGAAGTTTGCCATTGTAGGGGAAATTCAGCCAACAAAATATTAGAAAGAGTATAATTTCTTTTACTTGATAATTCAGCTATTGTTCATTTCTCTGGGCTTAAATTCAGTTTCCAATATTTACACCACTGGGAAATTCTTTCCAGAGTATTTTGTATTTTTTTACAAATAACATCAAGTGATTTATGAGAGCAAAATATAAAAATGTCTTCGGCATAAACCAGGCATTCAACTTCCCATTACAAGGTATCAAAAATATCATGCATGTAAATAGTATATAAAATAGGAGATAAGACACTGCCTTGGGCTAGGCCCTGCGGAACAAACGTTTTGGGAGAAAAATAACTCCTCCATTTTATTTGGAATGATCCAGATGCGAGAAATTTATGTATCCAATTTGCTATGTTTCCTGCTATACCAATTTGTAAACATTTATAAATAAGACCATCCAC
>BMAV01019736.1:145943-239930 GCA_019973955.1 Trichonephila inaurata madagascariensis | reverse complement strand
CCATATAAATAGTAAAAATGAATGATAAAAAAGGTTAAACATATTTTTAATTTACAGCATTATAAAATATTATAAGAATTACTAATTACTTAGGTTGAAACATGGAAATTGAATAAAGGAGAAAGCGTGTCTTTCCTCGTGCGAGTCAGAGAGAGAAGTTAGAGCAAGTGTCCGTTCATATCAGTTCACTTCTCCTGCTCGCCGATTGGTTATAGTTAAGAGGAATTAGGTGGTTGCCGAGGCACGCCACGTAGAGAATCTTATCTTTGCATTACGAGTAAAAGACATACTTTGTATATTCTCATGACGAGCAATTTTTTTTCTTTATTTCTGCATATAAAAGCTGTGGGTTGGACTTTGGAATCTGAGAGGATCCTTGACTATTTTCTACTAATATATTGATTTCGGATATAATTCTTTGTTCAGCTCGTAAAATAATTTCAGCATCCCTCACAGAAGATCTGAAGAATTTTCAAAATCCTGATTCCATTGTTAAACTATTGGTGACTAAGGGTTGTTCCTCAACATCGGAGACAATAAATCTAGAATGAATCAGCTTGAGTCTTTTTTCAAATCAAAAAATCAGAGAAAAATAGAAAATTACCAAATAACTAAACCAAAAGAAGGGAAAAGAAACCCTCTTTCTCTGAAAAGGGAACCAAATAAAAAAAAAAGAATGATACAACCTTTTAAGACTTGAGGAAAATAACACACCACCTTCAACCTTTCTTAAAGGACGAATATACCTAAAAATTAAAAAATGCAGCTTGAAAGTATAAGTACGCATTATACGCCGGATTTTACGGTGGGTTGAATTAAAAAAAATTCTTTTGTAATGCTAAGCCTTTTTATTCGTCGTTTCGTGTACACAAATGTCACGGGAACGGCTCTCGACTGCGCTGTTGCTACACATGATGTAACGATAGTTTTGATTTAAAAGAATTCTTTCTGCGTGTCCCTTGATAAAGTTTATTATCCCATTAATTAGTTTTATTATCCCTTCTCCGTCATGAAATAATTTATAAATATGGATTGTTCTTTACCTTTGACTAGAAAAAGCCTTCGACAACTGAGTTTGAGTCCTTTTTCAAACAAGAAGACCATAAAATATTGTTGTACCCGGAAGGGGGAAAAATTTTTATTCTGAACGGAAGAAAAGAAACTTGAATTCAAACTCATATGGCTTCAAGAAGATAGTTGTCAACTCAGAAATAAGCAAATATTTCTTTGATTTCCTCACCATTGTAATTTCTTTTTTCACTGTGTGATATCAATCAATTAAAATAATGAAGGGAATCGAGATATGACAACTCAACTTAACTGGACCTTGTTTAGTACTTTAGTGGTGCGAAGGCGCGCTTATTCATTTGCTTTATATCGAAATTAAAATTCTTATTAAATTTGCTTGTTTTAAATTTTATAGATTTTTGCTTGTTATTGGTAAAAGTTTTAATTGTTATCCATATGTGTTTCAAATTACTTCTTCCTTTTGAATAATTTAAGTAGCCTGATTCATTTGTGTCTGTAGAGTAAAATGTTCCAAATCTTTGCTTGCTTATGCCTTGAGAGTTTTACAAAAGAAAAAAAAAATCGAGCTGTATTGTTTCTATTTTCCTCATACATTAATTAATACTTTGAAATTTTTATTGTATAAACATGTACGCTTTTTCTTGCACAGTTGCAAAATCTTTTATTCTTTTGATTGTGTATGAAAGGAATAAAATCTTGATAACAATTAAGCGAGACCCATTAGAATTTTGATTGTAAAACATTTTTTGTACCCTTGTGGTCATGAATACAAACTTGTGTCTGACATTGTAGGTTCGAGGCTTGATGTAGACCCACTGTGTAGAGGGGCTGATGCATGTTAAATCTGCCATTGCTCAAAATCCTTATGTTGCCATGGTGTGGAAGTTAGGAGAGGTGGTGCCAGCTCAGGTGTCGTCTTTGTCACTTCATCATCGTTTAAAAGTATGAGGTCCATTGCCCCCCTTGTGTTGCTTTAAGTGCAACATTAATAAACCCTTGTTGGAAGCCATAAAACACATCCAATAAAATTTAAATTGCAATTTTTTGTAAAAATTTTTATAGTTATGTATTAATTTTAAAATTAGTTTATTTCTTTTTGTAACTTATTAAAAAAAATAATAAAGTTAACTTTTTTCCTATATCAAAACAAATTAATTAATATCTTGCTGTATATTTGTAAAGTCATGAATTTCTTTCTTTTTTTTTTTCAAAAAAAAAAAAATATCTGCCCTAAAATGAACTTTGAAATTTTTTTATGTAATTTTTTGAAAGGAGTACTTGTGTTCTTAAGTCTTAGGAGATATTTATATGGATAGTAATTTAATTATATATTACTTTAGGAATTTAATTTTTCCTTCAAATGTGTTGATTTTGTATATCTGCCTTTTTTTTACTTGTATTGTATCCAACTATTAACCTAAGTTTTTGAGAAATTTTTATATAAACTTTGATCTTGTGTTAAGAAAGCTCAAGCATTAACTTGTAAACTACTAATTATAAAGTAAAGCTTTAATATAAAGACTTATTAGATTTTTTATTGAAGTTTTTCTTGTCTGAATACTTCATTGAATTTTTTTTTATTTAAATGTAAAACATGGTTAAAATTGTTTTAAAGATGCATTTGATATCTAAATATATTACCTGGTGTATATTTCAGTTTTATAGTTAATAAAATAATTGAGCATTGATGTAAAAACTATACTTCATTTTTTTTTTTTTTTTTTTTTTTTTGCTTTACTTATTATAATTATATATTTATCAGAATTGAATTTGAACTCAAAACAATTATGATTTCTGGTCAATTTTTGTCTTGATAAACATTGTTTAATTCCAGATATTTATCATTTAAACTTGATTTTAATGAATTAATTTAAATAATGTAGTTTTATTTGTCTTTTATCATTTTTTATAATACACAGACAAATTAACCTTTTGTAATTTTTAATCCTGAGTTTGCCAATTCATTTCTATGAAGAATGTAGGATGGAATTTTTGTAAATAAGATAAGAAATTAGATTGTTAATTTATTTTATGTTTTAAATTGCTTTAAGTGAGTTTTGTGGTGGTTACTTTTGAATTAAGAGTAAACTGTTTGGGTTAATTTTTATAACAGTATATATATTAATAATTATCTTTTTTTTATTAAGTATATATATTAAGTTTGCTTTTCAGCAGATCATAGTTAATTTGATTGTAATAAGATCAAACTATTTATTAATGCTTCCCTTTAACAAAGGGCAAATGTCAATCAATTACAGTCACTCAAATACCTATTGATATGAGGTTGTAGCTCGAAAGAGCTGGGTACTCAAGTCATCCATCCAACGATATTAATGCATCCCAATTGTTACAAATATCATGTTTTGAAATTTTTCTTATTCATTGGAGAAAGTTAACATATTTTTTTATGGATTTGAAATAAGATTTCAATTATTTTTCAAGAAAAAACCTTATCAATCTTAATTTTTTTTTTATTTGTATTTTTTTCTATTTAATATTAAATGTTTGAATGCAATCAAAGGATTCTCATGCTTTTTCATTTTAAGTACTAATTGAAAATTAATATCAGTTAATGCAATGGTTAAGATGTGTTTCCTTCAGTTTTATTTTTATTTTTTTGTTTGAACTTAATGCTGTTTTTTTTATGTTTATTAAAAGGAGATTTTATGTTGGAATTTATAAAGCTAATTTTTTCTCATCTTGAAAACGTATTAATACATTGATAAAAAAAATTAAGAATGTATTCATAATTGATGTCCCATTTGAAAAGTTCTCTTGGTTCTGAGAATGTGATTCGTATGATATAATTAAAAGGAAATAATAAATATTTAAAAATTAAATAGTTTAGTTTTTATATATTCAAGTACAGAGATTTTTTTTAAAAAAATTTTATGTTGTATATAACACATTTGAGAAATTGGAACTTCTGTAGCAAAATAAGTTATAAGGTTTATTTAAAAAAGAAAGCCTTTATGCTAACATAAAAATTTATAATTTCTTATTCAAAGGTACTATTAAATAATACTATGTAATTATTTATTTTTTGCAATGGTGATATTTCTTTTAGTTGTAATTTTAAAGGTTTAATTTTCAATATACATATATTATGAAAAAAAATTCTTTTCATATTACATTTTTTTTAATATTTTGTATTGAATAAATTTTGATCATTTTAGAAGACATATCGGTTCAAGTGTAGTATAGGGGGGCCACTTGGCGCAGTCCATTTTTTTGGCGACTAAAAGTGGTCACCAAGGTACTTTTTTCGGAATTATTTATTATTTATTTTATAATGAATTCGATATCTCACCATAACATGAAGATAAAAATCGCCAAATCCTAAGAAAAATAGCCAAATCCGAAGTGGCCCCCCTATACTACACTTGAACCGACATATCTTTTCTTTGTCCTATATATGTCTTTTTTTAAGACTTTAAATGAAACCTGCATAACCAGTTTAAAATGAGATCATTTAAAAGATTCATATGAATTTTAACTTGTATTATTCATAATATTCATTTAAAATTATCAAATAAAGTAAAATTATATTCCACTTAGTTTTATTGAAACCTATGTCCTGCTATAAGTTTTCACAATTGTTTTGTTAATGTGCTTGAATTAGGTGTTTTGTTTAATCATGGTTTGTTATTTATCTTTATCTAGTTGTAATATTTTTTTGAATATCCTTAGTAAAAATTGTGCTTAAATATATTATCTAAATTATATTCATATTGATTTTTTCTCTTTTTTAAAAAGTTCTATTGAAATGTTTGACATGGTTACTTTTCAGAATGTTTTTTGGTGGTATAATGTATTTCCATCTAATTTCAGGTGGTAAAGCATGTCAGAGAGTTTAGCTGCAGAATTTATTTCTTATTATAATAATTTAACTCAAGTGAGTGATATTTCTTATTATAAATAATATATTTTCTTATCACACTAAAAGTATTGGTTAAAGTAATGTATACAGTGCTTCAAGGAAAAATTAGTGATTTAAAATAAGCTGAGAAACTATCTGTATGCAAGTTTCGATGAATTCGATAGTATCTTATACCTTCATTTAACAATGAATAAAAGCTTCATTTCATCCAACTTTAATTTTCTCTTTGAGTATATATGCACATGATGGAACTAGTGATAAACAAATTAACTTTGGTATAAAGAAAATGAAAATAAAATATGTTTCAAACTCATTTTTTGTTTTTGAAGTTTTAAGTGAATCAAAGCATACTTTTTACAAATAGTGCATAAAGTTATAATTTATTTTATATATTAGTAGTAATATGCAGTTATGTTCACTTTAGCATTATGTTGTAATTTCTTTACAATAAGCAATTTTTAAGTATGTGTATTATTTGATGTCTAATTTTTAAAAATGTTACATTTCAGGTAAATGGCACATGCCGCATATTTGAAAGAAACGTAAGTACAGATCACTTTTTGATTTTGTTATATAAACAGATTAATTTTGTTTAGTTGTAAATTCAATACAAGTGTCAAACTTGTTCAGACTTTCTTGGCATTTCTTGAAAATAATCTATTTCTGTGTTCCTAAAAATCCATTACTAGAAATGTTTTCTTTGTTCAACTTGTACCAGTATGTATACTATTAAATTTAGTGTATTGTCAAATAATTGTTTTTAATAGTATCAACGAGAAAATTTTTGGTGTAATGTACAGACATTTTTTTTAAAGAAAAGTTTCCCTTACATTAAGAACTTTAGATCATAATCTTAAGTATTTAAATTTAAATACGATTCAATTAAGGTAGAGAGAACAGTGTCATACTTCACCTATGTGAAAGTAATTCTAAAAATTTTGTCATAATTAAAAGAAACACACCTATTTAAAATTTAGATTATACTATTTTCATAGAAGCAATTGTTTAAGTGGTATGTTTTTAGATTGACACCCATTCAATGAAATATGGCTAAGCTCCTCTAAACTATTGATGCAGAAGTTTTGGGAGTTTTTAATATTTGGTTCTTTATTATGAATAAAGAAGACAGGAAGCATGAAATGTTTTTACATACTTTGCTGTAATATTGTTTTCTTAGTTTGAATTATGTTTAGTTCAGTTACAGATTTTTATTTTAAAACTATATATTGCTAAGGCAACTGAAGGAATTTAACCCTCTAAGCATTATGCATGGAAAATCCTGCCAGCCAAAGATGCTTCGAAAATGCACCAAACGTATGTTCTTGACTTCAAGAAAGAACTTCAAAAGTGTGTGAGACATTTTTTTCAAAACTCCCCCCCCCCCCCTTTAAAGGTTTAACATCTTGAAAGATAATTAGGGAGGGTTCTAGCAATACAATTGAGACACTGACAGGAAGTTCTATGGCTCCTAGGGAACCTAGTGTTCTGACCCTGGAGCAATCCTAAAAAACTAGGGAAGAATTTCTTTAGACCCCAGTTAGTGTTTATTTGTTAGCTTGATTTGAGATTTTAAAAGTTTTGAAAAGTCCCAACACATAAATAAAATATATTATAATTCACTTTTGGTTTTATATTAATGTGAAACTTTAACAAGTTGGGGTGTGGTAGGGTAATCTGCTATTTTATATAGTTGGACAAATTAGTTTTTTAAGTACATTCTATTGCTTCATTTTTCTTATCTTAATCAATGCTTTCAGTTTTTAAAACATGATTATTTCATTATAAGATGTCAAAAAAAAATTAATAAAACATCGAACACACACTTTAAAATTTGAAACCTTTTAAAATTCCAACTACTAAAAATTAATAATTGTTAAACTTCTGCATCAAATAATTTGAATAATTTTCTTACTCTTTGATAAAAATAACAAGGGGGAAAAAAACTAATTAAAATCTTTTAGTTTTTTTTCTTTTTTAGATTTCAAAGCCAGGTGTTCAGGGCAGTTTTTACGTACAGTACCTAGTTTTGTATTGTTAAGAAACTTCTTGCTTGAATTTCAGTTTATTTCAAAGAGAACGTAAATGAGGATTTTCCCACATTTTTTTTTTAAACTTGAATGTTTGAATAAGTAGTAATCAAAAATATCCTGACACATTTACAGTTGACATTTATGCATATAAATAAATATAAAAATCAATTTTAAATTCAAGTTATTCAAAAATATCTATTTATGCAAAATACCTCAACATTTATCTTTTTTTAAAGGCTAACTGAAGAAGTAATTAAAATCTGGATAATTTTTTTAAATTTCAACTGTATAAAACCAGGAATTTTATATTAGAAATTTCATTTGAAATTTCAAAAAGAAAAAAAAAAAACATTTGTGCATCGTGCTTGCGCAGTTAAAAATTATTTACCATAAGTACTAACAGTTTTTTGAATATAATATTAAGTTCAAATTTTAATATATAGCATCCTTAGTATTTTTTAAATATATTTCGAAATTTTCATACAATTCAGTAGAAAACTGCATGTTATGAGCAAAAAATATGCCAAAAAAAATTGATGAATGTTCAATAAATTTTTACATAGAAGCTAAAACGTCGGAATGAAAAATTATGAGTATATCTAAAGTGGTTTTTGAAATATTTATTTTAAAGTTCAGACAATTTGTGTTATGTTATACTTAATATTAATTAAATGGTCAACATAATATGTTAATAATAGTCATGTAATAGTTTGGCGATGCATTCATACACTATTAAAAATTATAATGGTCATTGTTGCGAATGTCAAGAATTTTATGTAATTTTAAATTCAGACTTTAACAGGTTGATGTAGAAAATATAAAACGAACATCTAAAATACATGAAAAATGCCATCTGCAATGACATAATCTTGACAAACAAAAGACGACATTTTCAATTACTAGGGCAGGGGCAAGCTGGGCAAACAGTGAGGGACCCGCGGTTTTGACGTATGCCGCTCTAGCAGTTAAAGTTTTCAGGGGGAAAAAATATAAAAATTACAAATACAGAGAAAAGTTCTGTAATTTTCCACACATTTTTATAACAACGAATTGTGGACTTGACTTCCAATACATTGTTGTGTTTGACAATATCTATACTGGGTGCTTTTTCCTGGCTATTTCATAATACCAAAGCAATTTTATTTAAAAGAAAAAATTTAATTTTTAAAAATGACAGAAACAAATTTTGTTTTGTTTAAAGTAAACAAATATTTTTCAACTTAAAACACGTTATTCCTTTCAAGTTTTTTTTTACTCTTTATTTTCTTGTGATTTTATTGTGACTAAACAGATCAGGGGAACAACCAAGTGTACCCCACTTTTTTTGCCCAAGGCAACATCACAGCTATGAATGAGTGATCTCCCAGTTTTAAATTAACAAAGAGGCCGAACTGTGTGTGTGAGTGATAAAATCACCCTCTCTAGACCTTTTGTGAACTTAAAAAGGGGAAGAAGGAAATCTGTTGCACTTTCAAAGAAGTTTGCAAAAGAGCAGTAAACGTTTTCAGAATGATTTATAAGGAAAGACTGAACCGCTCAAAGGGTTAATCAAAACAATGTCTGACAATCTTTATATATAGAGAGAGAGAGAATTTTGTAAAAATAATTTTAATCTTATTTTAAATTGTATAATTTATGTTTGTGATGTAGAAAAAATTCTTGATTTCAGAAAATTTTTCTTCAATATATGCACATATTGTGTAACAATTATTTGATAGTATCAAAATTATGTACTTGATTTGTTTTAGAGATGGGTTTTTTTCCCCTTCTGACTTGGTTTTCCATCGAATTATTCTTTCTGTTTCTAAATTTATTTTTTTTTTGGATCTGGTACGTAAAAATTATTACTAATTTTAACATCTCTATGTAAACCTTAAAAAATTGAATTCTGTGCTTTCATTGTATTATTTTAACATTTATGTTCTTTTTATATTATTCTTGGACAATATTTATTATAAATGAGTTATTTGATTTTTATGTTTCTATAATTATTTTTATTAGGTTGTAAAGTTTTATAAATAACTGTAGAATATCAATAACTGTTTTTTATTTGTGAGCTAAAAAATTAAAATTAAGACACTAATTTTTATTTGTAAAAATGCATGATGTTCAGTTTTTGTAATGGTTTAATGTAATTTATTTTTATTAGAAGAACATACAGAAATTATGTTTAATTAATTATGAAGCTTTTTTTTTGTAACTTTTTTTTCTGTCCTTAACAATGTTAAATCATCAGGTGTATAAATGTACAACTTTTTATGAATTCATTAAATGTAAACTAAGTCAAAAGTTATTTAATGTTTTTAATAGGATAAATATTGCTGTTATGGAATTGATGCGAAATTAATAGCAAAGATATTGACATCTGTGAAGTTGAAACTACTGGAAGCAGGTTTGTTTTTTTATTCAATAATGTTTAATATAGCCCTTTTTTAAAAAAAAAATACTAAAGCTGATAGATGTATTTCTGAATAACTTTTGATTTTCAGATGGAGAATCATTACATTATGTAAGCATGACAAAAGGTCATTTTATTGAGGTGTTACGACATTTACTGTTTATTATTCAGTATAAAGTGAAAATTATGAGAAACTTTGGCACTGGAAAAAATAGTAATTGGAAGCCAGTGGGGGAGGTAAATATTAGTTCTATTTATCTTATTCAATTATATAACTCTAACCATTGTTTAATCAGGAACTGTTGTGTAATGTACTTTAAAGTGGGCTGAAATGTTTTCTTTCTTTTTTTTTGTCACTGTGTTTTTTGGAAAAGTTGTCTTTTTTCAAGCTTAATTAAAAGGTGGGAAGGAAGTCTGCTTGTGTAGTGCACTCATTTTGAAAAATGGAGAAATTTTATTTCTTGAGAGTTTTTTGTAATTACTTTACCTACATTGAAATGCTAATGTTTTAACGCTCTTGCTGTGTAGTGCTATGTGTGCTTTGCCCATGGAAATCGCGAAATGCGCTGCAAGAGGGGGTTAAATGTGAAGTTTAGGATATAGGGAATAGGGGGAAAATAAAAATGCTGTATTCTCAAAATATTTCTTGTTAATTTAAAAAGCTTAAAAGAATGTTAAAGCAATATTTCATAATTTATTCAAATTCATATCAAATAAGCAAGTTTTAATAAATAGGAAACACGTTTCTCATTTATCTTTTAAAAGATAATGCGCTTTGAAATTAGATTTCTAAAAAAACAGAAATATTGTAATGACTGAAAATCAGAATGTCATGATGAGTTCATGATGCCATGTTCTTTTTCACATGATTAGCAGTTGACTTGTTTCATATTCTGATTTCTTTGGAAATAGAGATATAATTTGCCAATTCTCCAAAAACTTTGTGTTTCTATAAATTGCCAACAAATGACAGTGTCATAAATTTCTCTAAGTGTTTTTACTTTTGTTTTAATATGGCTTTAAATTAGTGTTATCAGATAATTGTGGTTAAAATGGCTAAATGTTATGAAATTATTTCTAGAAAGAATTTTAATTGCTCAATTCTCAATCCAAGTAATATTTAGCCTAATAATAATTAACAAACTGAATAATAATTAACATAAATTAACTTACATAAATGTCTATATGTGCTGTTTTCGAGTATGATATGAAACCTTATTAAGCTCAAACAAAAAATATTAAAGGTTTTGTAAAAGAGCTAAATAGCTGAACTTGTGTCTTAAAATAAATTAGTGTATGATAGAGCTTTTTTATTCCTGCAGTTTCACTGTCCGGTATAGTATAGCTAATTGATAAGTGCCAAGATAGTTATAAATTGAGAAATTCCTATCTTGGTATAAACATTTATAAAAAAATATTGACATTTTTTCAAGAGTGAATCTGCTCAGCCTTTTTATTTAGTCGCATGTAAGTGTCTTATTGCTGTGAACTGCATTTGTGAACAGAATCTAAAGTTTTGTGAATGCTTGATTTCAAGTAATTGCCATTGTGGTAAAATCACCGAATTCTTTTAATTGAGTTATACATATTGTTCTTGTGGAGTAAGTATTAAAAGTTTAGGATCTTTGGACTTGCAAGAAATAAATGCATAAACTAGCAAAGAGGCTTGAAAGAAAAATAAATATCAAAAATCCTCACTCCCATCAAATTATTTCATGCTCAATTCTGAAGGCCTAAAAACTAAAATACATTGATACCAAACAAATAAAACACATGAAGGATGTTTAATCTCAAAAAATGAGGATGATCCATTCATGCCTTTAATATTGCACTAATAAAAAACTTCAAAAAATAAATATCAATCTAAAAGACAAAATCATTGCTCAGTGATCGTGTCTTTTCTTCTTCAAGGTAATGGTGTAATAAATAACTTAGGTATATAGTTTTCCTAAGCTGCCCCATCACACCCAAGTGGTGCAATGTTGCTTAAGATGGAAGTATTTTGAAAAGTATGTGAAACTGAAGCAAGAAACAGCATTATCAGGATAACTCTTTTATAAAGATCAATACCTGAATAGCCTTCATAAACTGATTTTTTGAGATATGTTATTTGAATAAAAATATTGAATCAATTTTTTTACTATAACTATTTAAATAATAGGTCTATATAATGTTAAAATATTCTAAAAGTAAAATGTGTTTACTATTTATTGAGTTTTTTTTATTAAAAATGAAAAGATAAAATAAAATTACAAATTTTTGCTAATTTTACAAAATATTTATGGTTAAGCTTTTTCTTGAAAGTGTAAATATTTTGAATTTGCAGTGTTAGATTTTTTTTTCCTGCTTCACATATCCGAAATTTCATATTTTGAACCATAACATTACAGCGTTGGTAAGTGGCCACGGTAGCCTAGTAGTCCAGGTAACAGATTCGTGGCTAGCGTGTTATGAGTTCGCCTCTAGTATTGCTGAAGACCCGCTGTGTAGGGGGCAATGCACGTTAAATCTGTCGAGGCTCAGGCACCCTCTCATTGGTGTGGGGTGAAAGTTGGTAGAAGGGGTACTAGCTCAGGCGTCATCCTCGTCACTTGACCATGGTTCAAAATTACGAGGTCTGTTGCTAAAAGCCCTCAAGTAGCTGAATAGTACAATGCTAATATTCACTCATTCACAGCATTGTTAAGTTAAATAATTATAAAACATTAGCATGAAATAGTGAAATTTTGCAACTTGTTATTACTAAGTTCAGTGTGTGAGTGAAAAATATATTTGAATTTGAGAAATGTTTTTATCTTTTTTTTTTTACTTGCTATGCATAAAAAGGCAACTTCTCCATGGTATGTTGATCAAAAAAGAAAAAAATATTTTTGACCCACCCTAATATTCATTTCTTCAGGTTATGAGAAATAAGATTGATAAACTTGTTAGATAATATTGAAAATTAATAGCTACTTAAAATGTAATATTAAGATTTTTTTTATATATATATATGAGACAAATTGTTAACTGTCATCTTATTTATAGTATAAATTTTTAAAAATCTAATATTTTAAATTGTATTAAAATAACTTTTAATGTTGATTTCGTATTACTTAAATAAAATAAAAAATTTAAATACTTTTAATCCTTTTTTTTCCCCAAAGTTTAATGCATTGAATCCTCTCTCATTATGTTTTTATTACTTTATTTTTGGTGTAGTAAAAAGTCTATTTCAAAATTAATATTTGTAAGAAAAGTAAACAGATTACTTAAATTCTTTGTTTCCAATCATTTCTAGAAATGCTGACAAGTACTCAGAAGCTAGTAGATGTCCCCTTATGGCAGTTTTAAGTGTAATTTTTGAACTATTGGAGTTATTTGCACTAAATTTTTTGGATTTAGGGATAATTTTCAATGATGGAAATCTGTTATCTCCAATTATTTTTGTATTACTGTTTTTTTTTATAATTCTTCCAAATGTAACTTAAGCAAGCTGTCAATCAATAAATTCATTTGAACTGAAATGAAATTATATATTTTTTTAAGGCTTCACCTGGAAATTTGACTTCTGTTGAAGATTTGCTTTTTGATCACAATTCTTACGCTATGCCACAAAGAGGTTTATTAGCAGTTAAAATTACAAATGAAAGTAATGAAATGGTATGTTAGAATTTGTTTTATCTATTTTATTTTAAAAAATTTGAAAGGGAAATTTTTAAATATTATTTCAATCTCAAGCTTACAAGTTGATAGTTTTATCTGTTCTTTTAAAAATTATCACTTTGTATTGACCCAGTTACAGTATTTTTTGACCAAAAATGTCCAGCTACTAGGTGGGGTAAACTCGGAAAGTCCTGAGGCATATATTAATATGATGTTAGCTCCCCCTTTTGCATTGATAACAGTCTGCACTTGTCTGTGGAGACTTTCCACTAGCTTTTAATAAGGTGTCATCGGATTAACTTCCAAGTTTCCATCACAGCTGAAGTGAGTGATGGCAGTTATGGTGATCAATTTAGATGGCTATATAATTTGCATTCTAATTAGTTCCAAAAGGGGTTCTTTGGAATTTAAATCAGATCTATGAGAAGGCCAATCCAATTTTTTGAACACCCATTTTGTCAAACTATGACCATGAAAATCATGATGTGGGAATAGAGCAGTTATGTTGCTGAAAGAGAAATTGACCGGCCCCAAAATATTATAATGGAATTGGGAGAGCAGATTGTCCAGAAAGGCCTCATACATTTCAAAGTTCATGTTCCCAACAACAGGAACTAAAGCTGTGTATGGCTACATTCAATAATTTTTTTGGCTTTCGACTTTTTTGTAGTTTTACTACTTTGAAGTTTCCACTTCATAATTGCATCATTTGCTATGGATTTTAACTTCTGTAAAATGTCCGAAATTTCACAAAATGATTTCCTATAAATATGATCTAATAAACCACTGCCATCACTTTTACAGCTTTTGGTTATGCATCAAATTATGCCACTTCCCAGATCTATTTATTTAGGGGGTGTTGGGATGCTTTTGGCCAGATAGTGTATATGTATAGGAAAAAGATAGATACTGTAATATTATAGCTTTTAGAAATTTCATAGCAGTAATTTTATTTCTTTGTTGCATTCAGTATTTTTCAATTTTTCTTGTGTTTAATTACAGGTATAAATTTTTAGTACAACAATGAACTTGTTTCTTATTTTTAAAAGATTTGTTATTTTTGTCAGTATATAGGAATAACAATTTTCTAACAATATTATAATTTTTTTCTATTTTATTCTATTGGGACATCACTTTTTCTACTGAAGTTTATGATTTCTTCAATTCATCAATCTGAATTTTTTTTTTTTAATTTTTTGCTTATAACATTCTTTTATACAATTTTCTGTCTTATATTTATTTTGTATGAGTAGTATGTGGTGATGTTTATTCTTTTAGTCATATTTTAGTTTACTTTAAAATCAACTTTGTTCACAGTAGTATCTAATGATATGAAACTTGGATATGTGCTTCCTTCTTAAATTTCTGGATTCTTAAGGAACAATTTTGTACTATTATTAAAAAAAAATAAGATTTGTGTTAAAAAGATTTAATTTGTTTGCCATCTTTTAAATGTTATTTATTATAAGAATATTTTGGATTATTTTTTAGACATGCCGATTTCCTTCTTTTAAACATAATAAATATGTTCATCAGAATTTGTGTAAAAATATAGGCTCCCTAAAGTAACATTGAAAATATGTTATCCAAAATCCATGTAAGATGAAATACCGATGTATATTTAGTTTAAGTAAATGTATAAAAAAAAATACTGACAGCTGTAAAAGTTGTGATATGTATATGAATTATATATACGTATGCAATTTTATCTAGCAATAAAAATGTAAATGCATAAGTACATAATTATTTCATGAAATTAAGTAACAAAAAAATCTGTTGAATTTAAAACCAATAATAAAAAACTCATAAATAAAAAAGTAGATTTAAAAACAATATTTAGTTACATAACTATTCATCACTGCTAAATAATATGTGCACTTTTTTGCAACAGTTTAGTTATTGAATAAGGGGTTCTCCATCTGCAATGTCCAGTGTTGCTTAATTTCTCAATGGTAAAAACTTGAATTTTTTTATACATTGGCACTGAAAACTGCAATCTGTATAAGATCACTTATGGTCTCTTGGAAATTTATAAGACAGTAACTTAGAAATTGTCACATCAAATTCATTTTCAGAAAAGGAAAACTTTTTTTTTTATCTGTGTAACTGCAAATTCATGTAAAAAAAGCATGCAAGAAAATAATTGGATGCAATTAGTTTATAAACTAAATCACATTTAGTGTTAATTGTAAATTTCTTTGATAATCGGACTGTTATTTGTATAATTTAACTTCTGTTACTTGGATTGTAATTGAATCTTTTAATAAAAATTTTGGGTGTCAGATGAATAATATTTGTTTATCCAGTTATGTCAAAATACAATTTGATTTATTTGTAAAGTTATAATCATTAAAAAATTCAAATGAATGTAGTCTTAGCTAAATATTTTGTATGCACTTTAAAAGGAAGGTGAGAAAAATTACTGATATATAATGGATTGAATTTTGGAATGAACTACTGGAATGCTATTTATACTTATTCATGTTGATTTTTATTATTATAATATTTCAAAATTCTATGAGATTGGTAAAGAATTTATCTATGAATATGATACACACTTGGAAAAGTCCAACTGTATAAAAATTTGAGGGATTAATTTTCTTATGTGTCTTAGGTTGTTGGTGTTACTTTTTGTGATCCAATACTTAGAGAGTTTCAAATGTGTCAATTTGTTGATAATCCTCAGTTATCTACCCTACAGGTATGTATTTAATATTATATTTGTAAATTCTTATTTTATTTTGTGCGCTACCTTTTCTAAAAGGTTAAGAACCGAATAAAAAGAAGTCCTTAATGCCTATATGCTAGTGCTGATTTTTGGTTTATAGATTATTTTAAATGAATATCACATTAGAAATAATATTAGAATTTTTGCAGTCCTTGCATTCTTAAAACCATGATCAAGCAAGAAGACTGACATCCAAGTTGAAATTCCCTCTACACTCCTGTGGGTTTTTTAACTTTAAAAACCTACATGACATGCCCCTTCAGGATGCTTTTGTTTTCTTTTTTTAGTATTGACCCTCCTACTTGTGTAGGATAGAATGTAAGCATCCTGTTGTTGCAGTTTTATAATTTAATAATTTGTATTGAAACTGTAAACTTGATTAATAACTGTATCACCTAGTGGCTGAGTGGTAGTGTATCGCGCTTCCAATCCACAGGTCCAGGGTTCAAATCCTGGGCTGGGCAAAGTTGACTCAGCCTTTCATACCTTTAGTGGGTCGATAAATGAGTACCAAGCTTGTTTGGGAACTGAACACTGGGGGTTTTGCATCAGACTGACCACTTGACTAAAACATCTGCACATGCACCCCAGTGCCTAAGATCACATAAACTGAAATAGGCACAGTAGGCCTTGGCCCTCATAGGCTGCTGCATCACTGAGTTCAGTTTGAAATAATAGAATTGTGTGTTTTGTTATATATATAGTAACATATATATCTGCTTTTATCCAGTTGCTTCAGGAACTATTATCTTTAAATATGATTTAAAATTTTGGTTTTCCTAAAATTTAAACTATCGGTCAATTTTTCTTCTATATAAACTTTCTTTTTGGAACTCATTGCATATATTTTTAAAGCATGCAATTATAATATATTTTGTTATTATTCAAGTTTATATCCTTGCAAGTTTCAAGCCTGTAGTCTAATTAGTAAAGTAGCAGCTTGTAGTTATAAATAAACAGATTTTTTAATGGGTTTTAGCAGCTTTAATGTGTATTAACAGAGGTTGTTGTATATAAAGTTTGCTTGGGCCTTCAAGTCCTCATTTGAATGTAAAGGAAGAAGCATGAGACATTTTCATGTATAATCTTTATCTGTTGTGAATATTTTAAAATTAATACTTACAAGGGGAGGGCACGACTAAGGAAATTCATTTGGGATTGAGACTTGGTGTAATAGTAGTACTCCTTTAGGGTGTTCACCCCTCAATGTAATTCTGCTGAATGGCCAGTCAATTTGGAGAAATCAGCCTTCGAAATTCATGCTTAGCTTTTATACAATTAAATTTTAATTTTCCGCAAAGAGTTTGTAGCTTGATTGGTAAATCGTCTGCCTACTATGCGCGAGGTCAGGGTTCGACTCCACACAATCAACTTTTTTTCTTCAATTCGTTTAATTATTTTTTCAAATTAAGTTTATTTGTGAAAAGTTTATTAAATATTTAATGATATTATATGTAATTATTTTGTATGTTATAAACTAAAAAAAAAAATTAATAAATTTATTACTTAAATTATTTATTAGTAAAAATATATTTAAAATTAATTAATTATTATTAAGAATTGTTATTAATAAGAAATATCATTAATTTATTAAAACTATTATTAAAATTATTAATTTATTATTAAAATTATTTAAATAAACTTATTAGAATTAAATAAATTTATTTCAAAAGGACTTATTAAATATTCTATAAAATAACTAATTTAAAAATAATATATATATTTTATAAATTATTTTATAGTATATATAATATTTTATTTATAGTATATTGTATTTCACATTATAAAACTATTTGTAACTACCTTTTATGTAAAATATCATTTAATATTTATTATGTATTTTGTTATAAATATTATTTATTAATCTATATAAATAAAAATGTAATGTGTGTTTGTTCAAAGCCGATAATCTCCAAAACTACTGGACCATATCCTCTGAAATTTTGACATAACGTTACATTTGAATTCGGACAGGTTCTTATGTACTTATTGTTTCGTAATTCTCTCTAAATTTTTTAAAATTTAATTTTTAAGTGATTTTCTGGTGTAATGATGTCGTATGATGCCACCTTTCTCACTGAATGGAAAATTTATACTTTACAAGCAGTTTTTCAAGATTATTACATATTTTTACTTTAGCTATGTTTATCGGTTGGAATATTTATCCAATTTTTCTCTTTGATACTTAATTAGGATTATTTTTCGAATAAATCATTTTTTTAATGATTATTCTCTTAACAACTAAAATTTTGTTTCATAACTTTGGCAACGTTTGGATAGTATTATCGCGAGATATTTATGTGTGTGATTTTGCTTTCAAATTACAGCTTACTTCTCTCGGAATTTATTAATTTCTTGAAAGAGCGAACACTATAATTTTTACAAACCAAAACTTCTTATTGATAAGGGTATTTCAGTTTTTTATCACTGCAATTAACGTTAGTATTGTATTTACGTTTTCGTTACCTGCTTTAGATAGTATGAAATCAATATCATGCATATTAGTATTTTATCTTTCTCTCCCGTAATCCTTTTTTTAATTCAATATATAATTTTTTATATTTTTGTACTTGCGTTTTTTTTTTTTCTTTTTGCTTCCAATTTGCGATGTTTTAATTTGGCCAAATTAATCGACGACATTGTTCTTAAATACATCTTTTTTTATCTGTATTTGACATTTTTCAAAATTTTGATGTTCCTCTGAAATACGAAATAAAGATTTTCTAATATATATTTTGTGTTTGT
Source organism: Trichonephila inaurata madagascariensis (assembly GCA_019973955.1). NCBI lineage: Eukaryota > Metazoa > Arthropoda > Arachnida > Araneae > Nephilidae > Trichonephila > Trichonephila inaurata. The sequence goes on along the minus strand of BMAV01019736.1, from coordinate 221,475 downwards.
ATGAAACTGTTTATATTGATTTTATCAAAATATTGAGCCTTATTTTATTTTTGATATCTTCTTAAGATTTAATTTTATTTTATAACTAGCTATATCACATGTTGCTCTGGCTCAGTCAGGTTAAAAAGACTGGTGCACTACAAGGTAAATAATACTCAAAAATTGAACCAAATAAAAGAAAGGGTTCTTACGTATTATTGCAGCAATCACCAACTCTATTATAACTCGCCAAGTCGGCAACCCCGATTTCCTATGTGTTGTATTGGCAACCAGATGCTTCATTTCATATAATGTCTCCAATAGGTTGCGATAATGCATAAGTACCATTTGCTTTTGTCAGGTACATAGCTACCGCTGTATCAGCTGTACCATATTGAAAAGAGCCCATAAAAGAATTTTGATACAGGGCTCACTCGGAACTGTTTTGGAATTTCATGTGTCTTTATTTTAACCTTTAAGTGTGTGCAATTGGCTTCAATGCATAAAATTGCTTTACAGAAAATCTAACTTGAGTCATCATACTGGCCAAGTAAAAGCAATGTTGGTAGTAATTACATATCAAACTGGAATAGACATTGAAGAATGAGCAAAACAGACAAATGGCTTAAGTACCTGTTGATGAAGCGGGTGGTCGTAAGATTGTAATTATTTTTGGTACTTATGTACTATCACCAACATTCAAAATAACTTGCCAAGTTGACAGCCCCAATTTCTCATGTCATGTATGTGCTGAATTGGCAGTTATGTGCTTCGTTTCATATAATGTTACCAATAGGTTGCGATTATACGTAAGTACCTCATTTTTCCAAATTATGCTTTTGCATTTATAACGATAGTTGTTCTTTTTATGTCAGTTAACGTTAGTATTGTATTTCATTTTTCAATTTATTTTAATGCTTGGGATATATACTTTAGATGATTCTTTTACATAAGGTACTAATTTTAATTTAGTACTAGCGTATTATCGCACAATCACCAATGTTCAAGATAACTCGCCACTTTGGCAATCCCAATTTTGTATGTGCTGAATTGGCAATCATGTGCTTCATTTCCTATAATGTCACCAATAAGTTGCGATAATATGTAAGTATCTTTAATTCTGTACATTATATTCTATAACATTAGATTGTCCACAATACACCATTTTGGCGTGATTTCAAAATCATGCCAAAAACGGGTAGCCTACCAATATGAAATTAATATTTTGAGTTATTTTAGCCTGTTTTATCTTTCTCTCCAGTAATCCTTAATTAAGTCAAAATAATTTTTGTTTTTTTTATATTTTAGTACTTACTTTTTTTTTCTAATTATGTACCTACCGCAAATATTTTTTTGCACATCGCGATGTCTTTGGCAAAATTAATCAGTGGGATTTTTCTTAAATACGTTTTCTTATCTGTTTTTGACAATTTTTTAAATTTTGTTTGATGACTGTCTGAAATACGAATATTTTATAATATATATATATATATTGTGTTTGTATGAAAAGGTTTATATTAATTTAATCAAAATATTGAGCCTTCTTTTATTTTTGATATCTTAAGATTTAATTTTATGTTATAACTAGCTGTACCCAGCTATATGTTTATGTGGCTCAAAGACTGGTGCACCATAAAGTATGCCATGAGGCGTACAAAAGTAATAATACACAAGAATTCAAACAAATAAAAGAAAAGGTACTTACGTATTATTGCAACAATCACCAACTCTATTAATAGCTTGCCAAGTTTGCACCCTTGATTTTTATGTGTCGTACACGCTAACATTTTATATACATATACCTATTGGTGCTATATTTTATATAATATCACCAATAGGTTGCAGTAATTTTGCAAGCACAAAAATAATTTCAAAGTACATAAATAAGTTCATAAAATAATCAAAAACATATTATTGAGGGGCAGTCTTGTACTGAAAAAAAAATTACTACATGAATTTGAATCAAAAAGCTGTCTTAAACAAATAAAATATACCCAAAAATAATGAAATGGCTATACTCTGAAGTCCATGAAGGCAAAAGTTTAATTTTACAATTATTATTATTTTTTTTGTGTGTGATGTATTGCATTGCTATTGATCTGTGTATTTTACGATAGTGTCAATTTTGTGTGAGTATAGTTTATTTTTTCATTGTTCTTAATTTAGTTTTTTAATTGTTTTTCTTATTTCTTAGTGCAATTAGTGAGAATTCTGTTCTGTCAATTAATTTTCATTTGAAATCATGGTGAAATGCACCTCTTTGGAGTGATTTGTTCAAGTTGAATGAAATATTATGTTGATTTATTTGCATTTGAAGTTAAATATTTTGTTTAGTATTTTTATTTTTTTCCTTTTTTAATGTTCTGCGATTTTATATTTTTAAATTTAATCTTCACATTTTTAAGTCAATCAGGTTCCAGAGTCTGTTACATTTTGAATGTGGGCAGTCATCTTAGTTATTTTTTGATAAATTTCATTGCTATTGTGTGATCTGTGTCTTTAACGATGGTGTCGATTTTGTGCAAGTATATCATAAAAGTACAAATGTCCCAATTTTTCTGCGGATCATGCAAAATTTCTTATGTACCATCGATTTGTGACTACTGTTCTAGAACACACAAACTTATTTGTATATTAGCATCACCGTAACAAAATTGGTGCCATGCAAATCACATCTTGATATCAAAACAACAAAGATTCGAACATTTTTTTTATATGAAAAAGAACCAATCAGTCAGATTTGGGTGGAAAATAGTGATTCACATGGTGGCAATTTGGCTGCAATGATGCTAATATGCAAATGCCCACGTAACAAATAATCATCCATGTGAAAAGCAGTCTGTGTCTAGATATATAAGACACTGTTATAAAGATAGGCCCTTAAAGTTGTTGATAACAATTGCTAATGCTAATTGAATTGTGAATCGCAAGAATTATCAACACTTCATACATTTTTTGCTGTGAAATCCATGTCTATATTTGAATTTTCCTTGTGTATTCTACTGAAAATATATTCAGCCCAGCATACATGTATGGTTTATATTCCTCTCCTAACTTTGTTGGAGATGAAAGAATATATGATTGCAAACAATGCACAAATTTGATTTTGTTGTCACATGTTGCTCATGTCATTGATGATACTTCCCAGTGTTAATGACATTTTTAACATAGGCAGTCACATTAATTATTTTTTTCTACATTGCATTGGTATTAAGCTGTCTTTTGCTAGAGTTGATTTTATATGAATATAGTTAATTATTTCCCATTGTTTTTTATTTATTTTTCCTCTTCATTTCTCAGAGCAGTTGGCAGGAATTGAGCTCTGCCAATTAATTTCCATTTTAATTCAAATTATTTAGTAAAATTGACCTCTTCAGAGTGATTCGTTGAAGTGGAATGAAATATTCTGTTTCTCATTGAGTTGGAATTGAGCTGTGTTGATTGATGTACATTTGAAGTTAAATATTTTATTAGTAAGAGTATTTTTTATTTTGCCCTTTCTTTTTGTTCCTCATTTTTCCTTTTTTTCAGCATTTTGAAATTTTGTTTTTTTTTTCAAATTTTTTTTTCCTTTTAAGTGCAGTCAATTGGCTTCAGTACATAAAAATAATGCTTTGTAGGAAATCAAATTTAGGTCATCCTATTTGCTGGGCAAAAGTAGTGCAACGAGTAATTGCATGGCAAATGAGAAAAACAGATGAAGACGCAGCAGAGCAATATGCAGCCAGACTTGAGGATGCATGTTTGCGGGCACAGCAATTGCTTTTTACAACATCAAGTCTGCTCTCTTCTCGACAAAAGGAATACAATAGGTTACGAATAGCTGAAAGATGTCAATGAGAAACGGCATTTCATTGTCAAACATGACTTGGTGGCGAGTAATCTGACAATAACAGTCACATTGCATTCCAGTACAACCCAGGAGAAGATTATTGGTTGAGTCAGTATGTTCTCATCAGTGCAATTACTAAAATGTGTCATTATTGCAAGACTGAAATTTAGGGGAGAAACACAAAAGGAATGTTTTGTTCTTCTGGAAAAATTAAACTGCCTCAACTTGGAGAACCACCAGATCCATTAAAAACTTTGCATGCCAGATATATTGCAGAATGAAAACATTTCCTATATAACATAGAGAAGTACAATTCATATTTCCAAATGACATTGTTTGGAGAAATGTGCATTTGTAAACACACCTGTGATTTAACAGTGATACCCATAAGCATTGTAAAACTAACCCTTTGCTCTTGAAGAATCTAGAGTAGAGCCATTTAAAATTATCCTCAAGCTTGAGGCCTCCACTATGAAGATGATGTAAATAATTTTATAGTTTCATAACATAAGGATGAAAATAAGCCATAATAACTTCCAAGTATTTGGTTAACAAGTTACATAGGAAATCAGTTTAGGAAAGTTATGTGTATATATATTTTTCCACCCATCTGATATAGTAGTTAGTGATGCTCACTGCTGTGTTGTAGGACCTGGGTTCAAATCCTGGAGAAAGCATGGATGTTTGTAGATGTATAGTATCTTTGCCGCGTGTGGGTACTCTGAATAGCCATCGAGCTGCAAGTCCTCTCTAAATTTGGTGGAAGGGGAAGAGAGGTGGGAGGCCCCTGACCACCTCCAGATGTTCTCCCTCAAAATTGGGGTGGAACCAAGCCAAATTGTATTGTCACCTGCGTGATGCTCAAAGCTATAGCTAACAACAGGCATACATCTTAGCCCAATGCCACGATGAATTTCGTGGGTCTCGATCCAACACTGTCAGACAAGTGGCTTTAGAAACAACATTTATAAATTTTTTTATTATAAAAAATCATACCTCAAATGCAAATGTTTAAACATCCTAAAAATATGTGCTTTCTCTTTTCTTTCTTTTTAACCACACTGAGCCACAGCAACACGTGGTAGGGTATGGCTAGTATAAAATATATTTATAAAATTTAATACAAATATTTATATATATTTACAGTAATTTTTTTACTTTATAAAATACAAATTAATTACATAAAATATCATTTTATATTTAATAAACCTTTCATAAATAAATTTATTTAATTTTAAAAAATAATTAAATGAATTGAAGAAAAAAAGTTGATCGCGTGGATCGAACCCTAACCTTGCGCATAGTAAGCGGACGATTTTCCAACCAGGCTACGAACTCGTTGGAAGAAATTAAAACTTAATTGTATAAAAGCTAAGCATGAATTTCGAAGGCTATTTTCTCCAAATTGACTGGCCATTCGGCTGAATTACATTGAGGGGTGAACACCCTGATGGAGTACTACTATTACACCAAGTCTCGACCCCAAATGAATTTTCTTAGTCGTGTCCTCCCCTTGTTAGATAGCTTTTTGAGTGGCTGATTATTTTGCTCTGCACCATGTACAACCAGTTAAATAACAATGACTGCAAAAATATTTTGCAAATTATAATATTGCTTGTGAATAAAAATTAACCTCTGTCTCTTTTTTTGCCTAAATATTAATCAATGTTACAAAAATTTCCCACACAAAAACGAAATTCAATGAAATATTTTTATATATCAAATGCCTGTGTGGCCATTGGTTATCAAGTCATTAGGCAATGAACTCTCCAATATTTCTTCACAATAGAGTCCAAACTCTTAAGTGGAGAGCACACGTCTATATGAGCAATATTCTTGACTTGTCCAGAAGCACACAAAAAGGTAAGTCAATCAGATTAAAACGAAATAAATGAGCACAAAGGCAGTCATATCCAGTCAATATTCTAAACTCAGTCACAGCAGCAGCACAATGAGATTCCAAGACCCAGTTAGGTTTTAATAGCATCTTCCATGATTCATTTTTGGCAGCTGCATCTCGAAAGCATCTTTTATAGGAATTCAATGAAATATTAATGCAATTTAATCAGAAAAATGTTTTCATAGCTTAATGCAAATATTTTTAATTTTTACATCAGGGTTTAGTGATGTCCAGTTGACAAATTAATATTACTGCAAATCATGTCTTCACATCCTTTCCTGTATTTACTGTTGCATTATCTTGGTGACCCCTTAACTGCTAAGAGAAAATTACGTGATTTATTCCCAGTGCTGAATTTTTCACACAGATGTGCATAGTTGGGCTGTGTTTATGGGGGAGGGGTGTAAATTAGTGAATACTTTGTAAACACTGTCAATGTTTGTATTGCATTCCAAAGCCTTCACTCATCGCAGCACATCGCAAAAAATCATATTTCGGAAAAGCATATATATACGCCTTGGACAGTTAATGCACCTGCTGAGCGACGTGTATATATACGCCCAGGGCAGTTAAAAGGTTTAAATTAGGCTTTACTTTTCTTTCTATGACCCATTGAAAATATTGTCTCAATGTATATCAATGTAATGAAATTTATTCATTTACCCATGATTAAAATTAGTTTTACTCTTACCATGTTATCCAATTCATGTCCAAATTCCTGACACTTGTACCTTTTTCGCGCCTTCTTTACACGACTAGTTCTGGGTTTTAAAAGATCGTAAAAATAGTTGCTCAACAGATTTTTTTTATTGAATAGTATGTGTCTGTATAGTATGTTATCTATGTTCAAAATATTGAAATATTATAAGCTATCCATTACATGTGATATATTACAAGTTACTTCTTTTAAATATTAAAAAAATAAATTAGTATTAACACTATTTTATTACTTTTGATTTTGTCAATTAGTACGAGTACAGGGGCAGGCAGTTATTTTGGCTCAGGGCCACTTTGTGGAAGCAGAGCTATTAAAGTGACTGCATTCACTAGTTAATTTTGCATCTATGAAAAGGTACAAATTGTAACTTAAAAATCAATAAATATGTTAAAATAATTGCAGTTTTATTCAATTTGCTTATTGTGCTAATTTCATATATACAGCTGCGAGCACTTTTAATTTTGGAATAAGTTTAATGAGACAAATATACCCTATCGCACTTTTCTACAATTTTTTTAAAATCAGGAGTGAGATTGCTTGTTGAAATTCTCATCACACCCTGTAAGTTAATGTCAGCCAACTTACATCCATATTTACTGTTGATTTTTGTGTAAGAAAAACTTTACTCATAAATTTATGTTAACCCACATATAGAGAACATTTTCTGGTTGTCTTTACGGGCCGCAAAATACTCTTTAATAGGCCACTATTTCCCCACCCCTGATGTACATTAAATGTTTTTAATGAAATTCAAGAATCATTCAGAGCACTTTTCTAAGTAATGCACTAGAACATTTTAACATTGACATTGTTCTATCATTTAATTAGGAAGTGGTTCAAAATCAATTTGCAATTATGTTGAACTTGTAAATTTTGTATTAGGAAATTTGGGCATAAGCTCAAAGCTGAATGTTTGGAAAAAAGCAGAAAACTGATCTTGTTAATCAAGTTCTGTAATTTTTCATTGCATTTCATTTTTGTGCATCTGTGTATGTTAGTTTATACAATGCATTAAAATAAATTTGGTTTACTTAAGTCTTCCTCTTAATCTTTTAGTCAGTCATTGCACAGTTAAGTCCTCAAGAATGCCTTTTACCTGTTATAAAAAATAAACGAAATGAATATCCATCCAAATCTGTTGTTGATGAAATGCTTAAATTGCATAATATAAGTAAGACTGAAACTGGTAAGTATTTTTGAAAGCTTTTTGTTTAAACAATTTTCCCTTTCAAGTGATATATGGCTGATTCTTTGCTAATATTTTGATCATTTAGCAGTTTATTTTCTTTTGGAATACATATATAGAGATCTTTTAGTGTCTTCCCCAATAGTATAAACATTATTGTAGTGCAATCTAGTGCATGTATTAACTTTGTATTGTTTCCTTAATTGAAAAGTGTGGGGGGGGGGGCATTAGCTGAGTATTGGTTACTTGTAAGTAGATTTGTCGATGTTTATTTATGATTACTGTTCTATATTGATGGGATTCATGAGGCAGGAAATCTTGTTTATTAAACATGGTAAGACACACAAACATTCACATCTTAAGCAATAGATAGACAAGGAAGGGACGACACTACACATATAGCAGAAGCTACAAGCAGTGACATTTCACTGGACAAACACAAAGACATAAAGGGATGAGCACAAAAAGACTTTTGCTTTTTATACTGGCTGTGAAGATCGCGTGACTTTTTTGTAACAAGAGCTGTGATCAGTTAAAAACAAGCGGAAAAGAGATTTTCTGATATAATATGACTATTTGATTATGATTAAGATTAGGGCATTAGTTTTTTGAACCTAAGAATTAAAAGCTTATTTAAAAATTATTAAAAAAGAGTTAATTAAAAGGATGCTAAAGGGAATTATTACATTTATATATATATATATATATAAACTGGATAAGATATTACAAAAGGTAATTCAGGATATGTTAGACCAGTGATACTCAACCTACGGCCCACTGAGCCTTTTTAAGTGATTCAACCATGACCCATTGCTCTGAGAAATTCACTTATTTAAGAACAATGTATTAAAAATTTGATGGGAAATGCTTAGAAAAGTAATCAAATATATCAATTTTGCTGTCAATGCCGTATGACTGAATTGATATTGTTTTTCTATTTGTTACGGTTAGTGATGACAGTTTTATGGGTGGAACTAATTTTTGACTATCTTTCAAACCTTGCAAGTGAAAAATATCTGAACGATTTCGAGGTTGACTGTTTTATATTGAAAAACAATCATGGATCAGTACTTGTTTGATTTGTCACGGAAGTGCTGTATTTAAAAATACCAGTAAACAGGACTCGTTTAATGACACTTTTCCTCCAAGATCTCTTTTAAGAGATGTAAATAGGCTTTATTGAATATTCTTTCTAAAATCTATCTATTCTTGAATATCGAATATTATTTTTCTCTAATCATTGTTACAATGCCATCAGTATTCACTGTAACTGCAATATCATTCTGTTAAAACAAATAAGAGCCCAGTAATCCTTACTCTACTCAGCATACCAAACAGTTTCTTGGTCACAATGAAGATAACATTCTTTCGAAGTTCTTCGGAATTGTTGTCATTCCAGCTATGAATCTAATTTAACAAACTTATGACTAAAAAATGTAAAAATTCTCAATATTAATGATGTTTTAAGAACTCCACAATAGACCCATGATTTCGGGTTATGAACGATGAAATCCATGCTGCAAATGAACATCATGTGAGGAGAATCTAGTAAATATTAATATATTTGTAAGTGGGTTTACCTTTTATAATATGATGTGAAGGTTTCTGCTGTCAGATTTCATTCTGTCATAAATTTCTGTATTAGAATGTGTTTTTCAATTCTTGTATATAAATTTAATTAGAAGTATTATGAGTTAGATATTAAGTGTGCTTATATTTTGAGTTAGATATTAAGTGTGCTTATATTTGTATGCAACCTTAAAGGAAAACTTTTAAGTTTTTGTTGTAATAACTAAAATTTCTTTATTTGTACTACTTTCGTATCTTGTAGAATTTACAGAATCATCTGTTACTACTGACTTAAACAGGTTGCTTCAACTTGGGGAAGAGGAAACATTTCATAATGCTCATACAGGTTAGTGTTCTGATTTTAACTTTTTAATATAGATTCACATATAATTTTACACAATAAAGTAAAAGATGGCTATAGATTTTGTAATGATAAATATTGTTTAAAAAAATTAGTTGATTGTGTATTGTTAAAATTGTACCGTAATACGGGATGATTATTTTTTTTCTAAAAAAATATACTTATCAAAGATTATTTTGCGAGATGTATGTTTGAAGAAACTTATTAAAATTTGGAATTCTTGCATTTAAGGTATGTGTAAAATGATGTGAAAATGAGGGACAAAATGTTTAAATTTTCAGATGCCCTATGTCACTTTTTTTTTTTTTTTATCTTTAGAATAGTATTTGTGGCATAAAGGATGGTGGTGTTGAGCACTGACTGAGAGAAATAGAAGGAACCTATAAAAGATAATAAAGAAAAGAAAAAAATGCTTTTCTTAACTTTAAACTTGCAATATTTTGCATGCTGTTGTAGGTAAAAATTTAAATTAAAAAAAAACTAAAAACTCTATATTTAAAAAATGCAGAATTATGATAGCTTTTATGTTACTTTTTATTCACATCTCTATGGCAAATCAAAACTTTAAACTTACTTATCTTTGAAAGATAAAATAATTAGTTTGTCTTCATTTAAAATGCTAATGTTTTTTTTCTATTGTGCCTAATGCTTTAAATTTTTTTAACCTATTGCTAATAGTACATGTTACAAAAGTTGGTATGTATTTTTGAATCAAAGCAATATTTATTTTTTTAAAAAAATAATTGAACTCAGAATTTATACATTTTTTAAGGAATTTTCAATAAACATTCATAAAAAAAAATTATTGTACGAATACCAATCATGTTATCGCAAAACCCATACCAACTTTTGTTAAATATATTTTGACATGCTTGTAATTCAAATTTCATGCATGCACATAAATTGTTGTAGGAGGAGTAGCATTTTAAAATCGCTTCGCAATTTATTTATTTTCCCTTAAAAAATTAAATGGCTAGCTGTGTATGAAGCTTTTAGCACAAAATCTGTTTTACATAGTATACACACATAGGATGCAACCAAACAAATTTTGAAAATCCTTAAATTAAAATTTTTTGCTTAAATCATACCATGTTGCCATAATAAGGTTGAATGTTGTAATGCTGGTTAAATGATGTATTCATAATTACCGTATTTCTTCAAATTTAGCTGCATCCCAAGTTCTCAACACGTTTTTGTGAAAAAACAAGTAATGTAAAATGTTTATCGATTTCCAATATTTATGAAATATTTTTTTAATTTAAAATGAGAACTAATAAGAAGTGAATTATGAATTTATTTCACTGGTATTAAAAAATTAAGAATTTTTCCATTTCAATGGGATGGAAAGGGGTGATTCTCGGATGCACTCAATTTTCATTAGCTGATTATATTGGGATAGGAGTGGGGAATGCGGCTTAAATTCGAATAAATATGAATTTTTCTTTTAGTATTTATATTTAAATTCCAAACCCAAATAGCTAACAATTACTACTGTAATGCAATTTCTATATGTTGAATGATTTTAGTGTGGATTTATCTATATTTATGGAGGGCTTCATTTATAAGGAGATAATTGTATGGATTGTGTTAGTGCCATCAATTTGAATAGATTTGTTACACCATAAATTCTAACAGTTACTCATTCAATCGTTTGAATACATGAAAACATTTTTAATTGTGTATGTATTGCATTAAGTAGTGAATTCTGTTTTAATTCCAAATTATGTATTCTGTAGAGGCATATGGAATGAAAGTAGCTCATCACTCTATGGGAGCTATACTTAAATATTTGGGGGTAAGTATTTTAATTTATAAAACAAGTAATTGAAGACATTACTTTTTACTCACTGTTTTACTAAGATCATAAAAAGCAAAATGTTAATAAATATGTATTTTTAAGTATTAAACATTATCTGGATTTACTTCAGTTTTTGAAAATTAAAAATTTGTTTGTGCTATGTTTATGTTACTTATTTTTGCTTATTAACTTATTTTATCCAAGCTTAGAATTTTTAATGATAGAAACTGTGTTCAAAATTGCCACTTCAGAAATTCCCTTAGATGAGTACCAATTGCACTAACTGGATTAGCCCTAGTGATCTTTTCTGTTCCTTTGAGATTTACTGTCTTTTATAAATAGGAGTGTTACTCTAAGGCAGGAGTGGGCAACTGTTTTGGCTCAAGGGCCGCACCTTTTTACAATGACTGCATTCATTAGTTAACTTTGTATCTTAGAAAAGGTATGAACTGTCCCATAAAAAATCAATAAATATAAGTTAAATAAAATTGTGGCAGTTTTATTCAATTTATCTACTGTTCTAATTTCATATAATCTACAGCTGCAAGCCCATTTAATTTTAGAATCATTTTAATGAGACCAATGTATCCTATCACCCTTTTTTACTACTTTTTTTTAAAATCCTGTGTGAAATTGCTTGTTGAAATTCTCATCACAGCCTACAAGTTATTGACAGCCAACTTGCATTTGTATTTACTCTTTTTGATCTTCATACAAAAAAACTTTGCTTACAAGTATATGTTGACCAAATATAGATAACATTTTCTGTCATTTTGGTTTTCATATTGTCTCAGGAGACCACAAAAAAACTTCATGGGCCTGTGGTTACCCACCCCTGCTCTAGGGAATCCTTTTTTCAGCCCACCATATGTTTTATGTCTAGATCACAGATGCAACGATACTCCTCACAGTTTGCTAAATCTTACGTTATATCCATTATTACCCAAACAGATCCAAAAGTAACATGTCTGCATTTGAAATGCTGAAAACCATTTCCATCTTCATCCCTGCGAATCCCAATTACATCTTCCTCGATTACTGCGGTTCCTCTCTGTAATCCAACTCTGGCAGGCTTGCCTCGCACATCTTCCATCGTAGCTACCATATCATCTGTATCTCAGCCATCTATTTCCATATCTAATATTCCATTTTCCACATCAAATTATCTTGATTCCTCTGTTGCATTATCCTTATCAACCAAAGGGTACTTCTTTTCTTCAATGTCTTTCAAATTTAAAGCCTTACTATTTTGAATTCAGTTATTTGTTCCTGTACTTAATACTAGTCTCCATGTCCAGTAGCCAACCTTCCTTTGTTGCATCTACTTTATTACAGAATTGAAAACAGTATGTAAAAGAAAAAATAAGGAAGTGAACTTCCTAAAGTAAATCTTCCTGCACTATAATACCAAATAAACCCAAAATATAAAAATGACACAAATCTTGGACAAGGACATGATTTTATGACGTAGATGAATGATTGCTAAGACCGGCTTCATGTATATTTTGACACCTTATAGAAAATAAAAATGCTGATTTCTTTTTGGTTATCATATTTGATATAATTTACTATTTATTTGGCTTGTCCTTATTTTTTTTTCCATGGGCATCATCATTTTTAATAATTATACATTTTCCCCCTTTTAGGATTGAAATTGGTTTTGATTTATATATGGTTTCATCTTTCATTATGAGTCAGTTAAAAAAAATTTTTCTATACTAAAGCTGTTTGGTGCAGCATAGCTTAATTTGGCTGTTACACCATAATGCTCCTAAACTCTCACTTCTTTGTATCACTTGTAAAAATTTTGTATCTTGAAAATTAATAAATCTATAAAACTTTTCTATTATTAACAGTCAAGTTTATAAAAATTTTGTTTTCATCTGTTAAATCAATTATTTTTGCTGTAGCAAATTAGTACTTCCCTTTTTTTACTCTCCCAAATGATTAGATTTGACCTTTTATATTGAAAATTTGCATTTCTTTTTTATTTTAATTAAATTATTAAAACAAATTAAGTAAAAATTTCATTACTTATGTCTTGTTGATGCAGGCCATAGTTATCTGATGTTTTATTAATTTTATGTTTTACAATTTTCTTTTAGTTAATGTCTGATACAAGCAACCATGGTCAGTTTGTTCTTTCTATATTTAAATCTGAATTATTTGCCAAAGTTGATCTGTCTTGTGAACTTGGACTTGGTTTGTTTCCTGAAATGAAATCAGGTATGTTTAATATTTTTTACTGATTTCTTCTAATGGTATTTGTATTTTTGAAATTTGCAGAAGAGTGTCATAATGTTGATAAATGATATATAAACCTAGTTACGTTGTTTTTGTCATATAACTTTGAATTTCATGCTCATCTTTTAAGTTGTTTTGCTTGGAGAGGGAGATGCCACCTCGGGTGACTTCCTTATCGCTGGACCAAGGTTTCGAAACTTTGCAATAACCTTTGTGCAACTTCAAAATTCTATATTTAAAAAAAAATCTTATTAATATCAATTTAAAAAAATAAAAAGTCATCGCTAATACCCCTGATGTTGTTTTGTAGTGCAACATTAATCAAAAATCAATTTAAGTGACTTAATAAAATATCTCTTTGTGTCATATTTTAATTTTTCAGAAAATTGACCACTCCCTTTTGAGGATACTAAAGATATTTCATGAAATAACTTGCATCTATTGAAATATAATTTTAGAAGCTCAATTTTTGTTGAGTTAGCTTAATTTATTAAAATAATATGCTGTTAATTCATAAATTTCTTCTTTTTCATTTTCATACAATGTAATTATATATGGAGATTAATCTGTATAGAAATTTCACTGTAGAGTTGAACAATTACAATCTAAGCCTTTGTGCAGAAATTTTAAAATTATTCCTTAGTCTTTTTAATTTCTGTTTTAGAAAAAATATATTTAAACATATTTCATGAGTTTTTTTGGGTACTTGGCTGAAAAAGAGTTTGGGAGAAAGGGGAGAAATGGCTTAGCATGGAAAAAAATGGGCAAAAAAATTGGTGCAGCAAAACTCTTTTAATAATAGACATGTATGTAATATAATTGAGTTTTTAAATTTAAATAAAGACTAATGAATATTTTTCATATGTAAAATGTGTAAAGAAAGTTTTTTACCTCAGATATGTTCACAATATGCTGTGACTTTTTTTTCATCCTTGTAAAACCTAATTAGTATGAAACATTTATATTTAAGCATATATATATATATGTTTATTGTATAAAAGTTTGATTGTATATTTTTTTTTATTTTGTACTTAAAATGTGTTGCAATGAAACTATTGTGCCATTTTCTTTAAGATAAATAGAGTTAAGAATATTTTAAAAACAAGTAAATATTTATCAGTTTTTGATTCAACAAAGTAAGTTTTGAATATTAGAGGAATTAATTCTTTTACTAAAAATGTATGTTTAAAGATAAATTTAATCAAAAGGATTTATTCCTTGTTTAATTTTAGTTGTAATGCAAAATATTTATTATTTGGACCTGGTTATTTTCTGCTGTTAAATTTTTTTACTATAATCTTTTTAAATATAATGAATGCTATTTTAACTTTATGTTAGATATAAGTCTTACTTTTGTAATTGTATTTCTGTTTCTTTTGTTTCAGATTTTCACTTAAAGACATATCTTTTTGGTTTCCTCAATTCCTGTTTTACTGGTGCAGGGGAAAGACTCTTAATTCAGTGGATAAAGCAACCATTAATGGATATCAGAAAAATAGGTTTGTTGAAAAAAAATGTATCGCTTATATTTTGTAATTTTATATTCATTAATTTTAAACTCCCTTAACTTCAATTGATTACAGTTATAAATAGTTAAAGTACTAATAATAAATTTGTAATATGTAAAGGTAAAAAAAATTTCTCGATGTTGAACGACTTTAAACTTTTCTTATAAATAATTAATGGATCAATCATGTCATCTCATATATTTATTTTTGGATTGTCTGATTAATCATTATGTGTGCAGTTTTTTTTTTCTTTTCTTTTTTTTATAATATAAATTCCATTTATTTTATAAGGGAAATTGTGGGCTTATAGAATATTAATTGAGAAAATATTTTAATATAACATTTTTTTTTATTCAACTTTTTCTTAGAATTATTGATTACTTAGGCTTTTGTTATTGTTTTATATATAAACAAGGAAATGTAGCAATGTGCAATCGAAAAAAATTTCTTCCAAGAGAGATAATGTAGAGTGTTTCATTTGTGAATAGGGAACAAATATTTGTTCTTTTGGGCTCAATTTGTTTTTTATAGTCAAATGACTAAAACTTTTTTCTACTGAATAGTTCTGTCCCATCTTCAATTATTACAAAACTTACTGTTGAGATATCTTCTCATGTAGAATCTATCTGTGTGCTATATATTTTAAAATGTATCAAATTGGTTGCTGAAGACCATTGTCAAAATCTTGGAATCTTTAAATTAATAACAATCTATGTAACACAAACCTCATTATTTTCTTAGGAAATCACTACATTCTACTTGACAAGATGTTATTCTAACAAGGTTGTGCAAATTTGACCTAAGACTTATGCATAAATATCTTTTTTTTAAAAAATTTTTGGAGAAGTTTCCTGTATGAGTAATCATTGTCGTTGTCCACTGAAGGTGACACACTTTGAATTTTCCACTTTTAACTCTGTTTCAACCATTTTAAATCTTGAACTTTAATATTGGATTTCCCTCTACTACTCATATAGTTTTTTCCACACATTTTTAAATTAAATGTTTTTTCATACATTGTACAAAGTTAGATTTTTTTTTCTTGTTTATTAAATGCAGGATTTTTAGCCATATGTGTGCGCCCAATATGTCCCAGGAGGACTTGTTGCAAGAAACTCAAACCAAAATTAATGAATGGACTAAAAAAGTTGAGCCATAGATATTTTGAATTGTAAGATTGTGTGTTTTTACTCATAGTGATATTAAATTCGAACATAATTTTTAGCATAGTTTTCTGATAAAATATGAAAATAGTGAGTCTATTATTTATGCAAATGCATATGCAAATAATAATTATTATAATGTTTTCATATGCTAACTTGCAATGCAAGGAGCGATTCATCCCATAAAACTTTCTTTGAAGAAATACCATAAAATCCAGCGTATTTAGTGCACTTTTAACACAAAAAATAACATCAAAATTTATGAATGCTCGTAATACGCCAGGTATAAAAATGAGGGCTTTAAGAATAAAAGAAAAAAAGATGAGCATTAAAAAAAAGACTTCTATACATATCTAAATATTTATTTTAAAAAAATTACAAACCTAATGAACTTAGAGTTATGATTCTAAAAATATACTATTTTTTCAAAGGCTTGGGATAATACTTCGAATAATTGTCTTCAAAGCATTAGAACACTGTATTCGTAAATTTCAAGTTTCTTCATAAAAAAAGGGGGAATGCGTTATATGGCGAATATACCTCAGAAATTAAAAATTGCATTTTGAAAGTATAGGTGCTTGTTGTACAGCAGAGCATGTTGTATGCTGGATTTTACTGTAGTTATATTTTGCATTACTGTTAGACCACAAACAATGATGTTTGCACTTTACTGTAAGATCAATGGAACAAAATAAATTGTTTATTTTAATAGTATCTAATTTTGTTCTTGTTACATGGTTTTATTTTACAGTTTTAAATATATATCAATGAAACTAAACTCATTCTTGTTTTTTAGAAGAGCGTTTGGATGTTGTGGAGATGTTTATGGGAGATCTTAATAAACGGCAAGCGATAACAAAAATTATTGCGAAGTTCACAGATATCGAAATGTTGTGCAGGAAAATTCAAAGGCGCAAAGCTGGTCTACAGGTATTTTTTAAATCACATTAGATAAGTATTATGTATAATGAACAAATAAATATACTTAGAATTGAGTGAATTTTTATGTAAGTCTTATAAGGGTTGGTGAATGGCATGGTAATGTTATTTCAAATGTTTGCTTCAACTTCCTGGTCACTATGCTTTGAATACTAAATTTGAATTTTTGGGATCTTTTTAATCTGTAAATTAAATCATTTTACAAATATATGCATAGAATAAATGTATTTACTTTTGATTTCTGTTCAATTCTTCGAAACTGCTTTTTAAATTTCCAATATTTCTTTGAAATGAAGTTAAATTATATTCTTTGTGATAGTTTATGTCAACCTATATACTTGAAGCATTTTTTTTCCTTTCTTTTGAAAATTTTGTGGTAATAATAAATATTAAATTGTTACTCACAGTGTGTTGATTTCTTTTAAAATTAGGATTTATATAAAATATATCAAATGTTGAAGATGGTGCCTATGCTCGTAGAGGCTTTGACAAAAGACTTTCCTCATAGATGTGTAGAAGAAATCTTCGTATCAGATTTTCAGGTGATTGCTCGGTTTCTGTTGACTTTAATGTTATGTCATACATGTACATATTGGATTGTGTTCATATTATTATTAATAAGGGAACTGATTATTAAATCGTATGTACAATTTGTAAATACTAATTCAAGTTTTAATCAGTTAATTTTTTTTGTATGTAGAAAATAATTACTGGAATGTTATTTTTTATGATGGAAATATGCTAATGTGTATTTTTATTAAATATCTAATTTTAGAGCATTTTTAAAGATTCACTTTTGGATTAATTCTAAGAAATTTTCAAGAAAATGGATGAAAACTTTTGTACAGAATCGCAGAGTATTCCATATATCCATATTTCATTTTTGTTGAGTCAATGAGTTGTTTCCCTCTTTGATTTCATACTTAAATTTGGTTTTGTTTAAATTAATTTTTTTCCATATTTTTAGTTCAAAAATACAATGAATGAGACATCAGTGAAAGATTTAATTAGAATTCTTAGGATAATAAAGTAAGAAAAATGCTATGCTTACAACCATTGGAAATGATAGTTCTCCTAAACTGACGCATCACAGTGTTAATAATCAGACTTGTGAAAATAGGATAAACTATATTATTAAGTCTAACAAAAAAAATTTCTCACTGAATTTGTGAATTTTCCATGTAAAATATTGAACAATTGTGTTCCTTCTTATTTATGTTTTTCTAACTAAACAAAAAAATTTACTTTTCCTTGAACTATTTCAGTCATATGAAAACCATTTTAATATATTTATTTTTTCATAACTCTGCAGGATTAATATTTAAATTAGAAGCTATGAAAATATGAGGGGACTATCCTTATGAAAGCAGTTTTGATCAATAAAAAAACTCCAGAATAAATATCTTTTAACTAATCAAAAGTGAACAATAAAATCAACACTTGGAGTTGTCTGGATTTGAGACATATTTATTTGTATATAAAATGCAATTTGTAAGTAGGAAGTATAATAACAGAAATGTGTTATGGTGTTGAGTATTTGAAAAAAAAAATACCCGATTGTTCTTTGAAGTACTTTTTTCCTGATACATTGCATTTTCCAACACTGTTCATATAAAGATTAGATACTTGTTGAAAAGTTATCCTTTGTTACAGATTTAAATTATATAGTATCGGCAAAATTTGTAATGGAAATTCAAACAATCAATAGAGAATTTTATTCTCATATTTGGCATTCTATAGGTTCATATTTAGTTCGCTTCTGGGGCGTTTTCTAAAACTTCAGATATCTAAGCTGCTATTATCTGAGAACTTTAATCAGTACAGGAGGACTTTTCAGAAGCTATCAATATTCTTACAAACATTGTCAGGGATTCATTATACCAAATTGGAAGAATTCTAAGGACCAAGAGACCCCCCCCCCTCCTTTTTTTTTTAAATAGTTACATTCATCCTACTTACTTCTCATGCCTTGTATTAAACTTAAAATTTAATACTAGTTAGGAACTAATAACTCATGGAAATTATCCTTTCTTTCAGG
Organism: Trichonephila inaurata madagascariensis; assembly: GCA_019973955.1. Lineage (NCBI taxonomy): Eukaryota > Metazoa > Arthropoda > Arachnida > Araneae > Nephilidae > Trichonephila > Trichonephila inaurata. The sequence goes on along the minus strand of BMAV01019736.1, from coordinate 202,240 downwards.
GTCTAGTCGGTCTGAAATTTACTGCTACATCCTAATATATATTATAAACGCAAAAGTTTGTGAGGATGTTTGGCCGTCTTTCACGCAAAAACAACTGAATGGATTTTAATGAAACTGTACAAGCTTAGCTTATACATCATAATAACACATAGGCTATAATTTATAAAGATATTGTGTGAAGTTTCCAAAATATAACGATAATTTTCAAAAAAGTAAAAAAATTCTACCATCTGCAAAAAAGCCCGTGACAGCATACATCTATCTTTTTTGTGTGAAGCAAACCTTTCAATTTTGCTTTGTCTACACCATGCCTCAGTGCGAGGTCGCTTTTAATTTATTCCGTTCATCAGTGTAATCACTATTTTTTTTTTTTTTATTTCATAATAAAACCAGATTTCGAAGGGAGAGGTGGTGGGCAAGATTTTAACCTAAAATAAATACAACAAAGAGTAATATTAATGTATTACACTTCCAGATATAAAATAATTACACTTTTTTAAACGTTCATTGCACAAAATTTATAACAATGACAACGAAAAACTATGAAATTAAAATAAAATATCAATGTTTTTATCAGATTTTTTTCTTTTTGAATGTTTTTCACAGTACATGTAAATATATATCTAGGCTTTCCCTCACAATAGAAATGGATTTTAATTAATATATATATGTTTTTTTAAAGGATTATTTCTATTATTTCATTACTAAATTAATTATTTGCTAATTAAAAAGTACATCCTCTATTATTTTGGATAAAAATACATTTCAGAAACATTTTTAAGCTAACTATATGTAACGATTGACTGATTCATGAAAAAATATGAAATTTATTTTATTATTTTAATTTCTTAGAAACTAATTATTATTAAAAAAATGATGAGAAAGTTTGTTTGTTTTGCATCAGAATCATTTTCTTTGTATTGCTTCACATTAATAATTTTTGAACTAACGCAATATTGTTTTTTATAAGTCCTACATCGAAATTTTAAGCTATATCTTATCTGTGAGGGGGAGGGAAAGAGGGAACAATAATTTTACACTAAAAAAAACCTGTGTTATGCCAGGTTAGACAGAGGGAAAAAAACCTGTCTTAAATAGAAAATATGTGGAACAAATTTTGAAAAGGGGAAATTTAATGAAATAATTTTAGAAATCACTCACATTGCACGCGTACAAACACACACACGCATAATTGCTGGTGTTATGTGAGAAAGAGAAAGCCCGTTCAACGCCGGGCCATGCAGCTAGTCATTTTATATATTTAACATGTAATTTCTCATTGTGTAGGTTTGCCAGAATTTTTCTAAAGGAATTGGAACACCTAAATTTCTAGGAACTGCCTAGATCAGGCATGTCAAACACGTGGCCCGCAGATACATAAGTTGTGGCCCGCCATGACTTTTGAAAAAAATATTTAAATATCAAGCTTTTAATGTTTTTTTTTCTTCTTAAAAATTATTTGAGGTGAACTTTTTTAAAATTTATAACAGATTTGCTTGTTACTTATTCTTATTTTAAAAGAAATAGAGAGCAACTTCTTATTGGGCTGAATAAACTACATTTCTCACACAATATAATGCAGTTTCACTAAATGTTCATGAGGTTAACACCACGTTACAAGTCATTCACCCTCTTCTAAACCGTTCTCATAACCTTAGTCCCTTTTTCGTCACTGACCTCGCACTTCCTGTGAGCAGAGGGACTGTCCATTAAAGCCCCCTCTGGAATTGGTGAATATTAGGACAGTGTTAACATCTTTATAACTTAAAAGATAGCATCATAATTTATCGTGTGTGCAACATATTTCTCTTTAGAGTATCCAATTAGTGAGAAGCTAAGAGCGTTTGATAACATTAACACTTTTAAATAAAAATTATTTCTTTGGCGAAGCCAAATAGAAAAAGAAAACCTGTCTCACTTTGAAAAAGCTGCCAATATCTATTCATTAAATTCCCCTAAATTAAAATTTACAAAATATGCTCAACTAATTAAATTGTTAGAAATAGAATTCGATCAAAGATTTTCTGATTACGATTCCTGTGAATTACAATTTCTTCTTTTTACTTCACCTCTATTTATCAACATTGAACTTGTTGATGAAAACTTACAAATGGAATTGATTGAGATCCAATGTGATTCTTTGCTGAAGCAAAAATGTATGGAAGTTGAAATTCCAGATTTTTACACATATTTATCAATAGATCGATTTCCTAAGATATTATCCTTTGTTACACGTATAATGGCTATCTTCGGAAGTACTTATTTATGCAAACAGTTATTTTCTTTAATGAAAAGCAAAAATTCAGAAATGCCAAGATTAACCGATAAACATTTATCATCAATTTTAAAGAATGCATCAGCTCAGCATATTCAACCAAACTTAAATGGTTTGCTTTATGAAAAACAATGCCAAACATCTTCTAAAAAGTAATATTGGGACCGTCCTTGGCAGGTAAAAATAAACTTATTTTTAAGCCGTAATATCTGTATACTGATGTGCCTGTTTCTATGTTAAAAAATCGCATTTATATATATAAATAATTATGTGTGAGCAATTAATAGCTATCATATTTTTCAGTCATGTACTTAACTTTAGGTACAACTTGCATAAAGTTTACTGGAATATATATATATATATAACTTTTAAACTTTGTAGTGCTTATTAACATATGCAATACAATAAATGTAAAAATAAAAATTTTTAAAAAGTTTAATTTATTTTATGATTTAAATATTATTTAAAAATTTTATGAAGATAATGTGCAATATCTAAAAGTTTTAAATGTTTATTTTTAAAAAGTATTCATTGTATTGGAAATAATTAAATTTTATAACATGCAAGATATGGGAGTGCTATAGGTAAAGTAGGTTTTAAATTATTGCTGTTTAGATTTCTTTATAAGCTTTGCAAACACATGTGTCATCAACGATTCACAGTGTCTTCCATATAAAAAACTAATATTTTGTACATTAATTTTTTACTACTTTTATACTTCACTTTGAGCACTATCCTTGCATGATATTATAACATTATTTAGATTAATACAAATTATAAAACAAATCTTGTCTTTCATAACTGTTTAAAATTAATTTTAAAAACAAAAAGAGTACAGTGTTCAAAATTTTGTCCCTTTAAAAAGGGGGAGTAGTATTTAGCTTATCATATTAAAATTCAATTTTCCTGCTTTCTTTGTGTAGAATTATAAAAAAATAATACAGCAAAAGAATTAGCAAGATATCCTTTATTTTAAAAGACCAAAAAAAAAGTACAAAATTTGAAGCATTTTAAAGTTTTGGTAACCTTAAATTCTTAAACAATAATTTCTTATAACTTTTATTTTCGTTTTATATATTTAAAAAAACCCTTGACGTTGAGTCTAATAAATGCATAATATAATCATTCTACAAATCATATTTTATTAATTTTTTTTAACTTTGAGAGCATGTGACCCACCATATCATATGAGTTTGACATGCCTGGCCTAGAATAATTGTTAAACATACTGTGTTATATGTACTGTGACAAAATACTGCAATTCTCCTTCATGTTAGATTAACCCCATGAACCTTTTGGTGCAGGAGTGATTCAATTCCTGTGTAGTTTATTTAAACTTGTATTTTTAACAATTTGATAAGTGTTATTTTGCATACAGTAAGTCTTTGTCTAATTTTTGCATACTTTTATTAGCTTTTAAAATGTACTTGTCTGTTAAGTATTATGGTATCTAAATTCCTTTATTTTACAAATTTTTTTTGTCAGTTCCTGTCTTTTTCAATTATAAGAATATTTAATGCTAGACCCAGTGACCGAATGGTGGTAGCATATCGCACTTCCACGCCACAGGTCCGGGGCACAAATCCCTGGGTGAGCAAGGTCTCAACTCAACTTTTCATCCCTTCAGATGGGTAGATAAGTGAGTTCTAATCTTGCTTGGGAACTAAGCAGTGCAGGTTTTTGCATCAGACTGACCACCTGACTGGAACATCTGCTCATGTACCTTAGCGCCCAGGGTCACGAAAACTGAGATGGGCCTTGGCGCACCATGGGCTGTTGTGCCACTGAGTTCAATTTTAGCTTAGGATATTTAATGCTACTGTAAAATCTGCCATATTATTATTATTATTATTTGTGAAGTGTACCAAACTACTAAATCTTTGTATTCTTTTTTATGTAGGGAATTATGGATGATTGTGAAAAGTTTGTTGACATGATTTCTCAAACACTTGACTTTGATGCTATTGAAAATAAAGAATTCGTTGTGAAAGCTGAATTTGATGAAAAACTTTCAGGTAATGATTCTATGTCAGCAAGTTCCAAAAAAATAATGTAATTTTTGGGGAAGTTAGGTTTCTTATAAATATAATAGAGCAACTTGAACCCATTGTAGAGCTAAATCCATGTAATTACTAGACTAAGGGATTCAATTCACTACCCTACTTTAAGATGCATTATCATCTTTGTAAAAAATGTTTATGTAAATTTTTAATTTAAACATTATTTATTCATGCAACAGATTCCAATATTTTTTCACCCCTCAGGGGGCTCATCACTTTAGATGAGTTCAGGTGTCGCAATCCTAAAGTGCCGTTGTGATCCTTCTCTATTTTTGACCCTCTTTCTTGTCATGCATTTCCTCTTTTCTTCTTTTTTCCAATCTAAAAACTACAGATTAAATATATATTAATTATTCTTGTTTAAAATTATAGATTAATACGTTTTACTTTGATTATATACTTATCCAGTATTAAAAACATATTTTGATTTTCATTTTGTATTTTATTAAATTAGTTTAATTTCTACTTAATTTTTTCCTATTATTTTAATTTTTGTATTGCTTACTTGTTTTTTACTAACCTGCATGTTTGCTGTGTGTGGTGTCCCGTAAGGAAGAAAATAGTGACCTAGGGATACCTTTGGCCTGTGCTTTGCTGTAGATGGGAGGCTGGAGTGAGACCGCTCCTGTCAATTGGCTGGTGATCAGTCTCTTTGGAGACATTGCTGTAGGGCTAGGGCTGCAAACAAGGGGTGTCAGGTTTACTTGTTCGGTCCTCACCTTGTTGCTGTAGGGCTATATCCTGAGTGTACTCCTGGTAAGCACTGTGCCTGGTTTTTCCAGTTGACCAGCACACTGCCTCCCTTGTTGGACTCTGTGGTCGGTGGAGGCTCACCAGGTTGAAGTTTACTGCACACTTATGGATCCAAGTCAGCTGTGCCCAGGTAAAGGCCTTCTTTTACCCAACTTAAACATTGATAAGATTTCTTCTCACTCTTACTTTTTTTAATTTTATCTCTTCCCGGCAATGAAATGTCTCAAAAATCACTGTTTGGAATTCAGAAAGGTATTCAAGGAATTGGGGATGAACCGAAATCCGTCAAAAAATTATGATCCAGAAACTTATTCAGAGAAACTGACTCTGCTTTACATGCTAAATCTTTTTTTATTGGCCTAAACGTTCTTAGATAGCCCTTTTAACAGTAATTCCTCATAGATCATTAAATTCTTGTTGCAGTGCCAATTATGAACCAGACCTTTTGTGTTCCTCCAAAGCAGAAATCTTGGAGGGACTTTCTGACAAGGGTGTTACTCAGGTCAGAAGAATTACAACAACCAACTAAGCATTTAATATTTACTTTCATTAGCACAAAACTACTGTCTACAATAAAGGCTGAATCTCTCAACTATAAAATATGCTCATACATTCCTAATCCTCTGTGCTGCTTCAAGTGTCAGAGTTTCAGACATTCACAAACTTCCTGCCATTGTCAATTAACGTGCTCTAGATGTGCATCTGCTGGGCATTCTTTCACAGATTGTAGTCTAGATCCGAAATGTGTTAATTGTCCACAATCCCATCCATCAGACTCAAAATTATGCCCCAAGTGAAAAACAGATCCAGGCAATTAAAACTAATAAAAATATCTCCTATTTAGAAGTTCATAAATTCATAGTACCACAGTTATCCCAAACATATGCTCAAACCGTTAAAGTTCCAACTGTATCCACTACCACTCAAACAGATCCAAACATAACACCTTTACAATATCTAACTTGTCCACCTGTACAATATCTAAAACCCTTATCTTCTGCCAATCATATGCCCTTGTACATCTTCAACTCCTGTAGTCTCTACATCTTCCTCATCAATTCAAGCCCATCTACTTCCATCAACATCTTCAGCATTACCATGTGAATCTCAGCCACCTATTCCTAATTCTACTACTTATACTTCTGCTGACAATATTTTATGTACCTTGTTTTCACCTTTACCGACTGAAGTACATTTATCTCCTTCCACTTCTGATAAATTTTCCACTCTATCAACTGAAATTCAGCCAACTGTCCCATTACTTGACACCACCACTGCCACATCCTATAGTCATCATTCCACTATATCTAAATCTGCAAATAATGTAAAACAAAGTAGAAAAAATAGGAGAAAGCACACAACAGAACCGTAGCCAGAATTTAAAATTAAATTGACACCTCATAAACCAAAGAAAAGTTTTGTACATTACACATCAAAAGATTAGGACATGATTCTCTGCAATGTAGATGAGTCATTAATGGATCAGCATGTCAAATTGGGTTTTATGTATTACATGACACAGACAAGGAACTGGAAGAAATAATGTAAATGGAATGTTTTTAACCTCTTATGTAAATAGTGTTTAGATTTAATGTCGTAGTACACATGATTTTTGATGTTTTATTTACACTTTAATAATAATTTTTCATATATTTTGAAATTTGTAATATTCATACATGGTATTTTAAACATGATTTTATTGAACTACTTTTAAATATACATTATTCGTATCACATTTTAATATTTGAATGTATTTTAAAATTTTTTATGGTATATAAAACAAATGTTTGGCACAACATAGCCGAAATTGGCTCTTACGCCATAAAACCTTACAGTCACTCAATCACCCAATATTTTTTTATCAATTTTCTAAATACTCTTGATTTTAAAATTAAATATGTACATTTATGTGTTTGTTTTCTTTTGGAAGTGATGTAAGTTGCAGTTATTAAGGTGATACATTTTGAATATGTATCTATTAAAATATTTAGTATCACTAAGCATTTTTAGTGTTATTTGTTATTTCCCTGTTTTTAATGTTACTTCAGTAAGTATAAGGTTCTCTTTTTCCTTCTATATTATAGACCTGCGAAAGCAAATGTCCAAGTGTAAAAGTAAAATTGATGACGAACTTGATCAAGTAAGCCATTTCTAGTTTACTTTCTTTCGCTTTTGAGGTTAATAATTCAATTTAATAGTGCTAGCGTATCAGGCTTCCTTATCACAGGTCTGGGTTCTATCCTCTGGCTGGGCAAGGTCGAATCAGCCTTTCATCCCTTCTGTGGGTCGATAAATGAGAATCGAGCTTGCATGCAGATTAATTACTGGGGGTTTTCACTTCAGACTGACTGACCACCTGATTGGGACGTTTGTGCATACACCTCAGCACCCAATGGTCACATATACTGAGATGGGCACAGTAGGCCTTGACCCTCATGGGCTGTTGTGCCACTGAGTTTAGTTAGTTTTAATAAAAAGTATAAGTTTACTATTTACTAATTCATCGCCAGTTACAAAATTACAGTTTAATTCTGTTTCTTTGAAACAAATGCATTTGTGAAAAATTATACATTTTGCATTCAGCAGTCATAGTTGACACAGCCTCACTTATTACTCATGTTTTTAAAATTTGTTTACATACATAAAGTGTGAACCAGATTTTCTTTCCTCCAATACTGTCACTATTGAGAAATTTCATGTTTTACATATGTAGATATACATGCTATAATCATTATTAAAGGCATCTTTTCGGCACTCCATTATTTCTAGAGTATAAAAGAATGTTTATAGATCAGTTTACTGAAGTTTAAATCCATTCAATATCCCAGCAACTTAAGTCTTTTGATGTAATGGATGCTTTCAAATGCAAAATTTTCCCCTTAAGTTGTAGCTTAAGTTATCTCACAGTATATTTTTGAACATTAAATGGTAACCCCATTAGTAATAACTGTGTGTGGAAAGTAGTTTTTGTATGGATACATAAAATGCAAGTGAGAAAAAATTTATTGTCTGCATGTTTTCAAGGTTTAAAATTTTCTTTGATTGTTCCATTCACATTATTGTAGATGTTGTCCTTATTAGAATTTGCAGGGACCATCATATCTTAAAATAGAATCTTGTCCAAGATTCCTTTTAGAGGCCTAGACAGTTAAAAAACAAAAGCATTTCCTTATCCATTGATATCTTTGTCTCTGATTACTCTTGTAAATAGCAATTTTGTCTGATTTTCTAGATAGATTAGCATGTTATTTAAAGAGGTGTTTATCACAGAAGTATTGTATCTTTATTGCTTATAGTTTATCTATTAGTTATGAGTGAAGTAAAACTAAAGGAGATAAATTCTTTAACCCCTTTCATTTTATTTTCATATTTTGGAAATGAAATGTTTTTTTTTTCTTTTTTCTCATCAAAGCATATTCTTTAGAAGAGTGGAGTAATTCCCATTTTAAAAAAAGAGTATTTATTATTCTGTATACCCAAAGTGATATATCTGATAAGCTTTTAAGAATGTGTTGTTTGGTGGTATAAAATGTGCTTTCAATGCTTTTTTTAAAAAATCCCTGAATTCAATTAAAACTTTCACATCTCTTTTTAAAAATTAGTATTCATTTTACATTAATTTTCCTTAGACATATCTACTATTTTACTAAAGCATTGCATTCAGTACCCTTCATAAAATTTTTCCCTAGAAACAATTTTGACCTCACAAATTTTTCTGTTTTATTTTTTGTGGGATCCCTTAAATAAGACCCCATTTGTCACATTTTTTAGCAATCTTGCACATTTATTTTATTGAACCACTGAAGCAGCGCAAAGAACTTTGGTAAACCAATGGTGGTTGCTTTGCAATCTTAATGATAGGAAATTCATGTTTATTTACTGCAGTTAATGATCAATTGGAAGATTTAACATAAAGAAGTATTTACTATTCTTGTTTCCTATGAGTAATAATAAATCTGGAGGGTAAAAAATCAATTTTTTATTCTAGGTTACAGGTGTAAAGTCATCATTATGGTAGACCTATAATGTTGAAACAGTAGTTTTTAAATTTATTTAGAATATAACTCATCCTGAAAATAAAAGAATTTCTCTTGTCACATATAACTGCTGCTATCCTTCACAATAAATATTAAGTTATCTAGAATGTTTCATCATTTATTACATAATTTCAAAGAAAAAAATTATTACTATTTAACCGATTAGCCTTACTTATTGATTGATTGAATCTCTTGAACAGTTTGCCTCCTTTTAAAAGATAATGCTAACCCTTAAAAATGTCTATGAAACTGTGTTATAAATGTGTATTTGCTTTATGAATTTAAACTTGTAATTAATGCTACAAAAGGTTCAAAAAATATTTGTACTGCATTTGGATAGATGAGTGACTCAAAGAATGGCCTGGATATTGTTTAGAAATATTTTACCATAAGACTGGATCCTTAGAAGACACCACATTTAAATATTGACAAATTTTAGACAGTGATTAAAAAAAAAATTAAGTTTTGTGCATAAACATAGCTTAAAGAAGTATTTAAAGTATGTGATGAAACTAATGGGGCATTTTTGTACAAAATAAGGAACAGGTGGAAATTAAGGAAATGGTTAACATATGACTTCTCATGTTAGATTAGAGACCAGAAAAAAATATGCATGCATTTTGGGTTTTCCATTTCAATCACTATTCCTCTGATATATTTCTGTCAAATTTTAATTTAATTTGATCTGAACAGTAATGTGCATGATAAACAGCTAAATAAGGAAGAATTGAAAAGAAAGGTTTCAATATTTTTTTTATTAAAGTAGTTTTGTTCAAGTGGAATTTAAAAATTAGCTACTCAATGAGAATGGGTTGCTCAATTTTAAGAGTGGATATCTTGATGAATAAAATTATTTTATGTAAAAATACACAAATATATATATATATATATATATATTCCTCACAAGGAGAGGGCAAGACTAAAGAAATTCATTTGCGATCGAGACTTGGTGTAATAGTAGTACTCCTTTAGGGTGTTCACCCCTCAATGTAATTCCACCGAATGGCCAGTCAATTCGGAGAAATCAGCCTTCAAAATGCATGCTTAGCTTTTATACAATTAAATTTTAATTTTCCGCAACGAGTTTGCAGCTTGAATGGTAAATCATCTGCTTACTATGCTCGAGGTCAGGGTTCAATTCCACGCAATCAACTTTTTTTCTCCAATTCATTTAATTATTTTTTTAATTAAATTAATTTATGAAAGGTTTAATAAATATTAAATGGTATTTTTTGTAATTATTTTGTATTTTATAAAGTAAAAAAATTACTGTAATTATATTAAATTTTAAAAATATATTTTATACTAATAAATGATATTTTACAAAAAAATTAGTTACAAATAATTTTATAATGTGAAATACATTATACTATAAATAAAATATTTATTAAGTCCTTTTCAAATAAACTTATTTAATTTCAATAATAAATAGTAATTAGTTAATTTTGATTAATAATTATTTTAAATATCTTTACTTAATAATTATTTTAAATATTTTTAATTGATAATAATTTTACTAATAAATAATTTAAGTTATGTATTAGCAGGCCTTGGCCCTCACGGGCTGTTGTGCCACTGAGTTAAAATTATTTAAATAAATTTATTAAAATTATTTAAAAAAGACTTATTAAATATTTTATAAAATAATACTGGTCAACATGATTTTTGTCTCATGAGTACCAATAGTTGGACTTAATGCAGTTTTTTTATCATGCTTTCTCAAATATGTATTCGAAATTTCTCCATCACCCACATTTTTTTTTTTAAATTTTAATTTCAATTAATGTATTTAAATATTTTTTAATAAACGACCATTTGTCTATTGTAAAATAAAAGCTCCTAGAGCATTGTAAATGCGATGGAACCACATGAGTTAACTCAAATGGTATCATTGCTACTGTTGTGCAAGTTCAGACATGTACAGACACTTTGGCACGAGACACAACAGACAGGCACAGACATGGTCTAGACTGGCATGCATTCATTAGAACAATGTCAGTTGTGAGATAGTAGTGAACCAGTAAACACGTAATTGTGAGTGCTTTGTGTCTGGATTGTTGTATGTTACGTATTTACAAATTTAATTCTTTTAATTTGTTGTTAGTTACAAAATACATAGAGCTTGTTAAAATCATCATAACAAATTTTGTTATATATGTGGTGAAGTGACGCTCAAGTCCCAAAGGCGAAACCTTACTCCATTAGTAAAAAAGTGTTATGAACTTTATTTTGGGTGTAAAGTGGGGGACCAAGCAAGGACATGGGCCCCACATATCTGTTATTTATCGTGCACTAGGCTTCTCATTGCATGGAAGAATGGCACATGCCATTTGTTATCCCTATGATTTGGAGGGAACCCAAAGATCACTCCTCTGACTGTTATTTCTGCTTAACAAACATTAAAGGGATTACATCAAAATCAAAACATAGAGTGGTGTACCCTGACTTGCAATCTGCAATGAGACTAGTTCCACACAGTAAAAAATTGCCCATACCAAATCCTCCAGAACATGTGACATTAGATGAAGAGAGCTCGGATTTCGATAGAAGTAAGGAAGAAGAAGAAACAGTTTGTGGTGATACAACTTTTGAACCAAACTGTTCATCTGAGCCTCATTTATTGACTCAAGAAGATCTTAACGATCTCATACGAGATTTAAAGTTATCCAAAAAACACTCTGAAATGCTTGGTTCCCGGCTAAAAGGATGGAATCTTCTTCAAAAGAATACAAGGATATGTACTTATCCTAGTCGTCATTCTCAATGTAAAGACTATTTTTCAGAAGAAAATGGCTTAGTGTTTTGTAATGACATTTCTTCTCTTATGGAGACATTTGGTGTTGAACATAACCCTGTAGAATGGTGCTTGTTCATTGATTCCTCCAAAGCAAGTTTAAAAGCAGTGTTTCTGCATAATGGAAATAAATTCCCATCAATACCTGTGGCTCACTCTGCTAGTATGAAAGAGACATATGAAAACTTTCAATTTATATTGGCAAAACTTCAATATGCAGTATATGAATGGAATATTTGTGGTGATTTGAAGGTAACTGCACTTATTCTTGGTCTGCAGCTTGGTTACACAAAATACTGTTGTTTTTTGTGTCTTTGGATAGTACTGACAGAAAAAACCATTACATCAGAAAAGAATGGCCTAAACGCGAATCATTCATTCCTGGACAGAAAAATGTGAAACATGACGCATTGTGTAATCCTAAAAATGTGTATCTACCTCCGTTACATATCAAACTAGGATTAATGAAGAATTTCGTGAAAGCCATGGATAATACTCCTGGTTTCATGTACTTCAAACAGAATTTTCCTAAAATTAGTGAAGCAAAAATTAAAGAAGGGATATTTGTGGGTCAACAAATATGATCACTAATGCATGATGAGTTTGAGGAACTGTTAAATCCACTGAAGAAAGCAGCGTGGCAAGCATTCAAAAATGTAACTCACAGTTTTTTGGGAAATCTAAAGGCGGAAAATTACCGTGATATTGTTCATGATCTTATAACATCTTATAAAAATTTGGGCTGTAATGTGTCCTTAAAAATACACTTCCTGCACTCGCACTTAGATTTCTTCCCGGAAAATCTTGGTGCAGTGAGCGATGAGCATGGGGAATGTTTTTATCAGGAGATTTTAGCGATAGAAAAGAGATATCAAGGCAAATGGAATGCTAATATGCTTGCCGATTATTGCTGGACCATCAAGAGGAATACTCCACAGGCGAAATATAAAAGAAAATCGTGATTTCTTAATTTCTAGGTGAGTCCGAATGTTCTAATATTGTGTACTTAAGAATGTAGAAAATATTAAAGTGTTTCAAATTATAAATACCTGTCTCTCGAAAACCTTGCGTGATGAAGAAAAATCGATATCATATTTGAATTCAGGAGAAGAAATTCTATCAGAATCATATATTTTTCTTTCTGAGACAAAATTTTTTTTCTTTTTTGTTGCCCGGTGTAATTAATTTAATAATAATATATTTTATAAAATATTTTACATTACATATAATATTTTATTTATAGTATATATATTGTATTTCACATTATAAAACTATGTGTAACTAATTTTTATGTAAAATATCATTTAATATTTATTACACATTTTATTACAAATATTATTTTTTAATATAAAAATATCATTTAATGTTTAATAAACCTTTCATAAATAAATTTATTTAATTTTAAAAAATAATTAAATGAATTGAAGATAAAAGTTGATCACGTGGAATTGAACCCTGATCTTGCACAAAGTAAGCAGACTATTTACCAATCAAGCTACAAACTCGTTGCGAAAAATTAAAATTTAATTGTATAAAAGCTAAGCATGGTACCACCACCCAGGGAATGTACTAGGTGTGCAATGGTAATTACCAGCACCTGCAGCCCCATTTGAAAGAAGGAAAAAAACCTTCCTTACCTCTATGAAGTCCACACCCTGACACAACAATCAAACTGAACTAAACATAATATGGTTAAAACTAATCACTTGTATGTTACCTGCTATAGTTTGATTGATTATTTTGTTATTTATTAGAGTTGTCCTGTGAATAAGGAAATGACTATTTTTGAAATACTCTTAATGTTTTGCTGTGATTGAAATAAATTCTAATTCCTCCCTTCCCCAAATTTGTTAACTTCACCCTTATTACTTCAAGGGTTGCTGGATATTTTTATGTAACTCTAGCCAGGGGATAAGATTAAATTTTAGGGAATGAAATTATTTATAGTAAAAATACAAAGTATATATTTTCTCTGTTGAAAAATGCAGAATTCTCTTCTTTACTTAATATGAGGAACTTAAGAATTGCAATGAATTTCTTACTAGTTACTAGAATTTCTAGTCTTGATTGATTACAGCGGTTCATCCTCATAAGGTAAGTAAAAAGGCATAAAAGAATTTATTCCTCAATTGTACTTTCTTTTCTTCCTCTCGTATTTATATATATATATACAGAGTGATTCGCTACCAGACCGACAAACTTGTAGGGGGCACAGAGACAACTCAGAATCACTTACGAATGCATGTTAGCAAATGCCGGAGTTGCGAGTTATGGTGCAAAGATGCAAGCAACATATTAATGAGAGGGAAAACATTTTATTCAAAGGTTATGCTAAAACAGGTTTTCAAAATTAGGACCAGAAGTCTGGCATGCCTGATAGCGATGCTGCATCGAATTCCTTATGTTTTCGAAGATTCCTGGCATGTCACATATCCTCCTGGCAGTTGCAGATATTCAAACAATGAGATCTTCAACTGAAGGAACAGGTGTCTCATACACCATGCAACCAGAGCCAATCTCACTTCATCTTCTGTTCACACTTGCAAAGGTCGTGTGATGTGCAACATGCCTGTTTGAGTAACCTCCCTGGTACAACCGTCGAGCAGCATGCCCATTACAATCTACAACTCCATACATGATCAGCACATCGACCAGTTATTTGTTTGAATACGAGTTCACACATCCTACTACTTCGAGAAACGGATTGCAAATAATGACTTCCAACAATGTCTGTTTTCACAAAATCGTTCGTTCAGCGCACCACCTTCACAAAACTGCCCAGTGGAATCCTGCAGAATGCAAGGAATTCCATGCAGCACCCCTTTGAGTTCTGCCAGACGACTTCTGGTCGTAATTTCGAAAACTTGTCATACAACCTTTCAATAAAATGTTTTCTGTCATGGTTCTGTTTTCTTTCTCTGTTTCTTTGTACTATAGCTCCCAACTATGACATTTGGGACTCTGCATTCCTGTGTGATTCCGAGTCATCTGTGTGCCCCCTACACACCCTACAAGTTTGTTGGTCTGATATCAAATTATCCTGTACATATTCCTCTTATTTACATTTGCTGCTAGGCTACCAATGAAAGTTTTTAAATTATCTTTCCACCAATGGAACATTTTATACTAATACTTAAAGTAGTATGGGCCATGAAACCACTAAAATATGTTTCTAAAATATTTCTATTAGTCTGTGACTAATGCATGTTGAAAGAAGCAACATGTTCTTTAATTATCTTTATACATCCTGTTTACAAGAACAATATCTGGTATTTTTAAATGATTTTCCCCTTAAATTCTTTAGTTGTAAAATCACTGTACTTGTATTGAATATGCAATATAGCTTATAGTCATGTTTCTTAACAGTGTTGAATATAATAATCAACAAATCAACATTTTAAAATTACTTCAGTATTTTTAAAGAGAGAAATTAATTTATACTCACATTTCATTAGTTAATAAATGGCCAAATACAATTTTGTTTAAAAATATAATATTTATGCATTTTATAACCTTTATTAATGAAGATAACTAATTCTTTTTCAGGTGAAACAGAATTTAGGAATTACTACAGTAAAATTGGAAATGTTTGAAAAAATTGGGTTTGCATTCAGGCTTACCTTAAAGGTAATATTTCCTAATCTATTTTGCGTGCTAATTTGATATCGGGGGTAGTAGCGCCAAGCTGTTGTTTATGTTCACCAAGATAGGCGATAATATTACAATATGGTTAGCTTAATATTTTTATCGTCTGTCGATGTGGTTGCCATGGGGATAACGTATATTAGAAATAACTTTTATTCGTTTTTTCCCGCTGTAACCCTTTAATTTCAGACGATATCTTTAAAAATTTAACCATTTTCAGTTTAATTTTTCTATTTGCGTCTTCTGTTTAATTTTGGGCTACTTTCGAATATGGATATTTCTAAAAGGAATGAGTACTTGAATATTTTTTTCTTAAAAGAATAAGTGTTGAGCTTTTAATTATCGCTATAAATAGTTTATTTTCATTTTAAAAATATTTTTTTTTTATGTTCTTTGTTTGATGATACTCGTTGAAGGAACTTGCAGTGCAAGTTTCATATTGCAAGCTTTCACTACTTTGTAATTGATATTCTAAATTAATTTTAACATACATTATGTAATTATTTTATTCATAATGAAAAAAATGCAATTATTACTATGTGTAATCATCATATAATATTCGTTATTTATAATTGTTTCTTTTAGCATTTATTTATAACTATTATTACATATTTGTTATTTATTTATAATTAATATTGTTATTTATTTATAAAAATTATTATTTAATTATAATTATTCGTATTTATTTATAGTTGTGTATTACGAGTTCTCTTATGCATTATTTTTATTTTTTTACAATTCGACGATTATTCTTTTTAATAATTACTATTTAATTATATTATATAAAATTATAAGATTATATTATATGCTGCTTATAATTCTATTATTAGTTCATGTTACTTTTTATTACATAATATTATTATTCATTATTTATTGATCGATCTAGGCTATTCTCAATCTCTTCCTATATTTTTCATTTGAAATACATTTCAATGTATTTCAAAACAATTCTTTTAAATTATTGTGTATCATTAAATTACCGCTAGGTCGCCATATTGGATTTCATTCCAGCAACAAGAAGCGCTGCTTGGCGTGATCCTTATCACGCCAAGCAGCACTTGGCGCTATTACCCCCGTTATCAAATTAGTTCCCTATTTTGTAAGTCCAGGGTTCATTCTAGATTTTTTAATAAGGTACAGCACTTACAAAGAAAGTCACGATTTTAAACGTTAAGGCTTATTGCTGGTTTTATTTACATTTTATTTTAAAAAATTGTTTGATGAATATTTTTTTTCTGTAGTAAAATTAAGGTAAAACTTTTTTGTAAAATTAAATTATCTGTGTTTTTTAAAATTAAAATTTTTTCAAAGAACTGAAATCTGCAATTTTATTACAGAAATATTTAAGTGTATATAAAATAGAGTTGAGTCCAGACTCTACAACAAGGATCAAAAACTGGAATAAAGCAGTGAATCACTAATAAAAAAAAAAAAACATTACTTGTTGGAGACAAGAATTAGATCATTTAACTTAATATCTACATCAATTCATGTCAATGTTGAAAAGTGTGTTGGAACAAACTTCATGATATACCAAAATGGCTGCAAAATAGAGCTGTGGCTGATTTTCGAATCACCACTAGCCCTGACTACTAAACACGATACGCATTTCCCAGAGTCCCCTGTATAAATTGTGTGACTCCAACAAAGAAATGGATGCCATTCATTTGGCACGCTGCCGTGCACTCCATTCTGGATCCATTTGAAACAGATATTGGTAGTCTAGACACAAAATGAGTTATTTGTAAACTATACTGTGAGGGGGGGAGGAAATTGTGTTTATTTTATTTCTTGTTATTTAACCTTCTGTTTCTTGCTTTGTTCGTAGTTATCTTGCAATCCACCATCAGAAATTTTTAAAAAATGATACATAGATCATTTGAAAGCATATTACTTGCCATTAAAAATAAGGTTAGAATATTTAGCTTCGCAGACAAGGCAAATTTTTTTGTTCAATAGGTGTAACAACCCTCAAAACCTTGAATTTGAACTTATATCTATAATTTATTTTCTTAATTTAATGTACCAAGTTTTTTTTTAGGAAGAACGTTTTGTAAGAAATAGAAAGGATTACATTACAATTGATACACGATCTTCTGGAGTAAGATTTCAAACTGTTACATTAAAAGAGAAGAATGAAAAATATTGTAATCTGAGAAAGGATTATGAAGAAATGCAGAAAGAAATAGTGGACAATATGGTTGAAGTTTCAGGTATTTTTTTGTTATATTATAAATGTTTTCTTTGCTTAGTAGTACTTGACAGTTTTTAGATAATCATTTGTAAATAATGTGGATGAGTGTTGGATCTTATGAAGAATTTTTACTCAACAGTACAGAACTTCTCAGAAATCTTTTAATAAAGCTCATGAAATACAATTATATTGCTATCAATAATCTTAATGTGTGTTCTTTATAAAATTCAAATATTGAGGTACTAGTGTTGCTGAATGTTGAAGCAATAAGACATTAAATTTTAAAATTTCAATTAAGAATCATTAACTCATAGTTTTATAAAATTGACACAATAAATACATAAAATAAACATGTTTATGTAAATTGAGATTTAATAGTATTAAAACTGTTGGCAAGTATTTCTCACACACACAACAAATAGTTTTATTTATATTAAGAATATGTATCTTGTATATTAATCTATTAAGATAAGATTTTATATTTGATTGAGAAAATGTCTGAAAATTGAGGGAAGGTATAATACTATATATACTTTCCCAGAATTCGTTTTGTGGTAATAATTTGTAAAAAAAATCGCCTTTTGATGTCTGGGGATTTACACTATTTTTGTACTATAAGTTTTGCATTCCAGTCGGATATTTTCTATTTTGGAATCAGTATTTGTACATGAAAAAGCTTTAATACTATTTGCCCTACTTATATTTAAGTTATCTGCATTGTTAAGCATTGAAAACTTAAACACTTGAAGTGAAGTTGCTATAAAATGTGAAAAAGTTTTAGAGTATAAAATCCTATATAAATCATATTCATCAATAGTATCATATTCATCAATCACTCTAAAGTATCGAAATTAAAAGGATATAAGGAGGCCGCGGTAGCCTAGTGGTCAAGGCATTGGATCGGGGCTGGAGTGTCATGAGTTTGAGCCCAGTAACTACTAAAGACCCGCCATGTAAGGGAGCGATGCACATTAAATCTGTCGATAGCTCAAACATCCTCCCGTTGGTGTGCTGTGGTAGTTCAGAGAGCCAGCTCAAATGTTATCATCGTCACTTGACCATGGTCCAAAATTACGATGTCCATCTCCAAAAGCCCTCGTGTAGCTTAACAGTGCTACGTTAATATTCATTCACTGAGAGGATATAAAGCTAGTTCTTTAGTATTGAAATTGCATTATCTTGTTTTTATAAATAAGAAGTTTTATAAGCTCCTCAAAATGTACAAATAATCATTAGAGAGAGCTTATATTTTTGAGTCTTGACTGAGGAGAATTTGGACTACAGAGACCATGATTTTTTTTTTCTGGAAATGTAATTCAGAGTAAGAATTAAAAATTTTTCTCATTTCTATCTCTAATACTTCACATAGACTGGTTGTAAAATTATCCAATATACTCAAAAAATATCCATTATATTTCTAAAGATGTGTGAAAAGCAAATATTGTAAGCTAATGTAAAAATGGGTTCCAGTTATTTGGCTAATCAAACAGTTGTGATTCAGTAATATATCAACTATTTGTTTTATGATTAATATCTACATCTTATTTTTCACTATGTTGTATTTTTGATGTTTAGTGCATGTATGCTGTGTTGCTATTGCTTTTGAACTAAATACCCAGAAGAGTTTTCCAAATAAAAATTATTGCAATGTATTTTTGTATCTTTTTCTAAAGTTTATGTTTAAATGTGGTGTTTTACCTCATATTTTCAAAAAAGTTTGCTTTCTTTTTTTGTAATTTGTTTTCCAAAGGTGCCAAAAGCTGTATTCTCTCTCTCTCTCTCTCTCTCTCTCTATATATATATATATATATATATATTCTTTCTCCAATCTTGGCTTATCTCTAAAAAATGATTTTAAAAGTTACAGTTTCGAGGAAGGGTTTGTGTGTTATTCACTATTAAGATTTAGAAAAAAAAATTTCTTTCTTGTTTCTTCAATGACCAAAATTTCTGGCTTTTTATTCTTTTCAAAATTAAAATTATTTTGTGTGATAACCCTTGAAAGAGATTAAAGTAAAAATAAAATTGATTACTTTACTTGTAAGTGCTTTTGTGTAATATATAAATACATTAAATTAATTCTTATTTTATTGGAAAGACAAAAGTAGTTTGGATTAAAATAGGGACATTTTTAAAACATTAAACTGATGGATACTGTAGTATTTATAAACATTGCAGACAGAGGATTTCTTTAAAAAGTGGTGTGGTTAACCAGCTTCATAGCTAACCAACCTTTTCTTTCTCTTTATAGTACTGAGTGAAATCATATGGAATGTAATGGACAAAAAGCTCTCTTTGAATGTATTTAAATTGCTTTTAAATCAAAGAAAAATAAAGCATTTGTTGTCAATTTCACTGATCAAAACTCAAAGTTTTAAATATAAAGGCTGGTTAGTGACAAAATTAATAATTCTAAAAATTATTTTTAAGAAAATAATTATAAACTAATATATAACTAAAATTATAGGATTAATATGAAGAATATTTTCTATTGTATAGTAATAAATATTTTGTGAGTATTATTTCTATGAACTATGGTATTGTCATCTATATCATTTGAGAAGGGAGGTATTTAAATTGTGTGGGAAAAATTCTTATTATATTTCCAATATACATAAAGTAGTTTAACTGTTGTATATGTATTTTTTTTTTTTTTTTAGCCTCATACATTCAACCTTTAAGGATACTCAGCTGTAAGATTGCTTGGCTTGATGTTGCTTTGTCACTTACTCGTGTAGCATGCAAATCCTCCATTGGTTATGTCCGGCCAAAACTGAAAGAAAAAGGTATGTTTTTCAGCTCTTTTAAAGGAGTTGATTTTTGAAAGATTATTCTGACCTTTTTAACTAAAAAAAAAACCCTCTAAGTGAAGTTGAATAGAAACTATATACATCAATAATGGTATTTTTATAAAAAATTTAATTTTTTTCTAAAAATGATACTTTATGCCTCTGTATTCTTATTTTGTTCCGAAAATTTTTTAATTAATCAGGATGCATAATTATTTTATTACCACTTATTTCGTTAATTTATATTACAGGTGAATGCCATATAGTATTAAAGGACTGTCGTCATCCTTACTTAGAAGACACAGTGCGTAGTTATATTCCCAATGATGTAGAAATAACAAAAGGTATAAAAACTAATTTTCTAAAAATTTTATCTAGTATTCATTTAATTTGCTTTTTTTATGTCCCTTCCCCCATATTTTGAAATTGATTCACCTTTCAAATATTCAATGTTATATATTCCTCTTTTTAAAAATGTTTAATATTCCAAGAAAAGTTTACATATATTTACTATTTTATATTATAGATAAACACAGATTTTACTTTGTTACTGGACCTAACATGGGTGGTAAATCAACTTTTATCCGATCTGTAAGTACAGCTTTTTTTGGTCAGTGTAATAAATAAATTAGTGACGATTATGTTTTATATATTTTTTTAACTACCGTATTTTCCTGTATATAATCCACAGCAGCGTATTATCCGCAAAGCCTTTTTTTTGGAGTAAACAAAAAAACTTTGTATAATCCGCAGTGCCGTATAATCCATGACACTCTTAATGGCGAATAATCCAAAATATAAATTGCCGATGAGTGTCACATAAAATAAAAAATACACAATTTAATTAAAAATAGAAGTAAGAAATTGTACAGAAAACAAAATTTATTATGAAACACATCTATTTAAATATGTATGATAATATTTTTCAAGTGAAACTTTTTTGCGCTCGATAGTGAATGAGAAATTTGCCCAGTTTTGCGTTAGGGGGAAAAAGCGAACGGAAGTAGTCCCCCCCATCACCCTGCATCGTCGCCATGGTACGGAGAGAGCCAGAGGAGGAAAAGGGGGAGCGGGGACACCGTGTGATTTGTATCATATCGGTGAAAAAGTTGGGTAATTGCCCACGTCTCCGACTGGCCAACTTGCCCACCTTCCGATTACGAGTCCTTTTCCCCAGACCCCGAAACATTATCAGCTGTCGTATCACTGCAGTGTGAGCATTGCTGTGTAGACAAAATAGCTCTCGCAGCAAAAGCATGCCTTTTTGAAATTTTCTTTAGATTGTTGGCTACATGGCGATGTGTTCTGTGGCTAATTTATTTCTTTAATTTTCATTTGTGTTGAATTATTATTAATTCTAGTTAGAATGCCTAAATCAAATGTACAAAGAGGAAAAGAGTTTCATGAAAGAAAAGAAAAACTAGCAGCAAGTCCAGACAAAAAAATAGAAAAATAGTGCAAATTCCTCAAGTGCCACTGCAAAATCTCGATCAGAATACATGAGAGAATATCAAGCACGAAAAAAAAAACATTGCAAAATACTCTCTTAATGCCGAGATTAATGACAAACTGAAAAATAGTGCAAATTCATCAAGTGCTACTGCCAAATCTCCATCAGAGTACACATGAGAAAATATCGAGCATGGAAAAAAGCATTGTAAAATACTCTCTTAATGCCAAGTTTAAGGGATGGGAATGCTATTGAGACACTTCTTATGACAGCACAGATTAATACTGACTGTAAACCACCCTGTGCCGTCAACTACAGAACCTTCAACAAGTCTAGTGTGTGTTGGAACTGATGCATGTGAATCGGTAATAAGTTCTATCTTACGTTACAAAGACTGATTTCTATAAAAATGCGTGGCCACTGTAGCCTAGTGGTCAAAGCATCATATCATGGCTGGCGTGTCATAAGTTCGAGCCAAGTACCATTTAAGACCCGCCGTGTAGGGGAGCGATGCACGTTAAATCTGTCAAGAGTTCAAATGTCCTCCCGATGGAAGACATTTGGAGGGTTCCAGCTCAGGTGATGTCCTCGTCACTTGACAATGGTTCAAAATTACGAAGTCCGTCGCCAAAAGCCCTCGTATAGCTGAACAATGTGCCGTTAATATTCACTCACCCATAAAAATGCTCAAAAATTTTCAAAAGCTATTCGTTGATAATTCTTTCAGTCGTGGATGTTGGATTTGTGATAGATTATGTTTTAGAGATGATTTGAGAATGCCTGTTGCTGAGCAGAAAAATATTTTACTGGAAATTAATTTAGAAGACATTAAAGAATGTTACAATTGCTGACAAAGTTTAAGTAGAAAAAGTATACCAAATTTATCAAAATATACTAGTTTTGTATACCCAGAAATTCCTGCATATCTTCCTACTTTGGATTTGGTATCGGAAAGACTCAATTAGCCATGAATACTTTTCATGCAAATTAAACGATTGAGACATGTAC
This sequence comes from Trichonephila inaurata madagascariensis, assembly GCA_019973955.1. Taxonomy (NCBI): domain Eukaryota; kingdom Metazoa; phylum Arthropoda; class Arachnida; order Araneae; family Nephilidae; genus Trichonephila; species Trichonephila inaurata. Next base: position 179,235 of record BMAV01019736.1, on the reverse strand, counting down.
ACGATCAGTTTGGAATATTAGGGCAAATGATCAGTGTTCCAATGTCACCAGAGAAGTTTCATTTCTATCGCGTGGCATTCCACGCACCATTTTTTCATGATAATCTCAATAAAACAAAAAGATTCTTTGCTACTGCCATCTATGTTTTGAGTTAAACAAAACATTGCACGCGGAAAAAATCTTTCTTTTTTTTTTAATTTAGCCAGTTAACAGCAAAAAAATTAAGACCTCCCCCCCCTTTACACCCATTTTCACTTTCAAAATAAAAATATTACCTTGAATGATGGTTAAATTTATTAACAATAATTGCAAAAAGCCTTCAAAATCTGATTCATCGGATTCGGAAATGAAAAAATTCATTAAATCTTCACTTAACATATCCGAGTCACTAGATAGTAATGAATCTTCATCGTCAGTCATTTCTGACAATAATACTGAATTTTCGAAATGCCATTTTTATTGTAATTTCCGAGACGTCATTCCACGCTTTAAGGACCCAGTTGGAGACATTTTCATACAATCCTCGCTTCAATTTTTCTGTTTTCGAATAATTCTTTTCCCCATCAGACATCCATTTTTGTCAGTCTTCCAGGTATTATAGCAATTTTTGCAGATGCGGACTTCAGAGCATTTTTTACATTTTCACTCAGATGTGCTGTCATGGTCCATAATTAGAAACGCCTTAGAATGAAAAAAAGAATTTTTTTTGTTTTCGCCTGATACTCTGTAGCCATGACATCATGATTTGCTCATTCATCCAGCCATTTTCAATTGCACGAATTTCCACACCTTTAGGAAAGTTTTCTTTTGGGAACATTTTTCTTTTAAAAATTAGCATCGGCGGCAATTTCAAACCATTTGCAGCATAGCATAAAACTACAGTAAATGACGTTCTTTCATTTCCTGTAGTATTTATAGGAATACTTCTTGTTCTTTGAACATCAACGGTCCTGGTTGGTGGTATATCAAATGATAGTGCAACTGTGTCCGTATTAAAAATCAAATCCGCTGTAAAATTATTTTCAACAATAATTTGCTTGTAAAATGTCAAGAAATTGTGAGATTTTTTTCCCCAGTCATCAGGTAATTTCTGTCCGACCATTGAACGACTAAATTTTTTCTCTTCATAAATCAGTAACACCATGTGGGCCCACCAGAGAAGTTAACAATATTCATTTCGTGTGCAATAATTTGAGCTTTCATTCTGATGTTAACTGTCGAGACTGCTTTCCCATTGTCTCTTTCTTTTAAAATCCATTTATTTATTTCTCTAATTCTGGCCAGTGAGGTTTTCCACAACGATCAGCCCTTATATGTTGATCACAATTTTCAAAATTGGTCTTGTTTTTCTCCACAAACGAATATTCCATTCGTCAATGTTGAAAAACCTTGCAGTTTTCTGACTTTGGTAGCCTTCTCTATAGCTTTTAACTTGAAGTCTGCAGTGTAACTTGCACACTTTTGCTACAACATGATGAAATGAAATAACTTTCAAAGGACGTAACAGCTGTAGTCAAGTCAGAATTGGAAATGATGCCAGCGACTAGTAACTGTTATTTCCTTCCGAGGAACCGAATTTGTTCTTGAACGTAATTGGACAAAAACTCATTGTGGCTGAAATACGTCAGCCGAGTCATGAAAATGCCTTCTATTATTTATTTTTGAAAACATAAATGGCATTTCTTTCAAAGCTTTATTGTTAACATTTATGATGGAGAATATTTTTTATCAGATAATCTGTGGCAGCGTATAATATGCGGAGTAAAATTTGAAGCTTTTTTAGCACATAATCTGCGGATTATATGCAGGAAAATACAGTAATATGATTTCAGTGATTTGAAGGAGACTGCTTCAATTTTTTAGAACTATGTTTTTTAATATTGTTTAATGAATTTTACTTATAATGAACTCCATCTTTTGTATTTAGTGGTTTTGAAATAACAAATATAACCCTGAAATTCAGTATCAGTTGAAAATTTTTGTGTAGATAATTATGACTGAAAAATAACAATTTTAAAACACTGTGTGTGTATTAATAAATTTTTCCAATTTACATTCTGAAGTACAAAGTTGTATCTTAAACAAGCTTGTTATTTTCTCACTTTTTTATGTTATTTTATTCTTGTATTGCTTTTAAATTGATGTATTAAATTTTTCAAAGAATTTTTGGTAAACTATACAGATGTGTTTACTTTTTTTTTATGAATAGGAAACACATTATTTATCTTAAGTTACATTCTCGGGTTTTAAAAGTTGGATTCTTAATTTTGATCTTACATCACTAAAAATATTTGTTTGAAGAAATATTTTATATTTGTATCAGAATTATTATTTTTTTTTTAATTCATTCGTTATATTTTAGGTTGCTTTGAGTGTTCTTTTAGCTCAAATTGGATGTTATGTTCCATGCAGTGCAGCTGAGATATCTGTAGTTGATGCATTTTTTACTAGAATTGGGGCATCTGATAATCCCTCAAAAGCTATGTCAACATTCATGTATGAAATGTTAGAAATGAAAAATATGATTAGTGTGAGTTGCAATAATTTCTAAAATTTTTACTAAATTTCTGTGTATTTTTAGTATTATCGATATCCCCCCCTTCCTAAAAAAACTTCATTTGTATTGTTTTCATTGAGATAATTACTTAAATGAACCAATCATTTTTTTAAGTATGATTAGTCACTATTTGCCATTTCAGGAACATTTGTTCTGGTAAAGGTTATTGTTTAAACTGTGTCATATAGTTATTTAAGGCTGTCAGCAATGTTTATACTTTGCGTTGTGGACTTATATGTTATATTGTTGACTCATTTCTCTAAATCAGGGGTGTCCAACACAAAGGACCTTGCGGGCCACTTCGGAAAAACATTATAATCTCGCGGGCCGCACATAAAAATATGTACCTTTATATCAGATTTGGAAACAAGAAAACATTTATTGAGTGAAAATTTAAAACATAATGAATTGTTATTATTATTTTCATTATTTTTCACATATACAGACATAGATAATATAATAATGTTTAAAATATTACAGTTGCCATTTTCTTGAAAATTATGTTCATTTTGAATTGATCTTTCGTTACTCATTGTTGAAATATTGCTGTCATTCGCGAGCGATTAAGTGTCTGTTGCCCTTTTTATCTTAACCGTCCTGAATATCTTTTTTTTTTTAAACTTTAAAAAACATCTCTGGCTGCCTCTTGCTTTTTGGGCACCCCAAACAGAAAAGGAGGAGGCGAAATGAAAGTCGCACACACAGAGACTCATGTACAATCCATGGTAAAGGATATGCATAATGCAATTTGGAATTTATTAAAAAAGTAATTTATTATTGAAAAATCAAATGTAACTGTTTGATAAAATATAAATCTATTTTAATGTAAAGGGCATTTCTATTATCAAAAAGGATTTATTTTAAAAGAAGAACAGGTAGCAGGCAAATACATTATAAATATATATATATATATTTGAAAATTTCCCCTCAAATAAATTTCAAAATGAAAAAACTTTAAAAACCTGAAATTTTTTGAAAAGAGTCGGCGGGCCGCAACTTACGTACTGGCGGGCCACATGCGGCCCGTGGGCCATGTGTTGGACATCCCTGCTCTAAATCAAGACTTTGCCAAAACATTTGTCATTGTTTCAGCACATGGGCAAAAAAATTCCTGTGTATGCTCTCTCTGCTTCTGTATTAATCCATCTACAAATAAATCAGTGGAAACTGAGGTAAATTGACAATAAGTCTGCTTTATGAAGATGCCATGTAAATTTACATAAATACAAATATAAATGCTATTGCACAGTTCTGTAATATTTCTTATTTTGTTAAACCCCATAGCCTTTTAGATACTTACATATTTGGTTGATTTTAGAAATACTCCACTACATTCACTTCCATAGAAAGTAGATCCTGAATTTTAATTATTTATTATTGTTATTGACATGCATATTCAAAATTATTGTGTTTGAACTTATGTGGGAAGGGATTTCCACTATTGGCTGGATGTCCCAGCATTTGGCAACATTTTTCGGTTTGGCGAAATTGAGCGATGGTATAATACACAAGTAGAGGCATTGTTTTTATTTTTTAATTATGTAGATTTATTATATTTCATTCGTTTTGTATTTAATACTTATTGCTTTTGAAACATGTTTTAAAATATCTTCATTTTTCGGGGGTTGTAAAGAATTCAACATCTGATTCATTGCTAATCATTGATGAAATGGGTCGTGGAACTTCTACCTATGATGGTTTTGGTCTTTCATGGGCAATTTCAAGGTATGTTTAACTGCTTTTTTTCATAGCTCTCTATTCAATGGGGCAGTTTAATTTATAAATACAAATGCACAACTTAAGTTTCTGTTCTATGTTTATTTAGGCGTGTTGCAGAGAAGATTAAAGCTCCATGTTTGTTTGCAACACATTTTCATGATTTAACCACTTTGAGTGATGTTATACCAAGTATTGGTAACCTTCATGTTGATGCAATTTGTTCAAAGGAAAAGGTCACTTTTCTTTATCATGTGAAACCTGGTAAATATAATAACTTTATTTAAAATTTAAAAATCTAAGTAGTATTTGGATTGTTCATATTACTTTTTAGTGGTACTTGATTCATATTTTCATTTGTAAAAAAAATTAAAATTTAATTGTTTTTAAAATAATTCTAGTAGTTATTAATATGTATAATCTATTTTGATTTTTTAAAACTATTTAATAGGATGGTTTTATTTTATCTTCTGTTTTTAATTCCAGTTAATGTATTGATTTCGGTGCGAGTTTGATATCCAGGGTAATAGCGCCAAGTTGTTTATGTTCACCAAGATGGGTGATAAAATTACAATATGGTTACCTTGATATTTGTATCGTCTAGCGATGTCGTTGCCATGGGGATAACATATATTAGAAATAACATTGGTTTTTTCCTGCAGTAATCCTATTAATTTTAGACGATTTCTTTAAAAATTTAACCGTTTTCAGTGTAATGCACTAAATTCATGTGATGTCACGATCACATGATTCCGTCATCAGGGGAATATGGCGTCATTTGTTTACTACTGTTGTGTGTGTGTGCGTACGATTATTTTGATAAAAATTTACATTTTACTTTCTAAAATGTCTTATTTTGCTGAAATGGTTGCTCGATCAGTTAAAGGTTAATTAGCAAGAAAAAATCATTTTTTAATATGTTAAAAATCTAAGTGCTTTGATGGCATGATGAAGCGTGAGGATTACATACCATCTTCCCAGTATTTATGTGTTTGACCACTCTTTGAATAATGTTTTTAACACCGTAAGACAAATGAAACTTCTTCAAAAAAGATTTTGGACTTCTACAAGAATGTAAATATTTAAAAGCAAATGTTTATTTTATATTGAGAACATATTATGTTTAGTTAACTTAAATTTTACTTATTTGACACATCTTCAGAGTAGTTAACAGAGGTACTTCAGCATTTAATTATCTAAAATTAGAACACAAGAGTTTGATATGTAACCATACACATGTATCAAAAAGAAGTATATATATTTATAAAACTTATTTTACTTAATAATTTTATAATATTACAGGGAAAAGAAAAAATACAGAAATGAAAAAATATCTTAATTTACTACAGCTCTGTTAATGTTTATACTAATTGATGAAATAAGCACCACTTTCACACATTAGAAATCAAAATTATCATTTACCATTTGTAAAATTACAAGTAAAAAATTGTGCTACATTTTAAAAGTCTTTATTCGCTGCACTACTTTAGGTAAAATATATGATTTATCAAGAATTGAATTCCAAATATGGTAATAAATTAAGGCATTAAAATTTTTAAATTAGAATGTGTATATAGTAGAATATAAATTTGTATCCATATTTTAAATATAAAAGTCCTGCTCACTCCTACACGACCAAAATAAAAAAGTCATTTTTGAATTCATAATTCTTTTACAAAAAAATAAAAATTGTAATATATTTGCATGGTATCTATTAACACATATGTTTTTCAGAGTTTGACTGTGTGGTATAAACCTGTCACATATACAAATTTTTTTACTACATATGTATAACAAATATGCATTTATTGGTATTTGTACAAGATTTATCATTATAGAGATTAGATTTATTTTATACTTTTGCAAAAATAAATCTCGTGATATAAGTCCTGAATAAATTTGTTGCTTTGAGTTAGTTGCAAATATTGACCTAAGAAGAGTACTTGGATCAATTTTATGATATTTATCGAAGAGAATTACAGAGAAGCTTTTTTTAAAAACTTGTTAAGGGTTAATTGGCCTAAATCACTGATATTTTTGTGTGACATATGTTTCGAAGACAAATTTTGGGCACTTGTATATTATAATGATCAATTTCTTTTTTAAAAAGTATAATTATATATAAAAGGACACTTTAGATACATATTAGTGATAATATGTATCTAAAGTAAGTTTGTTTGCATGAAATGGGGAACTCAAGTGTTTAACACTAAACAGAAATATCTGGTCAAGAGACATAACTAGTAGAAATTGTGAATGGAAATTTTATGCAACTATTTATTTCCATATATATATATTGTATTGAATTGTTTCTATCTTATTTGCAGTTCATTGTGTTATAAAAATAAGATTCGTTTTCATCAATGGATAAATATTTATTATTAATCAAAAACTTTCATATTAACTCTAATATGAGATAAACAATAGCTTAAAGTATGTATTTCAATAAGAAATTAAATTGAATTTGTGAAAATTATAGCATTTTTTCTGATGAAACATTCCTTAATATTATACAATAATTTAAAATAAGTTGTTCAACATGTTATAAGCACTTTATACAAAGACAATTAAAAAAAGTATTGAATTTGTAATGCAAATTTTTAATATAGTTCATACTAGCTTTAATAATCTGAATTTGTGATCCAAGTGTCGCATATCCATGCATAATATTTTGTAGCCGAGATATAAAGGTGAAGTTTCCAATAGAAAACTATTCAGTTCTGCATAACATAGTACTTAACGAATAAAATTACAAACACATGTTTATTTATAAACATAAGATAATATAGCAAGGGCATTTAAGCCTTCTGTACACATGCATGGTTGAAAGTAACTCTTTACTAATTTTAATATGCTGAAAGAACTCTCAGCACTTGCTATAGTAACTGCAACTTAGAGAAAAATAAAAAAACAGTTAATACATGTAGAAATTACTCATTATAATTATTTAGTTAATTATTAACCGTGATTATGCACTTTATAAGTAATTCAATAACTCGTAATAATGGATAATCATATTACATTAAATATTTCTTAAAAATTATATATTAATATGATTCATTTCTTTAACTTAATAGTATTTTCTTTTATTACTTTATACAATCATTTCTAAAAAAATTTCCAAACGTTTTTAAAGGATAATTACTAAGTAAATCAGACGGTCAAAGATAGGAATGTTATTTTATTAGAAACATCTTCAAATATCTTTAAATGCTTCATAATATTGTACAATATATATATGAAGTATTTATATGCAATACATTGTATAAACGAAAAATTCCTTTTCATCAAATAACTTTCCACAGGGAAATAAAATATTCATTTGAATTTTAAGTGTAGGTAGGCAAACTTGAGTAAATATAATATATTTTTTAGAAAATTGTTATTTTCCATTTCTAAATACTAAAGTACTGGGGGAAACCAAGAGAAAATTCACATGCATAACATTATTTATATATATAAATTCACACCTGTGGAAAGAACAGGTTTACCAGCTAGTAGCATATAAGTACAAAGGAAAAAGTTTAAGAACTTCCTATAGTATTGATAAATCAAACCAAAATTACAGGATTATTTCAAATGTGTCTGACACTTATAATGTTTCACATAGTGTGTTTAATGTCCCCATTGGTAAGCCATACTATTATAAAATTTGCAATTCATGAAGTTGTTAAAAAAATTCATTTTCATCACAGGAGACATATATATGATCATATACTCATATCCATAATTATCTTTACATGCATAATACTGAGTTTTCAGGAATTAAACTATTTTAAGGATTTGTACAAAAAAGGAAAATAGTTAAATCATGGATAAACAAATACTTGCTTCTTAAGTAGCCACTACGATTTCAAAAAACAAAAAAAAAAAGAAAATGATGGAAAAAAATACATTTTTTTTAAGGAAATGATACCATTGTTATTCGATAGTCGTACAATTTAAAAAAAGTAGTTTTGATTTTATACTGTCAACCATTCTTGCGCAAAACTATATAATAACTACTAAATTAATTAAGAATTAAAATAACTAAGAGCCATACCTAAGTGTACCAAGAACTATAAATAAATGCTATGATGCAACCTAAATTAATATGCCAGCTAACACAAGTCAAAGCTGATAATTACCTAATTAGATAAATAAATTAGAATAAAAAAATTATATAAAACAGTTGTTAAGCTTATTTCCTAACAAATATATATTCTAAAATAATACAAAAAATATTAATATTAAATTAATATGCCAGCTAACACAAGTCAAAGCTGATAATTACCTAATTAGATAAATAAATTAGAATAAAAAAAATTATATAAAACAGTTGTTAAGCTTATTTCCTAACAAATATATATTCTAAAATAATTCAAAAAATACAATGATATCAAATGTTTTTAATTAGATAAAATTAAGACACAAGAATGTCAACAACATATACATAGGAAAACCCACGCTATGAATGAGCACGTGTATATATTGAAGCCGGAATCACGTGATTACTTACTTGGCTTCTCCATGTCGTGCAGTTAGTCCATTGTTCTACTGTTTCCGTCTTCTGTTAAATTTTGTGCTACTTTCAGATATGGATATTTCTAACATGGGTTAGTACTAGTATTTTTTTTTTTTTTTAAGAATGAGTGTTGTACTTTTAATTATCGCTATAAATCGTTTATTTTTGCTTCATTTTATGTTTTAAAAATGCTTTTTTTTTTAATGTTCCTTGTTTGATGAAATTCGTTTAAGGAACTTGTGCATTTTATAGAATATTGCAAGTTTTCAGTACTTTGTAATTGATATTCATTATTAATTATAACATATATTATGTAATTATTTTATTAATAATGTGTTATATATAATTATTATGTAACAACAGTATTCTTATGCATTACTTTTATTTTATTACAATACGATGATTATTATATACTGCATAATATTATTAGTACATTAACTTTTTATTATATTGTTTTTCATTATTTATTGGTTGGTCTTGGTTATTCTCAATCTCTTCTTATATTCCTCTTTTGAAATATATTTCAATGTATTTCCAAATAATTTTTTAAAATTCTCTTCCTGACGATATGATCACAGAAATCATGCATTTTTCAACATTATTTTCCATTCCGGTTCATAAGCGGATACCGCCATATTGGATTCCATTCCAGCAACAGCAAATGCTGCTAGGCGCCATTTTCCCGGATATCAAACTAGTTCCTTAATTTCTCAAAAATTAAAACCATTTTGAAGTTATTTTTATCCTGTGTCATTTGTTACAATTTTGTTTACATGAACAAATGTTTTATTTTATTTATTATATCAGATCTAAAGCAGATGTTGAATTTTATTCAGGTGTTTGCAGTGAAAGCTTTGGGATTCATGTTGCTAAATTAGCTGCATTTCCTCATGAAGTTATTGAGGTAAATTTCACATTGAATTTCTAAGTGCAGTTAAAAATTTAAAGAGCTTCATAAATTTGACTAATATCTTACATAGCGACTAAAGAAAGTAGTTCCTAAAATGTATTTCTGAAAAAATCATTGCTCTCAGTAAGAATACTTTATTGGTTGCTTCTGTAAATCGAAATCGAAATTTGTTAAAATTGTATTGTAAGACAAAAACGCACTTAGTTAAAAGGGTTGGAACTTAATGAGGACAACTATTTATTTCCATTTGATACAAAATACTTATACATGTTTCAAAGTTATACAGTCCTACATTATAGTCCTCGTAATTGTGTATAATCCATTGCGATTTATGTGGAAGTTGCAGGATATATACAGCTGTGCCTGTTGTTAATGGCTCAAATGAAGCAGTTTGCTCCCTCAAGAATCTCAGGAACAGTTCTAAATTGAATGCCACAAAGTATTTCCTTCATCTTGGGAATCCAAATAAAGTCAAAAGGGCTTAATTCTGGAAGAAATGATGGATGGTACACAACATTTCTATGTCCTGTCAATAATATGAATCAATCTCAGCTTCCACTATATATGCCTAAGCATTCACCTGTAAAACAATGAATGTGTTCTGTTGATATTGTTGCTGCATCTTTTTAAAGTTATTCGCAACTTGTATTTTTAAAGTTGTTGGACATCGATTTTCTGCTATTGGGGAACACACTATCTTGATTTTACACAAGACCGTCATAATTTTTTTTCTGGGTTTCTGATCAACTCTGTCTTGACCTGTAATGACACTATTCATTTTATGACTCATTTTTGGCCCTTGTCTGTGCTAATCCAAGTGCTCAGTGTATTCGAGCAGCGTCGTAGCGTAGCCATTTCTGCATTTCTGTCAAATCATGTTGAACCCATTGTTGAGTAAATTTTTCTCATACTCAAGTGTTCCTAAAAAATAGGAAACACTGTTGCATGTACTAATCATATCTCAGACTAGCTTAAAAATTATTTCATACTGATCCTGAATGGTAAAACCATATATTTCTTCACTGACACGAGAATGAACTGGCTAACTCATATCGGGCAGATCCAGATGTTAAAAGATTTTACCACCTTGGTAAAGTTGTGTTAGGTAATTCCAATTCTCCACAAGGCTCTAGATCTAGAAAATCTTGATGATATTATCATGCTGTAAGATTTCCAGCACATTAAATTTTTATCCTGCTCTGTCGATCTTGTTTTAAAACATTGTGACTACACTACAATTAGATCTCTCATTTCCCTCATTGCACTCTGCTTGGGTGGGAAAGTAAAGTCCATGTGCACTGTTTGGTATTAACAATATTATATTATTCTGTTGTGTAGAATCTCTACAGTAGTGTTGCCTTTTATTAAGTTCCAACCTTCATGTATTTATTTTAGAAACCTGCTGTCTGTTCATATTTTGTGCTTCTAGGTGATAATACTAATTCTTGTATGCATTATGTGTCTAATCATTTATATAGTATGCTTTATTATACAATATATGCTTTCGTCATGATATTGTAATTTTTTTTTTTAAGTGCTATTTATTTTTGTGAAACATTATCTTATTAAATAATGTCATTCTTTAACTAAGGCCTATTAATGTATTTAGTTTGTGTTTCTTGTCAAAAGAGAATTTATTATTTTTATCAATTAATTGTATTTCTTTAGCTTGCTGAGAAAAAACTGGAAGAATTGGAAAAGTCTTGTATTTCACTTGATCAGATTTCTTCAGAGTTTGCTGGTCTTCCTCATGGAGATGTATGGTTTCCTGCCTTCAGATATATTTTGTATTAATTGTTTAAGCGGACACAGTACGATTCAATTGACAAAATTCGGTCAAAAAATCAAATTTAATTTTTTTAGCCTAAATTATCTTGTTTATACTTTTAAATAATCTCACAAAATTTGAAAGCTCTAAGTTTAAAAAATGCAGAGTTATGATAACTCTTATGATCGTTTTTATTCACATTCCAATGGCAAATCGACACTTTAAAATGACTTATCTCAGAAAGATGAAATAACTAGTTTGTCTTCATTTAAAATGCTAGACTTTTTTTCTATTGTACCTAATACTTGGAATTTTTTTTTTTCACTTGTTGTTAATAGTACATGGAACAAAAGTTGGTATGCATTTTTCAATCAAAGCAATACTTATTTTTTAAAAAAATATTTGAATATATAATTTACACATTATTTAAGGAATTTTCAAAAAGCATTCATAAAAAGAAGTATTGTACAAATAACAATTATGTTATCACACAACCCATACCAACTTTTGTTATACATAATTTGATGTACTTGTAAATCAAATGTCATATATGTACATCAATTTCTGTTGGAGGAGTAGCATTTTAAAATCACTTCATAAGTTTAAAGTTTTTCCCTTAAAAAATTAAATAGTTAGCTTTTTTTGAAATTTTGAGCACAAAGTCTTACATCATGCATACACATAGGTAGCAACCAAAAAATTTTGTGTAAATCGTACCATGTCCCTTTAAAATTTTATTCATTTTATGTCTGTTTAAAGTGCCTGAATTGTTGGAAATTTTTTTAAGAATTGTTCAATTTTATTATTTTACTAGTACTCTGCTATTAATAATTCATTAAAAAGTGGGTATGTCGTCAAAATTAAGGGAAACAATGTTTCATTTTTTAATTCGCAGGCAAAAATTATATGAAGTAGAGGCGTTTTTTTTTTCCATAATCATTTCAATCTTTTATTCAATTAATATAAAAATTCACTTAAAATATTTCCTTTCCAATCATTACATTAATTCTGAGTATTAAGTTTTTTTGTAGTTATATAAATTAACCCTATACATACACAAAGAGTACACAAAGTGCTCTGGTCTTGAAAAAAACCCTTTGCAAATTTCAAAGAATTTACGTGACTAAAACCTGCTTCTGTTCTAATCTATTTAGTTTTCCTCTATTCATGTGAAGGACCCTTAAAGTAAAAAGGTAGATGCAACCCTTGTGGTCATGCTGAAAATATTTGTCTAAAATGCATTGTAACTGACAATTTGACAATGTATGAGTTCCAAAATTTTATCATAGTTAAAGTACTTCATTATTCAATTTCTTTTTATGATAAACATTTCATAAAATTCCTGGTATTCAACACTTTGAAATTTTTTGTTTCTAGGAATTTATTCAAATTGTCCAAGAAGCTTTTCCTTCTTCAGCATGTAGACCAAAGAAAAGGAAAATTGAATCAAATGGTGAACCTATGGATGTTGAAGTAAATGATGGTAAATCTTCGAATATTCCTGAAGATTACTTATTATCATCTGAAATGCCTACTTTGTTTAAAGATTATGAGACTTCTAAAAGACTTCTAACTATATTAGAAGAAATGGAGAAAAAACTTGAGTGCTCTCAATAATTGTGATTTCAGAATCATTTATATATTTCAATCATCATTCCTTCCATTGTTTTATATAATTGTTGCAACATTTGTTTTTAGTGAAAGCCATTTCATTTGAATGTAATGTAAATAAAATTTTCAACATCTAAGTTTTTGCATTTTTCCTAGAACATAAATAACTACTTTTCATTTTGTGCCCGCTTATCAAGTTTTGGGACACCCTGTATACAATACAATTTTCAATTTACTCAAAGAATTTCATGCTATAAAAAACTGGTTATAAGATTGTTTTGTTTTTTGTTATCTTGAAACCACACATGTAAGTAATGTGAATCTCACAAGCGGAGGGTACGACTAAAAAATTCATTTCGGGTCGTGACTTGGTGTAATAGTAGTACTCCTTTAAAGTGTTCAACCCTCAATGTAATTCTGCCGAATGGCCAGTCAATTCAGAGAAAATAGTGTTCAAAATTCATGCTTAGCTTTTATACAATTAAGTTTCAATTCCCTCCAACGATTCCGGGTTCTATATTCACGTGATAAACTTTTTTTTTTTTAATTCATTTAATTATTTTTTCAAATTAAATAAATTTATTTGTGAAAGGTTTATTAAATATTTTATGTAATTATTTTGTATTTTATAAAGTAAAATTTACTGTAATTATATAAATATTTATAATAAAATATGTAATAAATATTAAATGATATTTTACATAAAAATTAGTTACAAATAGTTTTATAATGTGAAATACAATATACTATAAATAAAATATTATATATAATATAAAATATATTATAATTAATATAATAAAAATTATGTCTTTTTGTTCTATTATTAATTTAAATTTTATAAAATATTTAATAAGTCCTTTTTAAATAAATTTATTTAAATTTATCAATAAATAATAATTTTACTAATAAATAATAATTCTTATTAAAAATAATTTAAATAATAAATTTAATTTTTTTTTACTTTATAAAATGCAAAATAATTACATAAAATATCATTTAATATTTAATAAACCTTTTATAAATAAATTTATTTTATTTGAAAAAATAGTTAAAAGAATTGAAAAGAAAAGTTGATCGTATGGAACCCTGACCTGCATAGTAACCAGGCGTTCTCCCAACCATGCTACGGAATTGTTGGAGGAAATTGAAACTTAATTGTATAAAAGCTAAGCATGAATTTCGAACGCTATTTTCTCCAAATTGACTGGCCATTCGTCGAAATTACATTGGGGTTGGAATACCCTATAGCAGTACTACTGTTACACAAAGTCTCAACCCGAAATGAATTTCCTTAGTCGTGCCCTCCCCTTGTCAGTTCATCAGCCTATATTTGTCTGATCTACAGAATTCTGTACCTGATAATTTCCCAAAAAGTTTAGCTACATGAACTTCATATGCAGCATGTAGATTTTGAAGCCACATCATATGATACAGTTAAGAGAAACTATTAAGAAAAATAAAAAGATGCAATACTTTTAGGATAAATACATATGCTAAGGAATGATTAGACTCTCTAGATGGACAAGGATTAAGGCTAAACTAAGGAGATAGGTGGGCTTAATTGGTTGTATATTGTTGCACTCAAAAGCTACACTAGGGCTGTTGGCGACAAACTTCTTAACTTTAAACCTTGGTCAAGTGACGAAGATGACACCTGAGCTACATCTGTACTACATGGCTGATCTTTATTTGCACCCAGACTCGACAAAAACCCTGTCGACTGTGAGTTTGTGCCAATGATCACTCTGCTGCTGTGGTCATGAAATTATTTGGCAATAGAATGTATGATATGTTGTTTAATCTTTTCACATGATTAGAGAGAGAGAGATTAATCAGTTATGCATATTTCAGTAAAAACAAGCAATAAGAGTATTATAAAAAATTGTAGTTACTTGTGTCTTAGTAATAGAATATTACTAAATGCCCTTCAAATTATAACTGGAATTAAATAGCCAGCATTGCATCTAGATACGAAATCAAAGCTCACTTTACTACCTGGTTGCTCGAAATCAAGCCTAAAAAAATCAACGCTAAACCAATGACTTCCTGTTTCAAAAAATTCTAATTAGTTTTAAAGATATTCACAATTTAAAAGTGTTGTTAAGACATCTAAATTACAAAACAAATCTTGAACAAGATGAAAACATTCATCAGAAAATTCAAAAAAATGCCCTAAATTTATTTTATGTGGTTTGTAATCAAACTTTAATTTTCAGCTCTATTTCATTTTGTTCATTTTAATACAAATTTTATCTTCTATGAATACAAATTCAATTGTTCCAAATTTCAAGACTGAAAATTTTACTATAGGCAAGATGGTTAAATTCTGATAGAATATCTGCAAATTTAATCATCGAATACAATCTTCAACAATTTTTAAATACTCTTGTGTACAGAGTTCAATTTATTTTAGGAGTAAAATAATTAAGTAAACCTTTTTTGTTCTAAGTGATTCTGAAATGTCAAAAAACTTAAAATTTATGATCAATGCTTTTGAATGAAAAAACTTTTATTGAACTCTATGAATTTTTTTCAAAAAATAAATGATAATCATGCAAAACTTGATCTTTTTAATCTGTGTTGTTGAACAATTTTTACTACATCTTGCAAAATATTGTTAATTCATTTGTACTATTTAACACTTTTTTTTTCCCCTTTAAGATACCTGATGAAATTGTTCACAACAAAATTTGCACTAAATATTTGTTTTCATTTTCAAGAGTCACTTCAATATCTACATTTTTTTCTTTTTTGTTGTAAATCATAGAATGCTTATAAATAAATTTGGAAAGTACTTCAAGAAATTATTCAAAGTTTCAGTTCGTGGGGAAAAAATGCAGTTTTTAGGAGAAATATTGACATTGTTTGAAGTCATCTAAGTGATATAAACTAAAGATATCTACATGTGTTTCAAATGAAAGATGCAGCTATGAGACTTCTGGTGTTTTTTCAGACACGTTAGAATAAAAATATACTTATAGAAGCAAAATATGATACACACATTTTTTTTTAAAGCATTTTGTTTTAAATACAAATATAGTTCTTAAAATTTTTAAAAATTAGAAACAATTTTGGCTATTAAAACGATGTTAGTATCTTACTCTATAGATGGTACAAGTACTAACATAAGTTGTAGCAATGACACGTTTGAACCCTTACCAAAGATTAAATAATTGTGAAAATAGAGATAAAAGTTGCTTATAACAAAAGTAAATTAATTATATAATTATTTATGCAAAAATTAGTAGCACACACATTTGCAGGGAGGGGGAACTGACTTTTCAACAAAGTTTAAATTATTTCTTAAATGCGGATCATTTTCTGGGCCTTACCCAAAAGAAAATTTCTAAAAAACATAAAATGCAATAGTTTGCGAAAATTGAAATGCAAAAGCTGCGAAGCAGGCCTAACTTAATGGATTGCATATTTAAATAATCCCGTTCATTTTTTTTTTCTTGTCTTATATGTTTTCAGTTTTTGTAGTTCTCTTAAACACACCACAAAAGATCGAAATAAAGTTCAACTAGGTTCATTCAGTTGCAGAACACTACTTATTGAATCTTGACTTGCACTTCTCTACACCAGAAGTATATGTAGAGTAAGATTCCACAAATGCATTTAAAAGATTTATCTTGTTATTCATCAATTGCTGATGGTTTTTAAGCAACCGTTTTCAATGTTTTCTTCTTTAGGTAGACATCCATTAGGTACTTGCTTTTTTATCTCATATTTGATTGTACCTGCTTTTTTGGTACAAATATTACTGGTGCATAGGGAAACAACCAAGAGAATGATCTGAAAAAGAAAATAGGAGATCTCAAATTGCATACATTATATTATGAGTATCACAAAATAGAAATTAAGAAGGTCTTTAGGGGGAAAATTTTTCAATCCTCGCTAATTGTGTAGACGAAGCTAATTTTTCAAAATTCGAATGCTTTAAGCCTCATTATACCTACCAAGTATTCAGCTTTAATATTTTAATTGATATTCCTAATAACTGTTTTATCTTGATCTTTGTAAAATCTTCGTTATCCGTATACTATACTGTTGAATTAAATAGGAAAAACGATTTTTTCAAAACCTTAGATTTTAATCATTACATATATTAAGTAGACTGACAAATCTCTATAATGGTACGAAATATGTCCTCTTTTAGAAAAAATGAACATGTTTTGGCATTGATTGCTGTGTAGCACTCATTATCTTTACTTTACAATCGTAGAAATACACTTGAAAAGCAATTTTTATCATCTGTTCTGTTATGCAATTCATCTTAGCTTAACGATTCTTGAGAATACCCCATAACTTTTCAATAGGATTTAGGTCTGGTGAATTACCTGACCAAACTAGCACTTGTATTTTTATTTTCCTGCATAACAGTCTGGACTAATATTGAATTGTGACAAACAGCCAAGACCTGTTGAAATGTTCGGTCAAATGTTATCATGAAATGAACAATCCTACTGTGTAATATTTCTATGTGTTTGACAGAATTCATCTTGTTTCAAAGAGGAACTAAGTTCCCATTGCATTTGTTGTGAAAAAAACATCGCTTTTGAAGGGTCTTTTTACAGTCTGTTGGATCTGGTAGCAGAGTTTCACCTTCACTTTGTTTTATTGCACACCCTGCTCAAATACATGTATTTCCTGACTGAAAATTGCCTTCTTCCAGTCATTAGCAGTCCA
This sequence comes from Trichonephila inaurata madagascariensis, assembly GCA_019973955.1. Classification (NCBI taxonomy): domain Eukaryota; kingdom Metazoa; phylum Arthropoda; class Arachnida; order Araneae; family Nephilidae; genus Trichonephila; species Trichonephila inaurata. The sequence continues at coordinate 161,480 of BMAV01019736.1, read as the reverse complement.
AGATCGATATATTTTGGTCCAAGCTAAACGGTTTTCCATCATTTTCTGAGTTAGAAATTGTTTTTTCCTCGAGCTTGTTGCCTTACGATTAACTTCCAGAAGCTTTTTGCTTACAATTGAGGTACTCGCTTCAACACTATGATTCAATAAATCCTTTCGAATGCTTGTGTATGTCTTCCTTGGATTTATTTTGTAATTTCTTATTAGAATTTTATCAGTTCTGGGAGTAGTTTTCCTCTTGAGCCCACATTTTCCTCTTCTTTTTGGAGAGGATGTACCGGAATCTTGAAATAATCTTAAAATTTTTGAAACACTTGATTTGCCCACACCAACTGCCGTAACAATACTTCTCTGTCATAGAAGTGTGTTTGTTAAGAACGATTATTTTAGAATACTTTTCCTCGGAATAATATCCATCTGAGCAAGCATAAGTAATACGTGTTACACCACCAGCTGCCACACTGAAAGGCCCACTACTGATACACTAAAACCAGTCAAGCGAGTAAATTATAGTCAAAGTCAATTCATCACACTATCTCTAGGCAGATATAACCGATTTGTAGCAGTTTGGGACACCACTGGCAATAACATACCAACTCAAGCAAGAAAAATATGTTTATCCCAATTAATTTGAACAGTATAGTATATACATGAAGTTTCCCTCCATATTTTATTTTGAAACTGGTGCAAAGATAATTCAAATTGCGACAAATTACACTTTATATTAAATCAATGCAAGATGCCCAAAGTAATCTTAAGATTAAAAAAAAATGTAAGCCATTGTTATTTCTTGATACTTATTAAAAATTTTAACCGCAGTTGCTTTTCTAAAATTGTTCCTCAAATTTTGAGAAATGTAATGTGTGTATTCGAATACTGAAAGCGCGCTACATTTTTATCGTCCTCTATTTCTGTATAAAATAACTAATCTCTCTTATTTACGACTTTTATTCTAACTAATTTAATTCATATAAAATACCACTAAAATTACCTGATTGCGAAACTAATTCGCTTGATTAATTGTTTCATTGCATCGTACTCTGAAACTACTCGATAGCTATTGGCGGTAGATCTCGCAATATTGAGTCTGGGTGAAATAACGAGAAGATGACACCTGAGCTGGCATCCCCCTTTCTAAACTTCTACTCCACGCCATAGTGTGAGCCGCGACAGTTTTTATGTACATCAGTCCCTCTACTCTGTGTGGGGGCCACATAACCATTCATATACAAAGATAATTCAAAATTGAAATATAGAAGATATTTTCATATTTCTGAAATATGGTGTGGTTCTTTTCAATGTGTTTGCTCACTTTCACAATCCTATGTTCTTATAAACGCTTTATTTGAGTCTTTTAGTTTTTTACGAGTCAAACTTCATATACAGTGCTAATTTCCTTGAGGTTTGTTATTGTTAGATTGAATGAATATTAACGTCGCCCTGTTCAGCTACACGAGGGCTTTTGGCGACGGACCACGTAATTTTGAACCATGGTCAAGTGACGTGGACGACACCTGAGCTGGCACCCCCTCTCCTAACTACCATACCAACGGGAGGACGTTTCAGCTCTCGATAGATTTAACATGCATCGCTGCCCTACACGGCGGGTCTTTAGTGGTACGGGGCTCGAACTCGTGACAAGGCAGGCCGCGATCCGATACCCATACCACTCGGCTACCACGGCCACTTGTTATTGTTAGAATTATAAATTCATTATGAAACTTTTATGCGGCATTTTTGGCTAGATTTTGATTAATGCTTAAACTCGAACTTTCTTCAGATTTACTGACATTATTTCACGTTTTGTTGGATATTAATAGAGTTTTATTGAACTTTGATTTTAAAATATGCAACAACATAATGCATTCATATGTTAATATGTCATTTATAGTAATATATATATATATTTATTTAATTTAGGGTAATATATACTATATATTGTGTTTTATAAAAATTAATTAAGCATCACAGAATATGTTTATGTTTTATCATCGAAAATGTTAAATTAACATTTTTTGGAAATAATTCCATTTGGCATTTTTAATAATCCATTGTTACTTATCATTAAAAATTGAAATTAAATTTGAGTATATATATATATATATAGAGAGAGAGAGAGAGAGCAGGTAAATTCACCTTTTATATTGTCTACTTTTGGGTGACTATCTCTGACTTTTTATATTCCACATCTCTAATATTCTACATCCATTGACTACCTAGACAACACACATAAAATTGACTGAAAACTTTTTTCTTGGTTCTTTCTAAGTCATATTTGCTCTTTGTAAGCACTGAATTGAGGTTTTTCATTTATTTCCGGCCTTGTATATATAATGCATATTCATTATTCTTTACTGGGTCAAAACAAATCTTAATAATATACCACTATCCAATTTTTATTTCATGATTTGGTGGGGGGTTTTCCTCCTTTTATTAGCTGAGATTTTACTTTACAGATCAATTTTAATCTCGCTTTCGAAAATTTTTGTTGAGCTTTAATGTTTTATCTGCATAATTTTTGTAACAAACGAAAAAAAATATCTTCTCACCGTTACGGAGTGCTCATTCCACACTCGATAATTTCTGATTTTATAACTCAATTTAAAATTATAATAGTTATAAATTAAAATGCGTGCATATATTCATATTTAGATTGTTCAGATGTATAAAACATATCACAAAATTTTAAAGAACAGCGTTGGAAAAAAAAAATTAAAACTTGGTCTTCGGTTATAATGTGTGAAAATATGTTATAATTATTTCCTTTATTGTAATTTTTGTATTCTAATGCATTTTAAAATTGTTAGTTTTAAAAATAATAATGCTCTTGGGAGAAAAAATCAAATCTGTTCATTAAAAAGAGTTTTCTTATTTTTTCATATGAGCTCTGGAAGTTATTTGTATACTGACTCTTTTGCAATATAAGATCAACATTTTAAATTATGTCTTCTTTTCACGTAGTATATTCAGAAGCCTAATTTTATTTAACGTATCCAATTTATAGGAAAGTCTAATGATGAGATTTAATTATGTTCTTACCAAAACTGTTTCAAGAATTAGAAGAGTCATTGAAGCTTTCCTAAATCCAAATTCATCTAGAAAATATCCTCCAAGTGAAGGTCCGATAAAAGCCCTGATTGGAAAATAAAATTTACAATTAAAAACAATGGATTTTCATGAATATTTAGATGTATGCTGGGATCATTCGCAAAAAGAACACCTTGAAATTCTTGTTATATTTTTTAATATTTTTTATTATTATTTTTTAAAACAGCTGTGATACATTTACAGGCAACTATTTTTAAATAAATCCGCTCCTTTAAGTGTATATGTAAGTGAGACAGAGACTTTATAATTATTAGAAGTTAAATTAAAATAATTAAGTAAATGTAAATATTTAAAAAAGCAAACTTTTCGTAAGTTTTTGATGCTTGCTAAATCCACTAAGTGATGTCGCTAATTTTTAATCTCCATTTTTTTGGCATCATTCTTTACATGCTTTTTCTTGCAGTTGAAATTACTAATTTACTGTAAATAATCTTAATATTGAAATAATTATTACCATATACTCCGGCGTATAATGCCCACTCATCATTCCAAGCTATATTTTTAAAAATTTTATAGGTATATGCTCCGTATAACATTTTACTTACGAAGAAGTCTGAAATATGCATGTGCAATGCTGTTCTCTTTTGAAGTCTATCATTCGAAGGGTTTTCTCTGGATTTCATCAATGGTAGGCTAAATTGGCACATGATAAACGGAACAATACCATGAGTGGGGAAAATACCGGAAGGAGTCGTAAATAGTTCTGTTTGCTACCAGGTTGTTTGTATTCGACGCATATCTACACAAGAATGTTATTCTAGATTTTCGAAAAAAGGAGAACACGAGAGAATGCAAAAACGCACTACTGAACAAATACGGCAGTTATGCCGGGTAGATTAACAGAATTAGTTCATCCTTTAAATGTGTGTATCAATAAAGCATTGAAAAGAACTTTATAACGACAGTGGGATACGTGGATTCTAGAAGATGAGAGAGAGAGAGAGGAAAAAAAACATTTGCAAAAGGAAGCGAAATGATAGTGTAAGTCTAAGAATAGTGTGTGAGTGGATAATAGAATAGCATTATTCACAAAAGTAGTTTAAAAAGTGAATCTGAAGTATGATTGAACGAAAGAGGATTATTTATCTATGGATCAGATAAACAGTCAGGGGAAGATGACACAGAATTCTCTCGATAATGTGCTAGAAGAAATGTGACAGGGCTTTACGGAGTCTTTCAACTAATACTCTTGGGGAATCTTTGAGGCCATCAATTGAGTTATTTTACAGCCAACCCTCTCAAGAAGAAACCCTGATATGCAGATTAGTTAGTAGATATATAGTGGAGGTTTAGTAATCGAAAGAGAAGGAGGAAAGGAAGCTGAGTTGCTGAAAGCCGTGAGCTTACGGTAAGGATCTGAACTTAGACGCATAGGAAATCGTTTGTCCTGATTATCCTGATCAGGACAATAGAACAAAATTATTATATTGGCATCGGTCCTGGACAAGTGAGCAAAATTTCGAATTAATCTGACCTTTTAAAGAGGGTGAAAGAGTTCAAAGATTCCGTTACATACAAGTGAAACTTATAAAAGGGTGTGAAAAATGTCTCTTCTTCATATATCATGCTTAAGTATTTTCTTTTTGTTTAACAAAATACTCAATATTACAGGGGTTTTTTTCATTCATATTTATTAGAAAAAAAATGTCAAATCTAAAAATTATATGTCACTCTTTTTTTTTTGTTGTTGCTCATGTTACTAATGTGAAATTGGTAATTTAACATAAATTCTTCATTAACTACAAAAATATCTTTGTTCAAAAACTCCCATTTTTTCGAACATAAGGCATTTGTCCAGAAGGTATTAATCAATATTTGATTCCTTAGTTTTGTTTTTTAAGCTCCCTTTTTTGTCATTCTTATAGAAAAATTAAATTTTGGTGAAAAAAGAATAAAGTTTCATTTATCTCTAGCATAAAAAAATAATAATACGAGAAAACATTATTTGCTTTACCCTAAAGATTGTGAAGAAGCAATCATGGAAGATACAAGTCCATAAGTACTTAAATCAGGCGGTAGTCCTCTGTTCCTATAATAGAAAATATTAATTACAATATAAAATGCACATAGTTTTTCGTATAACTAGTTGCCAACGTATAGATATGTAATTAAACATGTATTTGTAAATGAAGAACAAAAAAAAAAAAATTTTTTTTTGTTATTCAAAATTAAATTTCTTTCATGGATGGGGGATATTTTAAAAGTGTTCTAATTTCTTCATGTTCTAAAGAAGCGGTTTTTTGGGCTAATATAATGTGCTTTATTTTATAGTATAATGGTTCAGACATTTAATTTCGGGTTAAAATCATATTGTTATTCACAATTGATTATTAAATTTTTTTCACAATCGTACTGTTCTAATGATTGGTTTGTTTACTTATAAAACCTTTCGATCCCATTGAAGAGAAATTTTAAAATATTTAGGTCAATAATCTCACACAACGAGTTCTCAAATAAACCAATAGTATCCTTGCCTTATGATATTGTTTATTAATATTAAATTCATTTCTAATACTTTCATTCTTTAAAACCTATTTTAAATTAAAAAGCAACATATAGGTCAAATTCAAGTTTAATATTTTTCTCTCATATACTAGTGTCTATTACTCAACATACAGCAATAAAATATTATCCAAGAGGAAAATTCTCAAATTATGATCACCAGGAGACACCCCAAGAAAATGAGGATTAAGTTAAAATATCCGAAATTTAAGGTTCTTTTTTAAAGGAAATACTGTTTGGAATACATACCCGCGCGCGCGCGCTCCTCGCAAGGGTAAAATTTTGTCAAGAGTAAATAAAACTTAATAATCCAGTTATAGCAAGCATGAGATTAATATGAACAATTAATGCAAGGATTTCCAGAAAAATTCCGTGAAAAAAATTGTAACCATTACATTATGTCTCTTAATATGGGCCGAAGCTATGCGTAGAGGATTAGTAATCTCAGAGGAAGGGAAAAAGTGAAAAATCCGAAAACTCACTCTCTCTCACACACACACCGATTGCATAATATAAATTTGCTTAAATTCACTAACTGATATTTTTTCCCGTTTTTTTTCTAAAAAAGGGTCAAATATTCATTTTATGTAGTGTACAAATGCCAAGCCATTTGAATCCGTATGCTTTTCCCCCCACCCCCTCGGGGGCGCGGACCAGAAATTGGCACTTTTTAGTAATTTTTTAAAAATCAACGAATTAATGTACATGCCCAAGCAAGTACAGTCATTAAAAAAATGTTTCGCTCAGATGATGCAAGAATTGTAATCTTGCATCGATTCGTTTGAAAGATAGGCTGCATGAGATTTAGAAATGACAGGAAGAAGGTTTTAAAAATGTATAGAGGCAACAAAATGCGCCAGGGTGTATGTGAAATATATGTATACTACCTACCAGTAAGTGTCCTTAGACGCCTGTGTGATAAAAGAGATAAACAATATTTATATATATTCAATAGTTAGTAGAGCAGCCTCCACCTGCGGCAATTCCAGCCTTAACCTTCAGGGGCTTGCTTTCCTCGAGTGTTTGGATAACGGACAGTGGTGTTTTCTCCCACTTCGCTTGGAGAAGATATATTTATTTCACGTAGTTTGGATGGTTATTGCACCTCTTATATATATATAACAGCGATCCAACTCGTCCCAGAGGTTTTCTATAGGATTCAAGTCTGGACTTTGGGTAGGCCAGTCCAATCGCGGTTCACCACATTGTCATCATATCAATCCATGGTATATCAATCCATCATATCAATCCAAAATGACAAGTAGCTTTGTCATCCTGGAAGTAATAATGATCCAAACTGTAAAATTGCCCCAGTGTAGGAAGCACATTGTTGTCTAGAACAGTGGAGAAGGAGTCGGTGTTGTGCTTACTAGGAATTGGGATCAAGGATCCTAGTCCTTAACACGAGAAACATCCCCAGACCATAATTACAATTCTGCCAAACTTAACTGCAGGCGCAATGCATTCAGGCAAAAAGCGTTCTCTAGGCATACGTCAAACCCAGACTCTGTCATCCAACTGGCAGATATTGAACCTTGATTCCTCACTCCAGCGAGCCTGTTTCCACTCATCTACAGTCCAATATTGAAGAGCCTTGCACCACCTCAACTAAGCAGCGTGGTTGGATTTTGTAATGTGAAAGGCTTATGGGCAACAGCACGACCATAGAAACCAAGCAAATGAGCATCCATATGGATGGTTTTAACGAAACAGAAGTCTCGGATTCTTGTTGGAGCTCCTGGGGTATGTGGATCATCGGTTTGGTGTGGTTTTTCTGAATTTCTTTGGACAGCACTCGTCGGTCTCTATCTCTTAGTGTCGTTGGTCTTCCGGGTCGAAGCACACATTCAGACAAGCACTACTCACCTTCCACTTTTTAATCACAAAATCCACTGTCGATTCTGGAATGTTTAGCTCACGAGGTATGTCCTTTTAGGATCGACCATTTCTATGATATAGGACAGGGATGGCGAACCAGTGGCACGCGGGCCATCAATGGCACAGGACACAAAGTTTTGGGTGCGCGAGTGATCAAAATGATTTGTATTTTATTTCAAAATAGAAAAGTTCACAATGAAGTATTACAAACAAACGTGAGTGATTGGTAGTGGGGAGCAGACACTTTTTTTATTGTCTTGCCTTAGTTTCGTCTTGGATTACAGTTGCTCATGATGCAAAATTTGTCTACGCATAGCATAGTCAATTTCGTTGACACAACTGTATTTTAAAGTTTATTTGTGTTATATTTACGATTTTTAATTGTTATTCAACATGGCTAGATCAGAACAATAAGTACAAGATAGTAAGTGTAACAGAAAATTTTAAACTTGGTGAATTTAGAAACATGGCATTATTAGTAAGCGACAAAGCGGTGAGTGTATTATGTTCTGGAACAGTGGTATTCAGAACATCGTCTGTAAAACGGCATTTTGAAACAAATCACAAATCCTCTAGTCAAAAATGTGAACCACAGCAAAAATACTTAATTACTTAGAAACCATTTGGCAGATGACTCCAATTCAGCACGCATTCTACTAAAAGTAACATCTTGCAATCCTAATATAAGTTATTAGTCATCCAATCTGCAGCAACAGAAGTCACACTAATGTTACTTAAATTTGAATTACACGTATAACTAAAACCTTTTCAACTATACAAGGCAAAAGGTATTTTTTCGTAGTAAAGAGTTTTGAGTTTAGTATTTAGTTTTATTATTTTCCGAATAATCTCACAAGTCAAAATTATTTGACCGCATGTCTATACCTCATCAAAAATTTCTTAAGAAAAAATGGCACGGTGATACATAAAGGTTCGCCACCCCTGATATAGGACAACTACGCCCGTCTTGAAATCAGACAGCTCTGCATTTCGTGGCATTTTGTATGCGACTAATGCCAATGCTGTTTCCAACAAGATATTTAAGTACAGAAGGCGTGACGTAGATCAGGACCGTAAATATCCCTATTTGCATGGGTGTCTAAATACTTATTGGTAGATAGTGTACAGTAGCGCACACAGGAATTTTTCAAGGGTCCGGGTCAAAGTTCACCATTCTTGTATCATGCTCCTTTTGATTTTTGTCGATTTTCGGGAACAAAACACAGTAAAAAACTAATTATTGAACAAATAATTAGCATTAATTAATAAAATTAATCACTAATAACAAATAATTAAATTTTACGTACTATATACTTAGAATTAGAATCAATCGGAAAAAAATCAAGGGCTTTGGGGGAAGGGGGGTCCGGACCCCCAGGACCCCTCCCTTGTGTGCTCCACTGATAGTGTATACATATATATATAAAACCTCGATGAAAGCATCAAAATCATATAAAGCCTTTTGTGCGTATTTCCATTAAGTGGATTTTTTAATAATTAAAGAGATGTAAAAAATAATAAGTAGATGATAGAAAAATGGCTCACATGGCTTATTTTCTGAAGAATATAATTCCTAGTTATAGGCGCCCCCCCCCCCCCCCCCCTTTAGGGGAGGATTTAATCACATCAACGTAAAAAAAAGGTGGCAGTTGGCATAACTGGATCGCAAAATATATCAAAAATGCATAAAAATCACCTCAACATTGAATTTAAAATTTTTTAATAAATTTAGAAAAAATCACTTCGAGAGGTACACCATTATTATATATATATATATATATATATTCATAGTTTCAGCCTACCAAATAGCATGTAACCGGATCCTTCAGTTTTTGCCCTATGCAGCTCATACAAACGCAAAAATTCTTTGATTATTACTAGGGGGCGGGTACCCACTGTCCGCTTAACGGCGGACCAACCACCATTGTACAAATTATACAACTGCTTATACTCATTGCTTAAATTGTAAAACTGTAATTTACATGTATCATGTAGTTCCATTTATTTATTCTTTTTTTCGCAAAATTCGTTCTTAGCGCTCCTGTTTACTTAAATTCATCACTGAAGCTACATCGTCCAACACTTCATTGATAATGTCCTCAGATTTTGATAAACCTACTGCTCTTGCAGCTTTCTGGAAAGAGTATTTATTTCCACTGATTATTAATAAGTCTTCGTGTGAAACAACGCCTTTCTTATCACGCAACGATTTCAGTCCAGACAATTATTGCGATATTTTCCAGAGCTTGCAATAATGACCTATCGCAACCCTATTGGCAACATTATATGAAACAAGGCATATGGTTGCCAATTCAGCGCATACGACAAATGCGAAATCGAGGTTGCCAACTTAGGGAGTTATCTTGAATTTTGGCATTGTTGCGATAGAACTTAATTAATTTTTATTACAGAATCACGAAAAATATTTTTATGCAAAGATAGATTGATTATTAATAGGTATAACATTTTTATTTCTATAGCTTCACGCAAATGTTATAGATTAATTGCTGCTATTAATTTTTTTCCCAGAAAGTTTCTCATAAATACAAGGAAGGATATAAATGCTATATCTTTAATAAAATTTTAAAATACAATTTTAACTTTGCAGATTATTAATTTCCGGAAATGAACAAAAATTCACATTTTATAAATACTCAAGAGAAATCCTTTGAAATTTATTATTTGTGGGTAATTCTTTTTAGCCTTTTCATCTACACGAACTAGTTTCTGTAAAGGACAAATATATCTTTTGATTCCCTGATTCACCTCATGACTTTTTCAGAAAATCTTTTGCTTAGAAATATTCCATTTCCACTTCAATCAATACAATTTACAATTTTGCACAGTTATCAAAAAAATTAGCTCTAATTTATTTCACTGAAGCACTCAAGAGTTTAATGGTTTTGATGATCAGGATATTGCTGAACATTTTAAATTATGAAATTAACACACTGCATGCGGAAAATGTACCTTCACGTTATTTGCAGTCTGTCATTATATAGAGCCCGGATCACGTAAATGTAAGTATTTAGTAGATTTGTCTTGGAAAACGGGTATCGCATAAATAAAAAAAGGAACAAATAAAAAATTTTGTTGAAACAAACGAAGTAGTTGTCGATTTATAACGATTTTATTGAATGACTAATGTGGCCGCGGTAGCCGAGTGGTATAGGTATCGGACCGTGGCTTGCCTTGTCACGGGTTCGAGCCCAGTACCACTAAAGACCCGCCGTGTAGGGCAGCGATGCACGTTAAATGTATCGAGAGCTGAAACGTCCTCCCGTTGGTGTGGTAGTTAGGAGATGGGGTGCCAGCTCAGGTGTCGTCCACGTCACTTGACCATGGTTCAAAATTACGTGGTCCGTCGCCAAAAGTCCTCGTGTAGCTAAAACAGTGCGACGTTAATAATCAATCAATCCACGAAATTCACGCTCCGCATGCAATGTGTTAAATAAATAAGATATTAGACTTGAACTTTTTGAAAAAGTATACTCTAAATATATATATATTTACAATCATATAATTGTGTAATGAGAATGCATTTAAAGGAATTCAAAAACTCAACATATAGTTAAGTAAACATATCGAATTTATGATAAAATGTCATGTAACACACATAGGGCCCACGGACCTAATGGTTGGAGAATGCTAATTTTTATTACATTTATGATCTTAAAAAATCATTATTTTAATAGAATGAATTTTTAAATCAAGAGAACTATCAACTCAGACTTCGTATTTATCGTACAAAACATCAAACTATTCACAAAACGAGTGGAATGAAGCACTAATTACGAAAATCGCGCGTAAGATCATAACTGAATTATAAAATGAGGAATTGATTCATTAAATCAGGATTATTCACTTTCAAACCTGAGATACTGAAAAGTGAAAAGTGGTTACAAGGTTGAAAATTTAAATCTCTCTTGGTTAGTAACTTACATCGTATCTTGTAAAGTTCCCGTGAAAGCGCAGACTAGTTTTGCTCCAAGTGCAAAACCCATGAGAACAAGAGAAAGCACAACGATCCAAACAGTTCTGTAAAGGATATATGCATAAATTATTAAATTTAATGTGCAAGTTGATAAAAATAATTTTTTTTCTTTAACTTCCTTATGTAAGTCGAAGAATTCTTAAGTTTTACATCTTTTTATTCAGATTTATTTTATGTAAAAACTTGTTTATGTTGGATATATTTTGAATTTACTTTTAGCTTAATTTCACCTTAAATCAATTTCTTCTTTTTGTCATTTTAAAGTGATTAAGATGCCAGACTAGTGAACTTTTAATGTAACAAGGACTCCAATTAAAATACTCCAAAATGTGCATATATAAGACACTTAAACGACAAAACTTAGTTTTTTTTTTTGAAAAATGTTTCAAAATAGTAAATTAGGGGAGTGGAAACTCTATACATTTAAACTTGGTATTCAAGGTATGAATTCATCCCAGAAAGAATTTTAGGAAACCATTTATGTTTTACGGTTATTTTCAGAAGCGTCTTGTACTTCGAAAAATTTGTATTTTGTCTAAGACTAGATTTTCTATGAAATTTTAGCTCTCCTGTTTTCTAACTCATTATGTGTGTCCCAACAGATATCTCTAAACATAATAAGTACTTCCTTAAACCCATAAATTATTAATTTAGAATTAATGTATCGTTATATACGTACGTGGTTGATTGTTTGGTTTTATTGACTGTCAAAACTTCATCAAACACTCGTTAATTTTAAAAAACGCGTATCTGTAATTTAATCTTATATCTGAATTCAAATAATTAAGAAGGAAAGTGGAAGATGATATGAGAAAAATTACTGTGAAGTTTTCGAAATAAGCGTGTCAGTGTTTTCCAGTGTAAATTTTAATTATTAAATAATAATTTAATGAAAAAAGAAATATATTTCTCCAATTTTTCCTCATCAAGCATTTCATTAATGTTAGTTATTGAATTCAAATATTGTTTGATTTTGTACAAACATTAATGAACTTTGACTTACGGTGCCATGTCGAAAAATGGTGCTGGGCCGATGAGCAGAAGTGAAGCTACTTGAATGCCACATCCAAACAAGCTTAAAACTTGACTATTGCACTGAAAAGGTATATATATGTAATGAAAAAAATTCTTAAAGGTTAACAAAGCAAGGATTTTTTTAGGGTTTTTTGACAGTAGCACAGAATTATGTTATAAGAAATTAAAATAAGAAAGTAATCTCAAATGTTTCACATGAAGAAAATTATCTACACAAAAAAAACAGAAGTTTCTTCAGTTAAATAATAATAATATAATATAAAATACACATCCCTCATTTGTATTTTTAGAGATACATGAAAAATAAAAAAACCCGTTTTTAACAACTTATTGTTTCCAGAGTACTATATTTTATATGCTAGACCAACGATACTCAACCTGCGGCGCACCGAGCCTTTTTAAGTGGCCCGGTCATGACCAATTGCTCTGAGAAATTTACTTATTTAAGAACAATGTATTAAAAATTTGGTGGGAAATTCTGTGAGACAAGAAATCAAATATATCACAATTTTGTGCTTTTTTGCTGTCGATGTCGCATGGCTGTAAATTAATATTCTTTTTCTATTTGTTACGGTTAATGATAACAGACAATAGAGTAGCGTCAAGTTTATGGGAGGAACTAATTTTTAGCAATCTTTCATACCTTGCAAGAAAAAAATATTCGAACGATTTGGAGATTGGCTGTTTTGTAATGAAAAACAAACATGGATCAGTACTTGTTTAATTTTTCACGAAAGTGCTGTATTTAAAAATACCTGTAAACTTTTCCTCCACAGATCTCTTTCAGGAGATGTAAATAGGCTTTATTGTGTGAACATTCTTTGCAACAGCAGCAAAGTGTTTGGTCAGTAGTAATGTCACAGCAGTAACAAAGACATCCTGTGAAGCTTGTTATATTATTGGTAATCATATGAAATCGCTTACTGTGATGCAAAAAATTGTGTGAAGGAGCATTTCTTAAATTCCTTTAATTTAGTGTTAGTGACAAAAATAAAAAAAATATGAAATATAATAATTAAATAAAGCAAAACCGGAGTTATAATATTTTGATCAATTTTCCACATTTTAAATCTCCAACGTTATCTTGATCTTAAGCAATTCTTCCCCCCTCCCTCATGTTGCGGTCCACGTAAAATAGCTAACATATGTATGCGGCCCGCGTAAAATGGCTGACATATATGTGCGCCCCAGCGGAAAAAAAGGTTGAGTACTCCTGTGCTAGACTATTATTCTAAATTCGACTGAAAAGCGTGACGTAGAATCTTTTTCAAGACTGTTTTGATAAATATAAATTATTTGCGACTAACACATAGGTTTGCGTAAAATACTAACATCATTTTTCTGTTATCTTTCTAAACTTATAAAGTTCAAATATATTTGCATATCACCAGTAACTCAAACGTAGTGTCGATAAAAATAAATTAGAGACAAAAGATATACTTATATTTATGAGTACTTCTTATCATTTCGAGTGTTCGCTACTTAAAGAGTCGATGACAGACAAAACTTCAATCGTATCGTTAAATCAATACTGTGAGGATAACACGCTTTAAGACTCAGAAAAAGAATAATGGATCATATTCTGATTTTCTATTGTGATCTCACTTCCATAGAAATAATTTGATTATCTTTATGAATAATGACAAAATAAACAAAAATGTTACTTTGTTATTTTCTTGCATTGGTAGTTATCCAAGCTAAAACGGCAGAACTTTGTTTTCAAATGAAATGAGACCTCGAGAGGTTTGTTCTATAGTAAAGTTACCTACTAACACATCTTCATAATTATAAATATGAATATGCTTCTAATTAAGCAATATTTAATTAGAAGAACCAGTTAGAATATTTCAAGATAAAAATAATTATCAAGTATAATTTGAATTTTAATAATTAAATAGTTATATTTTTTCAACGAATTTAATGTTTCTATTTAGATAGTGTAAATAATTCTACATCGAGATAGAATTTGCTTTTAATGTATATAAAAAAGAACCCGTTGCAAGAATTTAAAATGCATTCTTTGTTACAAAAAAAAAATGGAATAAAACGTCAATATAAAAATACGTAACACACAAACTAAAATAAAAAGTTTGATAAAATTAAGTTTCTTTTATTTTAACACTAAAGATGAAGCACACACACAAACACACACCACACACACGCACAATTTATTATTTTGCAATCCTTTTAAGCATGCTACTTTAGATATCTTTAACCAATAGTTTGATAACTTTAATAGCATTGCAATTTTCAATAACAAAAGGATTACATAAAACTCAAAAGTGTATTGTTACACAAATACAATTTTGAGCTTTCCTATCAATCTTATCTATTTTAGAAATCCCTCATTAGTCAAAAAATAAAAGGAAATCTCTAGATTTGACCTTTGGTTCTATTATTTAAGGTGTGGAAGAAAACAAGGCACTCAAGCTTTCCCTTATCGTAAGACAATAACGAATTAACACGTAAACACAAAACACCACATAACATAAACTTCTAAATCAATTATAGTTACATAAAGGAGGAAAGTTTGTCAAATACGTTTTTCAAAATTTTACACAAATATTCTAGATTGAAATATTTAAATAAAATTGAATGCGAGAAAACTTCATTTTTAAATTTTAGAGATCATAAATTATATAAAACATTTGATCAATAATTTCATGAACGAAAGGAAAAAAAATAACATGTACATCATTTCTTAGTTAATAATAATCTCCCTTTTATGTGGCATTCCAAAATATTTTTAACTATTAAAACTCCTCTTTATTCCATTGCTTAAATTTCAATGCATTTTTGATTATTTTGAAT
This sequence comes from Trichonephila inaurata madagascariensis, assembly GCA_019973955.1. Lineage (NCBI taxonomy): Eukaryota > Metazoa > Arthropoda > Arachnida > Araneae > Nephilidae > Trichonephila > Trichonephila inaurata. Next base: position 146,152 of record BMAV01019736.1, on the reverse strand, counting down.
ATATACGTTTATATTTAATTAAAACTCGATTTTACATATACATATATACGGGTATGCATATCTGTACGTGTATATGTATTTGTGTGCATATTGCGTGCATGCTTATATTCCTTTTTGATTATTATATTGAGTTTTTGCTCGTTCCCACTCCTACATGTATGTTTTAATGTAAATTGTGTGTATTGTTTTGTTAGTATGTGTTAAAAAAA